>JARYHS010011408.1:26097886-26668482 GCA_031002005.1 Vandiemenella viatica
GTGAGCCCCACTTTTCCCTTATGGAGGATGGAGTGAGCCCACTTTTCCCCCAATGTATTGCTTATGGACCTGTCTTTGCAGACAGTTTGGAGCGGAGGGGAGCCGAGGAACTAGGGGAGTTTAATTGAATGCGGGTTCGTAATTGAATGTGCACAGCTGCGCCACACTCGAATTATCGCTCCCCTCGCAGCTGCATGATGCGGGTTCGTAATTGAATGTGCACAGCTGCGCCACACTCGAATTATCGCTCCCCACGCAGCTGCATGATGCGGGTTCGTAATTGAATGAGCACAGCTGCACCACACTCGAATTATCGCTCCCCACGCAGCTGCAGATGCGGGTCCGTAATTGAATGAGCACAGCTGCACCACACTCGAATTATCGCTCCCCTCGCAGCTGCATGATGCGGGTCGTAATTGAATGCGCACAGCTGCACCACTCGAATTATCGCTCCCCTCGCAAGCGGCTGGATGCGTAATATTGTAATTAAGAATTATGAACCTGGATATGATGTTTGTGGACCTTATTAACTAAAGTGTTTAAATAAATAACACATTTTTATTTTATTTCTTATTTTTTATTTCACCCACCATTGGGCAATTAAAAATACATTTTCAACAGCGCATATAGCGTTACAAAATAAATGTCCTTTACAAAGTTTTATCAAATTATTTTTCTTGAGTTCATGTAGAGGCGGGCATCCTAAATCTTCTATATTGTAGCAGACTTTCTTGCGAATAATCTTCTGAAACCAACGAGCCTTCTCCCGTCCTTTAACGTAAATAATGGAGTCATCTTCATTTGTGATTGCATGTAGAATAGTACATAGTTTGCTAAAGGTTATACCAGCAGCAGTCCAAGGTATTCCATGGTAATTATTTGTCAGCCATTTGACTGTTGGCTCATTACCTCCACGTGATGGTGAATTTACAGAGATGCAATGTGTGGCGATAATGTTGTCTGATTGCACTACACAGACGGCAACTTCTTTGAAGATAAACACTCCTTCTCTCGTCTTGAATCCTTGAGCGTCCAGGAAGATGGTCGGCATGATACTGGGTGGCAATGATGGGCGCTATCTGGTTTTATGCGAGCTTACGCACAACACTTGTTAGCGGTACGTATTCCACAACACGGTCGTGAAGGATTAGACAGTATGCGGCGGTGTAGGCTGGAAAATTGTCAGTGCTATCAAACTCCATACGAATATCTACATCCCTTTTTACCGACTCATTTTGATGTGAACAGTCGATTACGGCGATAGGAGCAGTAGCGACAAAATCTTCACGGTTTAGTAGCGGTGAAGGATGCTCCCGTTCGTAGTAAGTTTGTTGGAATCTTGCATACATATCGTACAATACTGTGGTTCGATTTTTCTTAAAGTCCAAATTCATGTTCTCGTAGGGGTACGCCACATCATTTAGAAACACTTTGACGTTGGCAAGATTGCAGTGGTCAAATAAAGCCGCACTTAATGCTTCATTTCGTTTCCTGTTTGTTTGAAATCCCAGAACAACGAACTAGGTTTCTCCAGCTGTGTTGATGTTTTCAAAGACCAAATTTGAGTTTTGCTTATAGGAAGTAGCGGGTACTCCAACAAATCCCAGCTTCGGAAATTAATTCTAAGTGGCTTCCCACTGTCCACAATCTTAAGCAACGCCAGTTTTTCTCTCTCACTTACTTGTAAATGAGGCACCACCCATGCTAGTTTACTGATGGCGAATTTACTTTTCTGGGGGTTTGGATTGGCTTGTACATATGAATTTGTATCGTCCCTAGATCGAATAAGTATTAGTTCTTGTTTTACATTTGCAAGTATCCTTTTAAAGTCTTCACAAAAACCCAAGAGCATACTCAGCGGAATACATACATCAAAGTAACCATTTCCAAGATCGCGTTGCCCCCATCCTGAGTTCTCCAACAGACCAATTTGTTGAGGACCAGCAGAAATAAGAGTCTTTATTGTGCTTGTGACACCTACATTTCTATTTCGGTCTATTTCAACTCCATTAATTTCTAACCGAATTTCCTCAAATAGGAACGCAAACGCATTGGATGTAACAATTGAATTTGTAGCCCCAGTTCCATCTGACTTGAGAAATCTTCCTTCAATATGCAAGAAACTTTCCCCTGGCAGCGTATATGTATCCTGGTTCTGAATAGGTATCCGAATTTCATCATTATTATTAAATGTTGTGGGTATGTGGTTGGTGACTCAAAAACTGTTTACGCGTCACCGACTCATCAAATTCCACACTGGAAGTTATATCAAGCACTTCATCCATGATTTTTAACTGTATAGCCTAACGACTGTAGGAAGAGCACGTTAGCAGGAGTTAACCGTTTCACTGTTGGTGTTACCCGTTTCACTGTCGGTTCACTACTGACAATTGTTTGAGTCCGCCTCTTCTTATAACGAGCGCCCATTCTTTATATGTAGCCTCAGAGTAATAGTTTCTCCTCTGAAATCCACTAAATTGCCGTCCTGATCGACAACTCTAATGTGAATGTGTTGAGCGTTTTCACCGTGATGGGAAGATAGATGACGTTTGCAGGTACTTCTACAATCTTGTACCCTGGCGGTACTGTTGGAAAAAACTCGTGTAGTGTATGTCCCAGCTTATCGTTGACGTAATTTCCCGTACATATGCTGCACTCTATCCTTATCGCGTTAACTTTGAAGATCTGCACAGTGTAGTCTGAGGTATGAAATCCCGGTTTTAACACACGTTTAGAAAATCCAAGCAGTGAGCCAATTGAGTTTGGTTTCGTGAAATCTATTTCCACAGGTGTTTGTATCTCACACTTGAGTGAATTGTTGTTTGCTTTAATAACCAGTTTCTCGTTATTTGTAAGCCGAGCCAAATAACTGGCCAAGTCGTCAATATCATACGATCCTGTAGGAATATCTATCACTTTATTCTTCGAGTAATGAAATTTGCAATTTGACTTATCAATGTTCGGAATCGAGTTGTATGTTTGAAAATCTACTAAGCCGATCGTATACTCGCCTTGACTCAAATCTATCGGTGGAAGTAATCACAGCTCAAGACTGAACTGTTACCGGACAAGCAGAGTGTCACAGACATGTGTTACCCCGACTAAGGTTCATGCAAGACTGATGTTATGCATTCTGATGCAGGAATTTTAAACATAAATGTCCACATATGTGCGTACCAATTCCTGGTGTCGTTGCACATTGTACTGTATTCTGTTACCTGCAAAGTATCGCTGCAATTCCAATGGCGGAGGTAAGTCACCAAAACTATCGAAATATTTCACTACACCATCCTTGTACTTGATGTACGCAACCCAGTGCGTCCCAGCATTTTCAGCACTGTCCAAGTTCACAATTCCACATTCACGTTCACTAATTTTTTGAGGTAATGCATCGCGCATGAAGACACCACGAAAATGAGGTATAAAACGCGCTTTACATGTCTACGTATATCGTCATCGGTCAACGCCTGATCGGACTTTTTTTTTTCAATCCAGATCCATCTTTCCGGTATGGCTTTAAATACAGACCTTTACCCCTCATTGCAATTGCCTCCATGGTTTCATTGTGTCGTTTCTGTTCACTCAACTGCTTTTTTGCTTCTTTAGCAGCTTTGACGGCTCTGGCGATGGCTGAGGCTCCACCGGCAAGAGCTCCGGCAGCCGACAATCCGGCAAAAATAGGGATTAAGGGGAGGATTCCACCCTTCTTCGTCTTCTTTTTCTTTTTAATCCCTGCACCCAACTTTAGCTTGGCACGCATAGCGCCGTTAACTAGTAACGCGGCCGCCCGTTCACCGAACTTTGCATCTTTGGCTTTCATTCTGACTGAAGCCTTCTCTGCGAGTATGCGGTCTGCATTACGTCTGTCGGCACCCTGTGCATACGCAATGTCATGCTCCCTGCATGCTGCATCTAGTGGATTGATCCCCGTCTGGCCGAGTTTCAGACGTTTTTCAAGTTTCGTCCCGGGTCCACAGAACTGGTAAGTTGGAATGTGTGCCTCAAATGGCATTTTGTCGACGAGCTTGTTTAAGAAGCCACGGCCCTTCTTCTTCTTCGTAGGAGGCATTGTTATCGACTGAATGATTTTACGTATTCGCGCGTCTATATATACCCCGTGCAGCAAAGAAACCTTGTCAAAATGCGATTCGTCAAGCAGCAAGCAACATTACCCGTGAGTAATGCAGATGTTGCCGGCACCAAGCGGAAGAAGAACGGACCTCTGTTCCCCGAGACAGTGAGAGCGATAGTTTGTGGACCGTCAAACTGTGGTAAAACCAATCTTGTGCTGTCCCTGCTGGAACACCCAAATGGGCTTAGATTTGAAAATGTATATGTGTTTTCAAAATCGTTGTACCAGCCAAAGTACCAGTTGCTAGGTGAAATACTGAAACCCATTAAGAAATTAAGTATTTAACATTTAGCGATAATCAGAATGAAGTAAAAAAAAAAAAAAAAAAAAAAAAAAATTAAATTTAGCGCGATAATCAGAATGTGCCTCCACCTAGTGAAGCGCTACCAAATTCAGTGTTTGTGTTTGACGATGTATCGTGTGAGAAGCAGAATAATATACGAGATTACTTTTGTATGGGAGACATAGGTCAGTAGACTCTTTCTACTTGTGTCAGACATACAGCCGTATACCTAAACAGCTGGTGAGAGACAACGCCAACTTGATTGTACTCTTTAAACAGGACGACATGAATCTCAAACACATTTATAATGACCACGTGAACACAGATATGCCGTTCAGCGAGTTTAAGAACTTATGTGGTACTTGTGGAATGCGAGCAAGCATGGATTTGCAGTTATTGACAAAGACTGTGATATGTATCATGGACGGTACCGCAACGGGTTTGATTCGTTTTTAAATAAATAGACAAGCACACTAGGTACTATCATCATTGCAGCCATGGACAAGTTTGGGAGAACTTCGACGATACAGAGCAGGAGAGTTTTGGTGTACCCACCTCAAAACATACTTCTTACAAAGGACGGTAATTTGGATTGCCAAGGTAGAATACTCAAACATGTAGCTGACCCCATCGACGACGATGATGTTGCATCCAAACAATACATTGACAAGGCAACCAGCGATGCAGCAATGCTTCTGAAGGAATTACAATCGACAGTAGTTACCATGGTTATAACTATTGCGGTAACAGATTTGATTAAAGATCGTGCATACATTCTAGAGACAGGTCTTAACTATTACGAAATTCCTGTCAATGGTGTAATCCTCTCAGTAGCCAAACCGGGCAGGGTTGATGTAATAGTGAATTGGATTAAAACTGCAAGGATAAACTTTGTGAAGCAAGGCGATCATCTTATTTTTATCCCAAATGCTCAACCCCACAAACCATTTACAGCAACATTAACTATCAAGTATAAAATAGTACAATAAACTCTCATAAGCTTCATTCGATGCTTAAACATGGATACGACAACTAAACGTGGCATCATAAAGGCCCGAAATGCAATTCGACGCAAGTTACTTGAATTGAAAACTGGCCAAATCGACTCTGAGAAATTTTTCAAAGATTCTTTAAGACCTGTGACGGATACAATAGAAAATGTTTTCTTACCTCCGCGACATCAGCAGCAGCAGCAGCAGCACAACCTCCAGGTATGATCAAAGATTTCTTGAAGTCACTCAATCGAAGTGAAAGAGATTATGATTCGGTGTACGGTGTCCGGAAGAAAAATGATTCGCTAATGATTGGAAATACTCCTATGATTATAGATGGAGATGTTATACAGATTGATGGAAATGAATATGAAAGAACTCAAGGCTTAATGGAACTGTTGTTCTTAAAAAACCCAAAAAATTTACCAACATGGACTTGAAAAGTTATTATGAAATACTAGACACCACGAATGCACACAGAGTGAAATTTATTCCATCTGGAGAAGTTTTGAAAAATACAACCACTAAGTATAAAAACATAATCTCTAAACTTGACAATCAGTCGGGTTCTGGTCTTCTTCCCATGAAGGAATATGTGTATTGGGACGATCCGAATGAGCTCGTTGAAAGATTGAAATTACTTACCGCATCAACATCAGCAGGACACACTGCACACTCCAACGAAATTTTGTCGGTGATTGAAGAACTTCGTGAGAGAGACATTATCGTGTAACATGGATCAAATTGTAGCTGAACTCCATAGACCGGCTAGAAGGAATTTCCCAAGACGCCGGGTAATAATCAAAGGTCTTGACGACCTATGGCAGGCTGATATTGTAGAAATGATCCGTATTCTCGTAAAAACAGTGGCTACAAGTATATCTTGATGGTGATTGATACTTATTCAAAGTTTGCATGGGCTTACCTCTCAAGAACAAAACGGCTAGTGTGGTTGTCGACGCTATGAAGAAAATACTTAATGGTGATCGTGTTCCTAAAAATTTACAGACTGACAACGGAAAAGAGTTTTATAATTCAAAGTTTAAATCGCTCATGACAAGTTATGGTATTAATCACTACTCAACATATACTCATCTTAAAGCATCAATAGTTGAGCGACTCAATAGAACTATCAAGAATGCAATGTGGCAAGAATTCAGCAGACGTGGTTCACATCAGTGGATTGAACTTCTTCCTCAATTAATGAACAGTTACAATAACAAGTGGCACAGCACCATCAAGATGAAACCGTGTGATGTTAAGACAATTCACTTCTTTCAACAGTGTACAGCCATATTAAGATGACTACTCCAGCAAAATTCAAAGTGGTGACCATGTCAGAATCAGTAGATTTAAAGAAAACTTTGAGAAAGGCTACTTGCCCAACTGGTCAACTGAAGTGTTTACCATCAGTAAAGTGAAATTAACAAATCCTGTAACTTATTTACTTAAAGACTATCAAGGTAAAGATATTGCAGGAGCATTTTACCAGCAGGAATTACAACTAACAAAACTTACAAGTACATTTTTGGTTGAACGAGTGATAAAGAGAAGGAAAAATATGATCTTGGTGAAGTGGTGGTTTTGATAAATCACATAACACGTGGATTCATAAAAAAGATTTATTTAAAATGTAAAAAATTCATTTTCTTAATAAATAAACTTATTTTTTTTCTAACAATTTTGTGTTTTTTCTTCAATTACGTTAATATAATGCAAAATGAGCATACAGCTCAGCAAACTTACAATCTATGTACACTTAGCCTATTTTACAATTATTTTTTTTTTTTCCGATTACGTTAATATAAAGCAAATGAGCATGTAGCTCAGCAAACAAATTGTCATACAAAGGAATTCAGCAGCACCCCCCCCAGCAGCCAATGAAAAAGATTTTATTAGAGCATACAGCTCAGCAACCTTACAATCTACGTACAGCATTTCTTCTGTACACTTAGCCTATTTTACAATGTTTTTTTTTCCTATTACGTTAATATAAAGCAAATGAGCATGTAGCTCAGCAAACAAATTGTCATACAAAGGAATTCAGCAGCACCCCCCAGCAGCCAATGAAAAAGATTTTATTAGAGCATACAGCTCAGCAACCTTACAATCTACGTACAGCATTTCTTCTGTACACATAGCCTATTTTACAATGTTTTTTTTCCGATTACGTTAATATAAAGCAAATGAGCATGTAGCTCAGCAAACAAATTGTCATACAAAGGAATTCAGCAGCCAATGAAAAAAAAAATATTAACAGCAGCGTCCTAACTTGATAAAATATCTACAGAGTCCTAGCTTATCTACATATTTACAAAATTGATACATATTTACAAACTAGAAACACGGATAAGTGGTATATTTACAAAACATTCACACATTATTTACAGACTTGTGCCCCCACGGGAGGGTCTCTATCCCGTCGGGGAAAATATACCGCTTATCGTCCGTTCTAGACAGACCCAGTTTGGATATTTGTACAGTATTTTACAACATGAAGGGTTGAATTGATCCTTTGCTGCAGATGGTACCTGGGTGTTTCACCATGGAGGCAATTTATGTAATCCTCCATCTGCAGCTTTCTAGTGACTGAGCCAGCCAAACCTTTAGCCCGTCTAGAGGTCTGGTCTGTCTCGAGCCGGAATGCATACATTTTTGCCCTTAACCCAGCAAACTCCGCAATCAGGGTGCCATTCGCTTCGTCCTTCATAACACCGACAACCTTTTCATTGTGGGACTCTATCCCATAACGGTTGCCGGTGCTATAACCAGACGTGTCGAACTCCTCCCCGTTGCGTCGCATCACTTCATATGGATCGCAGTTCCGCACCAAGTAGATGAAGCTGTCTGTATCCATATATAGTAATTTAGGGCTTCTAAACTGAGGAATGGCAAATTCATAATGAAATCTGTACATCCTCAGTTTAGACAGGTCAAGGAATGCACATTCCGACATACACGGGTTTATTAAAAACTATCCTAGCTTTCGCCATCTCCACGGCCACAAAGTCCTCGTTGAAAACTGTTACTTGCTTAAAGTGTGGTGAAGCTATGTGTTTGCGGGCACCGCGGCGGCCCACCCAACCTGTACACAATTTCACGTCGCGGTGTTTTCGAATGTTCTCCATAGTCTTGCCGAAAATTGAATTGTTCATCAGTTTGTAAAAATCTCTCTCGAAATCTGTTTTGGCGTCACGGCGAGAACACGTATTGAGAGATATGTATTCTTTCAACCACGGTGACTGATTGAAAGATATTACCCGGTGTATTTCGGTCACCTGCAGCCCCAAGCCTACACATTGCTGGAGGACTCGGTAATGGAGAACATACCGTACCTTGTTCTCCAGTGTGGTCATCAGCTTGGGGAGGGTAGAACCTTCTGGGGCTTTGTGGTCTGGACATGGCGGCAGGTCTGCTAAAACGTCGTGTTTATCCTGAGGAATCGTAAGGTCTACCTCCAATACGAACCCCCTAGGTGAGTCAGCTGCAACGCTCATGAAATCTATGCTAGCAATCTCTTTAGCCGAAAGCCATTGAAACCCACCAGAGGGTAGATACTCCGACATGGCCCAGCCGTAAAGATTGTTTACGTCGAAGTACATTATAAAATCTTCAGACGCCTCGCGGTTGTACTCCGGCATGTACCGGTTATTTGCCTTCGCATACCTGTGGACGCACTGGCAAATACCTCCACGAATACCTCGTTCGAAAAAGAGCAGCATGTCGATATCCGTCAGAAGGTCCAGTTCGACACGCGTGCTCCTTAACATAGCCTGCCACGAAAGGCCTGGGGATGTGAAATAGTGGGCGGGGTCCAGGGTGTACTTCCCCAAACATACACTCCTAAATTTCTCAAACAGATCTGCAAGTAACCGCACATCTGTGTCCATGTACAGACTTGCATATTCGCCCAAAGTCTTGATCTGGAAGGTCCGCCACACCTTTGTCGCGTGTTCGTAATCTTCATCAGAAATGTGTGACTCCGACAACGAACTGTAGAATTTTGATTTTGGAGGAAGCGTGGCCTCGGTGAGCTTATCCCACGAATCCATGTATTCGTAAGGGAAGACACCTTTCGGTTTAACTAATTGGAACTTCTCGGGGTCGGTGAAATGAGCACTAGTAATGCCCATGTCGTCGTCCTCAAGGGTTCCAACCAGTTTGTCTAATGGGAGCTGCATGAACCGGTATGAGTCCAGAAACCTTAACGTGATTGAAGTGTATTCAATCTTTTTCGAAAAAGAAATATAACGTTCTGTGTTGATGGGAAGCACGTCCATTCCTTCGGAATCGAGTTTTGATAATGCCATTACAATGAAATGAGCATCATACCCAGAAAGATTGTGAAAGAAAATAGGTATGTACTTTTTAGTCTTATACTGCAAATTGCAATCATTATGTGCAGCCCCCCTAAATTCACCCGTGATATGACAATGATCGCGGACCTTGACAGTCCCCGGTTCAATGTCTTTCTCGCAGATGTGGCATACCGTAGCATCAGCAAACTTTGCTTCTTGCTCGTTTGTCATTACAAGAGGAATGCACCTCTTGTAAATTTTATCAACTTTCTTGGCAAGTTTGACGAGTTCATCAACAAGCCATTTTTCAGGATTTTTTCCCCTGAAGGAGTTGAAACGCGACAGACTAGGAACGCGTGGACAAACGACCTGGTATGCGGCAGCGAAAGGGAGATGTTTCTGGACCAAAGTAGTGTGAGAGGCGTTGGGTGGGGGACTGCAAGAATCATAAGGTAGCAATAAACTTTCAAAGTCCGCGTAAACGACGACGGGTACACGCTGTTGGTGTACAAAATCCTTAAACTTTAAGGTTTTATCGTCGTCGCCGGGTAAATCCACTCTTACAGGATCAACCCTTGCACAGTCAATCTCGTGGCGGTCCAGGAGATCTTTGCGTCCAAAATGTTGCAGACATCTATCACAAATAAATATAGCACACTTATGCAAACTTAAAGAAGATTTGACTAACGCTGACAAGTTGTGAATCCAACAGTAATGGAATTTTTTCCCACTGCCGTCGGTAATCATCAACATGTTTATGTGGTGAACGCGTTTGTCTGCAGTGTGATGGAGGGCCCCGGAAACTACATGTTTACCTTTAACTTCATCCAGACCGAAAACATTTACAGAATAGTCTGGATTTTGCCTCTCAAATTTAGAAATGTCGGAGAGTTTTACCGGAAACTCAATACCTGAAAAATCGAAACGGTGGTTGGTGAAGGCTTCCATATAATTACTGACTAGGTACGCATGTGTTTTCGGCGCCTTTACTTGAGCTGCAAGAAGTGTCCATAGAAAGCAGTACTCGTCATTCTTGTTTTCAACATTGATGACGGCCCTCTTTCTACAGATATCAAGTGGCAGTGCAACATAGGATGACCCCCGATAGAAAGGTTGAAAATGAGAAATACTAATGTCGAGGGATTCTATTCTATCGAGAGTTTTGCCACTTGTCCTTTCTTGAAACTCACACAATTTTACTCTGAGCTCCGACTTCACATATTTTTCATACCAATCCGACAGGCAAGTGCTGGTTGTGACTTCACGCATTTTAGTTAAAAAGCACATACGGGCGGTTTCCAAAATCATTTCCTTCTGTATTTTATATGTGTTAATCAGTCCAACCTGCACCTTTACAGATGGGGAGGACCGATTATCCACAATTTCACGAACTTTACCGGCAACAAGTTTAAAGCAAGCATCAATGAAATTCAGTGGATCTATGAAATTTTGAGAATTTGAAATTGTCCCGGAATAAATTCTGTTTTTAAATGCACTAAGCCTGTCTTCAAGGACTAAGCGCGATACTGCTGACTCACCCATTGTTGCTGCATGATCATGACTGCATAAGGCTGCCCCTGCACCAGCATACTGCCGACTTGGGCCGGGCGATGGACCGGCGTACTGACGGCTGGAGCCGGGCGATGGACCAGCATACTGTCGGCTGGGTCCCGGCGGTGGGTTGTTGAAGTGCCGGCTGGGTCCCGGCGGTGGGTTGTTGAAGTGGCGGCTTGACCCGGGCGATGGACCGGCATACTGTCGGCTGGGTCCTGGCTGTGGGTTGTTGAAGTGCCGGCTGGGACCCTGCGATGGACCGGCATACTGTCGGCTGGGTCCCGGCTGTGGGTTGTTGAAGTGCCGGCTGGGACCCTGCGATGGACCGGCATACTGTCGGCTGGGCCCCGGCTGTGGTCGACTTGGGCCCGGCGATGGGCGGCTGGGCAGGCGAGGTGCTGCTGCTGTGGCGGGCGGTCGGCTAAGTCCTGACGTCTCCCATGGTCGCCATATTGGTGGCGGAACTGCCTCGTTGTCCTGGCGTCCGACCGCCCCCTCTGAAACATAAAAAAGAAGAAAAATGTTTTAGTATCATGAAAAACATAATTTTGTAAGCATAAAATAATATAGGTAAATTACTGATGTACTGGACTTACCGATATTCCAGTGTGCTGGTGGTTGTGGAAGAACCCATTGTGGTGGCGGAGTTGGCGGCATGCTATGTGGTGGTGACATGCTCTGCGGCACATCCACGTCAATATTTGGGAGCATGCTCCATTGTGAGGAATCACAAGCTCTTTTTGGGCTACTTATTTCTTGAGAATTTCCCTTACGCTTCTCTGGGCGTGATGCTTCATCTGAAAAAGAAAAAATGTATTAGCAATAGTTATAAAGACAAGGAAAAAAAAATAATCTATAGATAAATAAAAAAGGTCGCTGAATGAAATATCCAAATCACCTGCGAACAAATAAATTAATAATATAGACTACTGCTTCAGCACTATACATTTTCATAAATATAGTTACGTTAAAAAAATATTATCATTACCGAAATCATCCTCAGCGAGAATTTCATCAATGTCTGAAGCAGAAAAAAAAAAGCTCATCAGTATATGTGAAAGAATTTAAAACAGCCAGAAAAAACAAGTTAAATAACAATAATTTACTTACCAATATCGCTGAATAAGCTAAGATCCTCAGAAGACATTGCGATGATTGAAGTGTTCAGCTCGGGCGCTCAGAGAAGACTGGATGGCAGAAGGGGCGTCTCAGCCCTATTTATACACGCGTCTGGAGCCATGGAGAATTGGTGTGGGAAGACTGCGCCCACGATGATGAATGTAGTGGCGCAGCTGTGCACATTCAATTACGAACCCGCATCATGCAGCTGCGAGGGGAGCGATAATTCGAGTGTGGTGCAGCTGTGCTCATTCAATTACGAACCCGCATCCTGCAGCTGCGTGGGGAGCGATAATTGATGGCTTCCGGGTGTGGCGCATTCAATTACGGACCCGCATCATGCAGCTGCGTGGGGAGCGATAATTGATGGCTTCCGGGTGTGGCGCATTCAATTACGGACCCGCATCATGCAGCTGCGTGGGGAGCGATAATTGATGGCTTCCGGAGGGGAGCGATAATTGATGGCTTCCGGGGTGTGGCGCAGCTGTGCACATTCAATTACGAACCTGCATTCAATTAAACTCCCCTAGTTCCTCGGCTCCCCTCCGCTCCAAACTGTCTGCAAAGACAGGTCCATAAGAATACATGGGGGAAAAACTGTCCGCTGACCGCTGTACATAAGGAAATAATAAGATCAATCTGAGGTTACAGATGTGAGACCCCCTCCCCGCAATTCAATTAGCATTAATTAAAATCAATTAAGGCTCCCCGCCATGGGGGAAAAAGTGGGCTCACTCCATCCTCCATAAGAATACATGGGGAAAAAACTGTCCGCTGACCGCTGTACATAAGGAAATAATAAGATCAATCTGAGGTTACAGATGTGAGACCCCCTCCCCGCAATTCAATTAGCATTAATTAAAATCAATTAAGGCTCCCCGCCATGGGGGAAAAAGTGGGCTCACTCCATCCTCCATAAGAATACATGGGGAAAAAACTGTCCGCTGACCGCTGTACATAAGGAAATAATAAGATCAATCTGAGGTTACAGATGTGAGATTGCAGCGGCTCCCCTCCTTAATTCAATTAAACTCCCCTAGTTCCTCGGCTCCCCTCCTTAATTCAATTAGGACCCCACGCAATTCAATTAGCCTTAATTAAAATCAATTAGGGCTCCCCCCCACGCAAATCAATTAAAATCAATTAAGGACCCCACGCAATTCAATTAAAATCAATTAAGGACCCCACGCAATTCAATTAAAATCAATTAAGGACCCCACGCAATTCAATTAAAAAAAAACAAGATGGCGCTGCGACCCCCTTCACCCACTACTGTTACCCTTGTCTGCCGGAAGAATAACAATATTTTCGTCTTTCTTCAACTCACGAAGCGCACGCCTCTCTTCACTTGAGATGTTTGATTTAGGCAATTTACCTTTACAAAGCAACCGACATGTTTCACGCCTTATCTCCTCCGCTTCTTCCGCAGGTAGCGTGCGAACTGCAATTTCAACACCACTGATAATCTCCCGATAAGGCACAGATTTAGGTACCGGAGCAAAATTGAGGCCCTTCGATAAAACAGATGACGTAGCAGGATCAAGTTCTCTGTCTGATAGGTTAACAATAGTTCGCGCTGAAACATGTGGCTTCGGGGAAAATTTCGTTGAAATCCGCTCAAATTTCGAACACTGTCTGGCCGACACACGTTGTTGCAGCTTGAAACTATACGCTGTAGTACTGCCATCTACCCACTCCCAGGCATCCACAGATAATGCGTTAGCAAGGTAAAGATGACACGATAGCAGCGTCTTGCCAATCCGGTCCAAAGCTTGTCTTGTAAAACGAATACGTTCCTTTACCAAAGCAAGGCTTGCACGACGCAAAATTCTCACTGCTGCGGCCGAAGTAATTGGATGACGTATTCGGGCAAATTGTGGCACCACATCATGATCACGACATCTTTGAAGAAACGCCAGAGTGCACAAAAGTTTGGCCTTTTTATTACGTAGCATTTCTAACTGTTTTACAGAACGAAACATCTCCTCCCCGTAAAGGCTAGTGATGTAGGATCGTAATTTTTCACGGCGTTGAATATTAATATATTTTTCTCGAGCTTCCAGCCGTGTTAATATGTCATATTTGCGGGACGTTTCGAAGGCGTCCATCTCTGCCTTCATTTTCAACCTGATGTCAATGTTTAACTGTTTGTTTATTCAGCCGCTGCTACGGAAACGGTGGAAGACAAAAACCAACACAAGGCGATTACGTCATCCGCTCTTCTGCTCGAGACCGACGCGAAACTGTTTCAGCATTTTAATCGCCGGGTTCCAGGCCGCACTGAGTTGATAACCAGTGTCCCTGTTGACTAATAAATCAGTTAATCTAATTTCCACAGCCTCTGTAATAACGCTGGCCCAAAAATCTTTGACCCGGGCTAAAATGGTTGTTTTTTTCAAATTCAAAAGTGTGACCCTCTTGCACACTATGTTCGGCCACCGCAGATTTTTCTTCTTGCCCAAGACGAACATTTCTGGCGTGCTCTACACATCGCTGAACAATGCATCGCTGTCTGTCCAATGTAGCCGCGGCCACATTCACATGGTATATAATATACACCAGGGGTTCGTAAACCTAGGTCATCTTTAACGCTGCCGACCAAGTTACTAATTTTAGTGGGTGGTCTATAAATTGTCTTGACTCCGTGTTGTGATAGCAGTCTACCTATTTTGAAACTTAGGGCACCCACAAACGGCAGAAACGCAAGGCCCTTGGTATCAATCTGATCTCTCCGTCGATTTTCCTTCTGTTTAAACGCACGAGTAATCTGTCCCTGATTATAACCATTATTTAAAAACGTTTTCCGGAGATAGTCCAATTCACCAGCCAGGCTATGTTTGTCACAAATCCTTCGTGCTCTGTGTACCAAGGTAGTTAATACAGAGTTTCGTTGTGCCGGATGATGACAGCTGTTGGCATTTAAATATAAGTCGGTATGGGTAGGCTTCCGATACACAGTGTGTCCCAGCGAACCATCAGCACGTTTAACAACAAGCACATCAAGAAATGGCAGGCAACCGTCCTCCTCCAATTCCATTGTGAACTGAATATTTTCATGGATTGAATTGAGATGCGCAAGAAATTGGTCAAGACTGTTTCTGCCATGGGGCCAAATCACAAAAGTGTCATCGACATACCTATAAAAACACTTCGGCTGGAGTGGTGCGTGGCTTAGTGGAAATTAGATTAACTGATTTATTAGTCAACAGGGACACTGGTTATCAACTCAGTGCGGCCTGGAACCCGGCGATTAAAATGCTGAAACAGTTTCGCGTCGGTCTCGAGCAGAAGAGCGGATGACGTAATCGCCTTGTGTTGGTTTTTGTCTTCCACCGTTTCCGTAGCAGCGGCTGAATAAACAAACAGTTAAACATTGACATCAGGTTGAAAATGAAGGCAGAGATGGACGCCTTCGAAACGTCCCGCAAATATGACATATTAACACGGCTGGAAGCTCGAGAAAAATATATTAATATTCAACGCCGTGAAAAATTACGATCCTACATCACTAGCCTTTACGGGGAGGAGATGTTTCGTTCTGTAAAACAGTTAGAAATGCTACGTAATAAAAAGGCCAAACTTTTGTGCACTCTGGCGTTTCTTCAAAGATGTCGTGATCATGATGTGGTGCCACAATTTGCCCGAATACGTCATCCAATTACTTCGGCCGCAGCAGTGAGAATTTTGCGTCGTGCAAGCCTTGCTTTGGTAAAGGAACGTATTCGTTTTACAAGACAAGCTTTGGACCGGATTGGCAAGACGCTGCTATCGTGTCATCTTTACCTTGCTAACGCATTATCTGTGGATGCCTGGGAGTGGGTAGATGGCAGTACTACAGCGTATAGTTTCAAGCTGCAACAACGTGTGTCGGCCAGACAGTGTTCGAAATTTGAGCGGATTTCAACGAAATTTTCCCCGAAGCCACATGTTTCAGCGCGAACTATTGTTAACCTATCAGACAGAGAACTTGATCCTGCTACGTCATCTGTTTTATCGAAGGGCCTCAATTTTGCTCCGGTACCTAAATCTGTGCCTTATCGGGAGATTATCAGTGGTGTTGAAATTGCAGTTCGCACGCTACCTGCGGAAGAAGCGGAGGAGATAAGGCGTGAAACATGTCGGTTGCTTTGTAAAGGTAAATTGCCTAAATCAAACATCTCAAGTGAAGAGAGGCGTGCGCTTCGTGAGTTGAAGAAAGACGAAAATATTGTTATTCTTCCGGCAGACAAGGGTAACTGCACGGTGGTTTTAAGCAAGATGGACTATCATAGTAAAATTATGCAGCTTTTGGAGGACCAAGCATACAGGAAGATTAACCGTGACCCTACATCTAAGCTAACCAACTTGACTACGAAGCTTATCCGCTCCTTAGAACTACCAGAAGATGTGAAAAGACGACTCCAACCCCGTGCTCCTGTTCCTCCCAGGTTGTACGGTCTACCGAAAGTACATAAAGTAGGAGTACCTATGCGACCTATTGTAAGTACAATTGATAGCCCTACGTACTTTTTGGCTAAATACCTCAAAGATATTCTCAACCCATTGGTAGGGAAGGCTCATCGCAGTATTCGAAATTCCAGTGAGTTTGTGGAAATCTTAGACAACATGAAGTTAGATCCTGGTGATTTAATGGTGAGCTTCGATGTGGTCTCTCTTTTTACTCGTGTTCCCTTGGTCGACTCCTTAGATCTGTTAAGGAGGTATTTTGATCAAAAAATTATTGATATTTTCCACCATGTGTTGACAACCACTTATTTTAAGTTTGAAGGAGAATATTACGAACAAGTGGACGGTGTAGCAATGGGTTCGCCGTTGTCTCCTGTCATTGCTGATTTTTTCATGGAATTTTTTGAAGAAGAGGCACTAAGCCACGCACCACTCCAGCCGAAGTGTTTTTATAGGTATGTCGATGACACTTTTGTGATTTGGCCCCATGGCAGAAACAGTCTTGACCAATTTCTTGCGCATCTCAATTCAATCCATGAAAATATTCAGTTCACAATGGAATTGGAGGAGGACGGTTGCCTGCCATTTCTTGATGTGCTTGTTGTTAAACGTGCTGATGGTTCGCTGGGACACACTGTGTATCGGAAGCCTACCCATACCGACTTATATTTAAATGCCAACAGCTGTCATCATCCGGCACAACGAAACTCTGTATTAACTACCTTGGTACACAGAGCACGAAGGATTTGTGACAAACATAGCCTGGCTGGTGAATTGGACTATCTCCGGAAAACGTTTTTAAATAATGGTTATAATCAGGGACAGATTACTCGTGCGTTTAAACAGAAGGAAAATCGACGGAGAGATCAGATTGATACCAAGGGCCTTGCGTTTCTGCCGTTTGTGGGTGCCCTAAGTTTCAAAATAGGTAGACTGCTATCACAACACGGAGTCAAGACAATTTATAGACCACCCACTAAAATTAGTAACTTGGTCGGCAGCGTTAAAGATGACCTAGGTTTACGAACCCCTGGTGTATATTATATACCATGTGAATGTGGCCGCGGCTACATTGGACAGACACAGCGATGCATTGTTCAGCGATGTGTAGAGCACGCCAGAAATGTTCGTCTTGGGCAAGAAGAAAAATCTGCGGTGGCCGAACATAGTGTGCAAGAGGGTCACACTTTTGAATTTGAAAAAACAACCATTTTAGCCCGGGTCAAAGATTTTTGGGCCAGCGTTATTACAGAGGCTGTGGAAATTAGATTAACTGATTTATTAGTCAACAGGGACACTGGTTATCAACTCAGTGCGGCCTGGAACCCGGCGATTAAAATGCTGAAACAGTTTCGCGTCTGTCTCGAGCAGAAGAGCGGATGACGTAATCGCCTTGTGTTGGTTTTTGTCTTCCACCGTTTCCGTAGCAGCGGCTGAATAAACAAACAGTTAAACATTGACATCAGGTTGAAAATGAAGGCAGAGATGGACGCCTTCGAAACGTCCCGCAAATATGACATATTAACACGGCTGGAAGCTCGAGAAAAATATATTAATAATTATATTTGTTACTAAAAATTATACGATAATTGTTAGATTTGCTCTTTGTCAATATTTATAAAAGGAGAGTGAAATTTACTGTTGACCCTTCACTTCCATAATATATTAATTTCGTACTTTATCTGTCCACCTTACTTTCAACATTCTTCTATAGCGCCAAATTCCAAATGCTTCATTTTAATTTCTTCCGTGGATTCCCAATGTCCAAGAGTCACTACCACAAAGTACTGTAATCCACACATAGAATTTTAAAATGTTTTTTCTTAGTTCTAGATCAATATTTGAAAATAAATAATTTTGTTTTCCAAGAAGGTATTCTGCTTTTAACATCATTCTCGTTAATAATAGAAAAAAAAAAACCCATTAAATATAAACGAACAATTCTATGGCTACCTGAAACGAATGGATCAGAACAGACCAAAAAAATTAATTTATTTGATTCAAAACCCAAAACTGTAACGCCCTGATTCCTAAATATTAATGAAGATCTTCATATGATTGGATTAAAACTAGAAGATGCTTTCAATAGCGATATTTCTGGAAGAAGTTGACGACAAATGGATAAGCCGAGACGAACACTCCAAAACAAGATGCGGTACACCTTGGATAGAAGAGCGCAAACAGGCCCATTAAAAACGAACTAGAGATCGCCCAGTGGTCGAAATTCGACCATAATTCATTAAGTTAATTAGTTTCTTTTTTGTAACAGAGTAATAATTATTGCAGATAGTTATTTGAATTCGTTCTATTGCGTTTGCTGCAAGCATAAATATATCATATACTGTACACATTGATGTTTTTGGCTGCGAGGGTGTTTCTAAAATCACTTCAAATGTGGGTAGATACACACATGTTATTAAGCAAGAAATACACGTTATTACATGTCGATATTATTTCTGTGTGTTTCTTACTCTTAATTGTTGGTCCAGGCTGCATTTCAACCTAACCACAACTGCTATTAGTTACGGTAGACGCCATGCAATATATCTCACCACTGAAAAACAATATGTCAGCCCGCACAGAGAAATCGTAAATGTTACATGATTTTCTATTTGCATATGGAAAGCAGTTTTTATTCAATAATTAAGACTTAAAAACACGTGGAATGAATGTCAACAGCTATGAACGTGTATTTCTTGCGTAATAACATGTATGTATCTACCCACATTTCGAGTGATTTTTCCTCATTTCAACATATTCGAAGCTTACAATATACACTTTAAATCAAATATTATCGCCTAAGGAATGTGTGTACCAAATTTAGACCGACAGGACAATATTTGTAGGTTCCGACGTAATGCTAAACTCAGTATATAAAGACTTTGCGGGAGTAGTTGACGTCACAACGTAATATAGTTGCTTAAATAACTAAATTCCTCGTGTCTTTTGCTGTGACAAGAAGGTTCTGTTTTCTTTCTGGTCCAGGCTGAATTTCAACCTAACCACAATCTCCGGTAATATTGGCGTTACAAATTCAAAGCCTCAATCACACGCGCATTGATACAATCATTTTATCATAAGTTAGCAGCGTCTTGTATCGCGACGTGAACTTGAACCGACTTTGCTGCCATACATGTACTCACTTTTTTTTAACTACCAGATTTCGTTCAAATGGTGGCTCACCATCATATTACAGCTACATCAATTTGAACTGCATCATTGTAACATCGTATATCTAAATCACGATTTTATGAATTCCGAATATACTCCGTTTCGAAATGTTGCTTCTTGCTTGTATGTAAATTCAGAGATTAAGCTCGACTCTTTGGTTTCACCAAAGACCACAGAGTATCTCAATGCTGGAAATACACGTTACATAGGGCTCCGATCCGATTTCACTCACACACACGTTCGCGAAATTATTTTTCATTTAATAATGTATCTGTAAAATGTTTTAACTATGCTTATAATTTTACTGTTGACCAAAGATCATAGACATTGGCAGAATCGCTAAGTGTCGTTGCCACTTAAAAACAATTGAATGTATACAACGAATGATTTATTTAATTTAATTTAATGTATTTTTAACACATATTATATGTACATTTTGGCTTTATGCACTTCTTCCCCATATAAACTTTAACTATGCCAAATCTCACACTTCTCCATGCGCGCAATATTCTGAAAAAATGTTTCCAAAGTTTTCGCTTAGCGTATTAATATATAGATGAAGGACTTCTGGGCCCCAAAGAAGATAAAAACTCGCTGCGAAGTGCACAAAGGCTTAACGTGGTCTTAGCTGGCCTCAGCGAATATATACAATAGACGAGCTCGATGTTGTAGCGCACTGTAGCGTATTTGTGTGTTTTCTGATGTTACAGAGTGTTTCGTTACCACGTGTCCCACCGCATTGTAATGTGATGTGCGTGAAACCATTCTTTGACGCGACAGTCGGCAGCGAGGTGTGTGTGTCCACTGTGCTTTGCCGGTGTGACGTCACGTCCGTGTGAGCACAGTGGCGGGACGCTCGCTGCGACCGGCTTCCGGTGTAGTCATTAAGCGGCTCGTCCTGTCGTTAATTACGGCCAACTGGGGGGGCAGGTGGGCTTCTGGGTCCGCTGTAATTAAAAACTGATCCGCCTACTGCCGGGGGACAGACGCCACTCGGTGGACAGCTACCTGCTACTAGTACCCACTGTAGCTAGGTGCACCACAGTCACAGTTCTCGGGCCCCACTTATACACCAGGTTCACTGGGAGGACTTCTCTACAGCATCTAGAGCTGCTACACAGTGGTTGGGAAATCTGGACTTACAACTTTTATTTCAGGTGCCCTATTGATTATTTTAGGATGACACATTGTTATGTATTCTCTAGTTTAGTGTTAGGTAGAAGGACGAATTGTAAAAACTACTCGAACGGTCAGATTCCAGTTTCTTTATTTTTCTCGTGCACTTCAGCTTCGTTTCGATGCAAAGATACTAAATGCGAACATAAACAAATGCTCTAGCGATTCTAACATTCAATGAGCTTGCAACTCCTTCGAAACTAAACTTTATAAAACTGAAACTCTGCCGTTCCCTTCACATAGTCACTACAGAAATTTCCAGGATAATACAGAGAAAGCCGCCCGATGTTTCTCGAACGGCAACAATGCAGCTAATAATAAAAATCACATTAAAACAATCAGAATTAATACAAAATCATTCACAATCATCATAATACACGCGGAAATGAAAATTACAGATATTTACTCACAAAATTATCTACATAAACCCCAGTCCAAACCGTCGCAAATTGTCATCTAAACATCGTAGCTCACATGTATTCTTAGAATTACAAACTTTTAATCAATGTTTCATGCATAATACTGTCCTTGAACATATTAAATAGTATTTACGTAGTTTCTCTCTCTAAAACAATGTTCACTTACAAAAATTCACAATTAATTACACGAAAAATATATAAAACTTCTAGCTTGTTAATCATTATCCTTAAAAAACAATTTCATTTATGGGCTGGGTATGAGAGTGGTTATAACAGGGTTAGCCTAAATGATTCATCTGGTTTCAAAATAGTGTTGAGAAGTATACTACCTACAAAGACGAGTAATACATGAAAAGACACATAAACTCACCAAGTTTCTGGTACATATTCTAAACGTTGAACGTGTGCCCCCTTAGTCACCCGGCACACATCCAGACGGTAATCCAGTTCCGTCCAAACGTTCGACAACATGTTCCCATCAAAGTCCGTCACAGCAGCAGTGACCCGTTCCTGTAATTCTTGCAGTGTTGTTGGCACTGGGAGTACATAAACTGTGTCCTTCACATAACCCCACAAAAAGAAATCATATGGGGTCAGATCTTGCGACCTGGGGGCGATGACAACAGAGGAACATCAGTCGGGCCTTGCGCCCTATTCAGCGAGGTGGCAGTTCTCTGTTGATAAAGTCGCCGACAGTTGTACTTCAGTGGGATGAAGCCCCGTCATGTTGTAGGATGAAAGTGAAGGAGTCATTTGTGGAAACAACAACACCTGCTACATAGCCAGGTACACAGATCCTGTCACCGTCTACTCGATGAAGAAAAGGGCGTACACAGCTTTCTCTTTGATATGGCTCAGAAGACATTCACTTCTGGCGATTCCCTTTCCAACTCCACAGACTTGGTAAGTTTGCGTATCTTTTCATGTATGACTGGCCTTTGTACGTCGTATACTTTTCAATACGCAGTGTTCTGAAACCCGATGAATCATAAGTTAAGTAAATAAATTAAAAACCCCATTACTGTTGACAGACTAACGGACTGTAATAGTCTAATAGGTGGTTGGTGTGTACCGTGCTACCCCATCACAAGAACGTTCCGGAAAAGTGTAAGGCGGGAGGTTTCTGGTTTCCTTTCCCTGCATGAAAGTATTCCTATGTGTTACTGTGCTCTGTACATACCAGTGTGGCTCTACGACAATGGACTGGGGAACTACAATGGACCGAGGTTCATCCCCCTGATCACGCTTTCGTCGCCCTTTTTGTGGTGTCCCGTACTCACCTAGGCAAATGCCAGTACAGTCCCCAATCTTCAAATCACAGATTACATGTTTCACAAACAAAATGTACACTTACCACACAAAACATACGTTCTACGTTTCACAAACAATGTGCAACATTTCCTTCAGTAGGCTAATGCTAAGCGCAGAAGTAGAAGTCTCCCTGCCAAATAAGGCGTAACAATCTATATCTATAAAACGAAAAACGGATAAATCTGTGCTATAAAAATTCAGAAACTACTGAGCAGATTTCTATTGGGTTTTCACAGTTTTAAAACTTAGAATCTCAACTGATTTTTTTTTTTTTTTGGTATGTCTTATGTTTCCACGTTACACAACGCCGGAGCGTTAAATGAAATTCTGAACGTCTGGTGACAAATAACAGAGATGGAACGACTCGATGTTGCATACGCCGCACTAAACACACAACTAAAATGTATCTCTTCATAGCCTTTAATGAAAGCAATAAAATCAGTTTACAATAAAAATTGTTTTGCACACTAAACAAAACTTGAAATATTATTTCTTTTAATTCGTGGCATTCAGTTTTTAAATGCCATAGATGGCAGCATTGAATGCGAGAGACTACTTGCGAAAAAATAACAGAGATTCTCTTTGATCACAATCTTTGTCAGCATAACTACAATGTCTCTGGAAACCGTCTTTAGCGTTCAGTTCACAATAAAATGGCGCCGCAGTTTGTAGCTCCCTGAAACAAATCGAAAGTAAAAAATATATTTTTTTTTCCATATGTCGCTTGGTTCTGGATGCTTGATATACAGTTCTGAATACCTGATATTCAACTGTACAGGTAGGGAACATATTTTAATTTTGAGCTCCAGTACCAGATGAGGCAGCATGAGGAGAGAGTTTTTGCTCCAGCGGCAGATGAATCAACATAATGACACACATCTGATGTGTGATACTGTGAAAACTCGGTCAAGATCGATTCAGCGGTTTTCAGGTAATGGTAGATTATTCGTGAAATAAATGTGTCTTAGCGTTTTAAGGCATAAGCTAAATTTTCCCAAGCTACCGAATTCTGAAAATTCGTTCAAAATCTGTATTTTCTGCGCGATGCTGGAATAAAAGGTCACATTCCAGATAAATTTTTATGTACGTATGTGGTATGTGATAATGCGCGTACGGTCCATGTTTCGATTTTCGAGGAGCCACTCCCCACTCTTCCGCCCTCCTTTCGGAGGCTGTTAGCAAGCACGGGTGACTCCTTATACCGGGAATATTTCAGTCGCCAGAGCCTCGTCCGTGCAAACAGGGTGCACCACGTGAAGGAGAGGTTGACATTTGGTTGGAAAAGGCTAGTATAGTCTCTCCCAAACCCTTGCACCCCACATTGGGATTACAGTTGTTTATTCCTCGATGTTTTAGTCTTTCAGAAACGATAAATGTTTCCTTGCAACAGCCTGAAATCTGTACAATGCAAGATTCAAACAATGTCCGTTTATTTGTATTTCATTTTTTTGTAATATTTCTTACATCATACAGAGTATATTTCGTTTCAGAAAGTAATTTTCTACCACTGGAAATCTTTTTCGATTCTCAATGTTCTTCTAAATATTTCTTCTGCAACAGTGCCGTAGTCTTTTCCCCTTAGTTTTGTCAATACGATAATTATATCAAAACGGTTGAATAACGTTTTCTGGAAATGATTTATTACTAACAGCTAGACAACTCTACGCGAATAATGCATTTGCCCGGAATAATATTTGCAAATCACGGAAAATCAAAATCTGGACTGGTAGGGCCAGAAATACAATACAGATTTTTCGTCATGACAGGCCGGTAACTTACTCTCGTTAGGCACTGAATATTGGTCGGAAATAGAATAATAATTGCTTTGTGTACGTGTGTCTTTCATCGTTAACCACTGGTGATAGTTTCTCCGGATCTAGGTATCGAACTATCCCAGGGGAAACCATGGAAAACTGAAATCTGGATGGTTGGACGGAGATTGGAACCCGTGTCCTCCAGAATGCGAGGCAAGTACGTTACCACTTACCCAACCCGCTTGATGTTGATAATCCAAGATCATCTGAACATGAACATTAGTATATCTATCGCTTATCTTTGTTTATTGAGAAGATTAAAGCCATCTGGTTAGTATAAGTATACCTCAAAAGAAGGAAGTCATATACGAAATACAAATATTTAGCCGCCAGTGTGATTCAGTGCAGTGAGGCGCCACACACTGGATTGTGGAGGTAAAACGGGGCCTGGCCGCCACGTAGTCGCTGTCCTGATTGCAGTTTTTAGGTGGTTTCCCACAGTCGTCTAGGCGAATCCTCGCATGATCCTACCTCATAAACTACACATTTTACAAGAAATACACTTATAACACACAAAACACAAAAAGTTGTGTGTGTGTGTGTTTTTTTTTATTTTTTTTTAATGGCTTTTGGCATATTAGGCAATACAGCCGGCCTGATGAGCTTTTCCAGATAATTAGACACACCACAAGACGGACATGACATTCACAGACACAACACTTAAACACCCATGCCCGCGGCCGGACTCGAACCGGTGATCTAGCACTCTAGCCCCACGCTACCGAGGCAGGCAACACAAAAAGTTACACGTCTGGCAGATAGACAACGCAAGACTTTCCTCCTCTAGGTTAGGTACGTCGGATCTGACACACCCGATTACACTGCCGTCAGGAACGACGTTCCTGTTTCACCAAGATTCATACTGGCCACCTGCTGTCGTCAGTGCCACAATCAGAGAAACAAACAAATATTTAGATGTCAGCAATACAACGAACTGACCTCGCCGATAATTTCAGTCAATTCCATGCTCTCGTTTTGTGTAAATGTTTTTTAGTTTCTTCCCACGTTTTTAGCATTTGTTATGGCTCCTAAATAATTTCATGTCTCGTTTGATATTGCGTTAATTCAGACTAGATGATACATACGATAATTTCGCGAATAAAATTACTAATAATGTTAGTGGTTTGTAATAGAATGAAATCGCCTCATTTGTAGCAATTGTTGATTTGTTTAGTGTAATAAGTACAGAACAAAATACTTACAACATATTGCGATACACTTAGGAAAAACTTTTGAACACGTAAAATATAGGCCTACGTATAACAAACTGTCACTGACCTTAACGGAATACAACTAATCTGAATAAACGACATACATAAAACCCATGTCTGTGTGATTTCTGTTGCTGTTATCGTAGCCCGTGAGAAAATATCGCTAGTAAATTATTTGCATAGGAATTGTTTAGTAAAGCAGAAATATTTGTGTAACAGAAAAAAAAATATCCGAAAAGCTACTTACAAAAAACATAGGTACAGTTTATTAATATCTCTGTGATATGTGCTGCTGCTATCTAGTGGCTTGAATCTGAACTGTTAAATACGGTTGACTTCTACGTTTATTACTTTTGTCCGTCAAGGGTCAAAGTTAAAAAAAAATTCATTCTTAATTTATGATGTTGCCTAAGTAGAGAGCTTAATCTTTAAAATGATACCTCATTCATCCATTTTGGTTAGGTATAAAAGGAGATAAGAGGACATTCATAAATTACGAGAGGTGTTTTTCCTGATGTCCGGAACCCCCCCCCCCCTCCCCCTATAAATCACCTTCGAAACTTTTTGAGACCTTTTTCTTCTTTCTTTTTAGGTCTCACCCTTCAAAATCCGGTTACACCCCCACTTGTCAACGAAATACCCCTCTAAAATCGACTTCCACACAATTTGTAGACTTTTTTTTAGCAGTCCACAAATTTTTGTACATAACCTACATTTCCCCCCCCCCCCCTCTTGGTGAGATTTCGCCGGACCCCTCCCCCCCATATTTCACCTCACGTAATTTATGGATGCCCCCTAAATAGTTCGTAACATAAAGATACGTTATGGAAATAATGAAACTTTTGACCTTTAAGGGTTAAATTCCGAAAAATTCCTTTCTTAAAATATGATGACCTTAATCTTTAGAGTTTACCTCATGTATCGATTTCGGTTAGGTATGCAGGGAGGTAAATCGCTCTTGACACAAATAAACGCATTTTGGAAATATTCACTTTTTACCCCTTTAAGGGTCGAATTTGGAAACATTGTTTTTTTTAAAAATATGATGTGACCAAATCGGAGACCTCAATCTTTAAAATGATACCTCATCTATCGATTTTGCTTAGGTATGAAGGGTGATAATGCCTTGTGACAAAAAAAAGTACCTTATAGAAATAATTTATATGATTGTTTGTTAAATTCAATGTTTAGGTGCTCTCTGCTTCACTCATTATGTTTGGTAGTAAGATCCCGTCCTCCATCTAATATATTTAAAATTTAGTAAATACTAATTATAGCAATTAATTGCATATTAAGGACGATAAAACTCTTATTCACTTTAACCGTTGCACCAATGAAGGCTAAACATTACACGCTCCATCGAACCTACTGTAAGATCCTCAGGGGTCTGTACACGGTCCGTCGTTACATGCCGAGTCGGAGGTAAGATTATGGGAGTCTGTTTTCCCGAGGCGCCCGTGTCGAGCGAGGGCACAGTCCGGAGTGGACAGCTCGTGTCAAGCCCTGTGTCAATATGCGCGGTGTCTGAGGCCAGATGTCAGTCACAACAAACATGGACGCTCGAGTGCGGGGCAAACGTAGGCGTCTGAGCGACCACCAGATAATGCTAAACAAAGTCCTTCTTCCAGTGCACATGGCATCCCGCGTTGATGTCTGATATTTCACTGTGATCTCCTTTGAGTTCTCTATATACTGTAGCATATTGAGGGATTTTAGGCTATAAACTATAGTAATTTTCACTCGAAGTAATTTTCACTCGAAATAATTTTCTCAAGCCTACAGACAAGTAATTAAATTCCGATCCACACAACAGAGCTTGAAGGTTAAGCAGACGCTCTTCCCGCGGGAAACGAGCTCCCCACTATAGTAGCTCAAAAGCATCTCATAAGGGAACCTAAGCCAATGGAAAGGGCTTTACGTGACTCACCCACCATCTTTGGCAGCCCGTGACTGCAGTCTGTAGCCGGCGCTTTTCCATCCTGATAACTGAACACCTCGCAAGGCTTAATGCAGAATGTTATAGTTCAAGGCTAATGCCTTATTCACCCCTCTGCTAGCTATTAAAGATATTCTGAGTGACAATATGTTATTAGTTATGATTTGAAATTTCATGGGAGCTAGTTTCCATGCATTGATTTCAGTTATTTCATACGTGTGTGTTCATGTACTTATGTTCAGCGAATTTATTAAAGTCACTCTGTTCTTTCAACTACATTTTTTCAGTTGTTATCCCTGATTACCTGCTCATTACTAACAATAAGTAATAGCAGGAATGTAATATCTCTGATCACACGACCACATAACGCACCAAGGAGTGATTGATCAGAGACGAACACAATTTCTGTTGGGTACAGCCGCTCGTAAAATACAATACGTGGGGGAGAGGACACTTTCTACCGGTGTGGATATAAGACGTAGGTGACAAAGAGCGAAGATTGAAGCAATGATTCCATCACTATCGTCTTTCTTTCACGAATTACAACTCCCTAATTTAAAATTTACCCTCTTTCTCAATGTCCCACAATTCGTTATCTATCTGACAGGTTTATGTCATTAGAAGTGGGTAAGTGTCAAAGGCAAAGAATGTGAAAGCCATCACCAGAATACACCTTACACCTTGCCAGCACTCTCTGCACCTTCCTCCTCTCTTTCAATTAGGTACTCCTAATCCAGCTCATTCATCATATCAGTTACTTATCGTTTTCTACGGCAATATTCACAATCAAATATAGCAGCTCTTTTTACACTCCCTCCAACTTCTGTATTTGATACACCATATTCAAGCAAGTTATATAACCCAACTACCACACTTCTCTGGCACATAAACACATCACCGTCTCCAATAAACCTAAGATTTCGAAACCTTTTCCTAACACCTGCCGAATTTGTCCTGTCAAGTTAAGTTTATTATCAACTGTTAGGCCAAGATATTTACTCTTAAGTTCCTCAACAAGCAATTCCTTCCCCATTTTATAATCATAAAAAGTCTTTAATTTTTTCAGCTGTGCACCTAATAAGCTGACTTCCGTGCAAGAACCGCCTCCTATTGACGCGTCGACAAGTTGCATCAGAAGGAGAAATTTAGACAGAAAAGAAATATAAAAGTGATATTCATAAAAAATAATTACCTGGTTAATTCTGTTGAGGTGGAGTTTTCTGAGAGAAATGTGAATTATAATACCGGTCGGCGAGTACACACAAAAAAAAACTGTGCTTCAAATTTTAGGTGGTGAACAATTTATCTTTCACTAATCGAGAAATACTTCGTCCTTTCTAAGCTTTTGTAAGTTTCAGAGGAAGGTTAGAGGAAGGTTAGACTTGGCCACCCACTGAAACACTAACTTTTGGTTTTACGCCTCGTCGATCTCGAGGTCATGGGGATGGGACTGGGGACAACGAATGGGAAGTAATTCAACCATGACCTTTTTTTTTGAAGGAATCATCCCGGCATTCGCGTGATTTGGGGAAACCATGGAAAACCCAAATCTGGATGCCCGGACGGGGATTAGAACCCGCGTGCTCTAGAATGCGAGGCCAGAGCGTTACCGCTCACCCAACACGCTCGGTTCCTCCCACTGAAGGCAGATAACATGGTTCAGCACTCACTGTAAGCTAAGCAAGTAAGGCGAAAGTTAGACCTACCTAAAGGCGACGAGATTGCGGGTGTGTGAATTCGCCTTGTTTGACACAGCTCCCACTACTAGGAGCTGTTAAGTTCTTCTTCTTTTTTCGAATAACCCCTTTAGATGTTACGGTAAATAACTAAGTTTATTCCTAATTGTTTTCAATCTCCATTGTGCCCTGCGTGTTCCCTTTCTTCTCTTCCTATATCCACTTTCTCGCACTGGTCGATTTTTTCCGTCTTTCTTTCATTATTTCAAACCTGCTTTGTAACGTTCCTCTCTAAAACGCGTTCTGTGTTTTAGTGAGTCTGTGTTGATTCCAGCATTTTGTATATATTTTTTTTTCCTGGGACCATGGGGGTTTTGATTTTTAGCTATTTATCAAATCAAATATCTGTTTTGGTAATCGTTTGTTATTCATAGAAATGTACTCTTTTTTTCTCATTACATCTGTTAAGTTTTTTTTTTCAGTTGTAATATAATTTTCTTTGTTTGATATTACTTTGTATTCTGATTGATTACTGATTATAGGCCCAAGTATTTTTCTCAAAATTCTTCTTTCGATTTGCTTTACTGTTTCTTCTGCGTAAAGTACTTCTGGTATAACTATTGTATAAGAGATTAATTACTATACGCACTGTTAAAGAAAGACTTTTAGTGGGAGAGACTTTTGTTGTTACCTCATATATTGCGAGTGTTTCCTGTTATTTTACAGGTTTAATTCGGGATGCTTCTACTCCTCCATTCAGCAGAGGAGTGGTTCCCAATATTGACGAGCTCGGCCAGAATCCATCAGGCGGCGGCAGCGTTATCTAGCAGCAGTGTGGCCAACTTGGCGAGCCAAGTTTCCCCGCAGTTAGAGAAACGTTTCACTCATTCAGTCTGAGCCGGAGATATCCTCTTCGAGGGGCCGGCGGCGTTAAATCAAGACGTCGCGATGCCTCCCGCTCCTTTGTTCTTGCAGGTCGAAGGCTGCGATCTTCATGAAAATTTCAAACCTCCACCTCTGCTGGGCCTCTTCCAATATCTCTGTCTGCGGAGGCAGGTAGTGACTCGGCGCTGCCAGTCCAAATCTACTCTACGAGTCTCCACAAGGTCTGAATAGAAATAATTCGTCTAACTTCTTTGCAGTGGCGAGCACTTTGGCTTGTCGCGTCAAGGATCGCTGGTTCGTGTCCGGCCTCGGCCACCGGTGATATTAACCAAATATTGTGTTGTCCTAACTATAATATTAAACAACAGAACTTTATACTAAAACAACAGACCTATGGAAATATAGAAGTTATAAGGTAATATACCAGAACATAGAAAATATGACAGAATCAATGATGAAAAGAAGATTGATGTTTTTGTACATATCTACGGAATGAATGATAACAGACTAAGGAAAAATATATTCAATTACGTTTGGGAAAAAAAATCAGCAACCAGCTGGATTCAAGAGGTTAAGAAAGATTTGGAAAGAAATAAGATAAGAGAAGAGGAAATTATGGAAAGAGAAATCTTTAGAAAGAAGATATTAAGTTCGGAAGGATTCCAAGGCAGAAGACGAAAGAAATCTCCTCCGAAGTGGTCTTAGGAGAGAAGGAAGAAACATAGTGAAATGATGAAGGAACATTGGATTGAAAGGAAGAAAAAACAAGAACAAAGAATGAAAAATTGGAACGTGGGTCTCAGAAGAACTTATTGGAAAGAAGAAAATTCATGGGTTAGGCGGGTATGCGATATTATTTCGAAGATTACAAAATCTAGTCAAATTTACAAAGAACTTATTAATATGATGTTGAACCTTCTCTGGCCTGGATGCATGCGCTAATTTTTTTTTTTTTTTTTAATTTATTTGGCCTTTAGCCATGCTGGCCATTTAGCCATTACCAAGTGTACAAGCTTTTATTACATTGTTTGTCTATTACATCTGTAACATTTTGCACATCGTAGCAGTAAATCTTAATATACATTGTCTCTGTAGGTTATCCGTATTTCATAGTACCTTACACACATTAAAAGCCAGAACTAATACATTTACGTAATACGCTGGGTGCATAAGGTAGTAACTTTGTCTGGCACATACATACCTTAAAATGGACGATTTGATATTACATTATACACATTGAAATATTGAGTTTGGCAAAAAATCGATTTACAAGGTTCATATATACATGAAATGTTAGGATATGTTACATCTGATTATACAGTTAATTATTGTTCCTTTGTTTGGCATATAGGCCTACATACATTAAAATAGTCCATTTGATATTACATTATATACATTAAAATATTAAGTTTAGAAAAAAGTAATACAAATTAATAAAAAATAAAATTATTTACAAAGACTCATATATATATGAAATGTAAGGATATGTTACACTTGATTATACAGTTGATTATTGTTACAGTTCTCGTTTGATTTGCCGTAAAAATGAGTACATGATGAAGAAGATTTTAAATCTGTTTGTATTTAGTAAGTCTTCAACACTTGCCGGGAGTTGCTGTCCTGCTTGCACCAAGTGCTTGATGAGGTTGTCAGAGGCTTGTTTGTTAAATGGGCAACCAAAGAATATATGATTAGCGTCTTCAACGTGTCCGCACTGGCAGTACGGTTCCTCTACCACACCGATTCTACATAAGTGCTTCTTGAGGCGGCAATGTCCGAATTTAAGCCGAAAAATTGTGATATATAGGCTTCTAGGACACCGGATGTTCTGAAACCATGGCCGTTTTGTAACTTCAGAATGTATCCTTGCGTAGTGTTTACCTTTCGTAGCAGATGTATATCTCCATTCTACGTCCCAATCTTTGTATAATTTTTCCTTTATTGTCACAATCAGGTCCGAAGTAGGTATCTTACGGTGTATAGTTACCCCGGTCTCAGTTGCTTGTTTTGCCAGCTGGTCGGCTATTTCATTGCCCCTGCACCCATCATGGCCTCTCACCCAGGAAAGTACTACTAATTTATTACTTTGTTCCAGGTCTATGATTGATTTAATAATTTCGTATATGATCGGGTTGTTGCTTTGGTTTATGTGATGATTTTTTAATGACGTTAAGGCAGAGAGTGAATCAGATAGTATGATAATGTTACTATCCGGTAAGCTCCCGGCATATCTAAGTGCTTCTAATATTGCTATCAGTTCCGCTGTCATAATAGAGCATTCTTTAGGCAGTTGGAAAGTGCCCTGTTCCATGCTATCAAGGTTGATGTATGCACAACCAGCATAACTGTTGTTCTTAGACCCATCTGTATATATGATTCCAGCCGGAAGCCATTTGTTCAATTTTTCTAGGTATGTCTGTTTGTAGGGGCTCTGTTGCGTTGTTTGACCAAAAACTGTAATTTCTTTACATGTATGCCATAATGGAGCCTCATAGCAGTATAGTTGTTCACTCTTGTTGGCTTTATCGTATAGTGATTTGGTTTCCAGATACGCTGAAGCTAGCGGTGGCAGTCGTCTGTTTTTCCAATATCCTTTTGTTAGGCAGTCTATGGATAAGTTGTGTATGGAATTATATAATTTACTGGTCGTCAACTGACTCTGTTTCAGTAAAAATTTTGAACTTAGGTAGGATCTACGTAGGTGCAGAGGAGGTTCCCCTGCTTCTGCGCATAGTGCATTTGTGGGCGTAGATTTCATTGCCCCTAGGCAGGTGCGTAGTACCATGTATTGTAGTACATCAAGCTTCGCTAAAGGCCGTTGGGAGGCCGCACCATAACAAATACACCCATAGTCAAAATGTGGACGGACTAGGGCTCTATATAGAGTTAGTGCTATTTGTGGACTTGCTCCCCACTTTAGTCCTGTTACTGCTCTTATAAGGTTGTTCCTTGAGCAGACTTTTTTTTCTATTTGTTTGATGTGTTCACACCATTTGAGTTTATTATCTATTATAAGGCCTAGATATTTCAAGCTATTCTTAACTGGGAGCTGGTATGGTCCAAGAGTCATGCGGATCATTGGAGGAATCCTGTGTCGTGTAAATATGCAGACTGAGCTTTTATCTATTGAGATCTCCTGTCCATTGTCTGACAGCCATTGTACTAGTTTACACATCGCTTCGTTTAATATGGCTTGGCATCTTTCGATGCTTGTGCCTATTGTATACAGGCAGATGTCGTCCGCATATTGAAGTATTATGACGGAAGGTGGCATTATTTTGTGTAGGTCAGTTGTGTATATATTAAAGAGTAACGGAGACAAAACTGATCCTTGAGGTACCCCTTGGCTACACTTTCTTGGACCTAGAGTAATTGTTTTCCACTTGGCTACTAACCATCTATTTGTAATCATAGCTAGCAGCCTCGCTGTAAAGGGGCCCGGCACGCCATTCTCTTTTAATTTTTTTCCCAAGGTCGATGGCAGAACTTTATCATAGGCAGATGTTAGGTCAGTGAAAATGGCAACCATGTATTTATTGTCTGTAAGGCACGATTGAATATCTGTAACAAGGTGTGCTAATATGTCATTCGTGCCTTTCCCTCTCCGAAAGCCGTATTGAGTATGCGGCAGCAATTTATTATGTTCGAACCACCATTCGAGTCTATGCTTTACCATTCTTTCGAGAATTTTGAACACACAAGATAAGAGGGATATGGGTCTATATGCTGAGGCACATTCAGTTTCCTTTCCTGGCTTTTTTATAATAATTATTCTGGCCGTCTTCAAAGGTGGTATCTCGCTTTTCTCAGCCCAAATACGATTAATGAGGTCGAGCAGGTATGCTTTCCCGTTGGCAGGGAGTAGGCGGAGCATGGGGTAGTGTATGTTATCCGGCCCAGGTGCTGATGATTTGCCAAAGGAGAGTGCTCTGCTGAGCTCTTCACTCCTGAAAGGTTGACATAGGATGTGCTCTGTATTTTCCTGTACGTTTAGGGGTTGAGGGTCCACATAAGGTGGTGTTATGTTTTCTAATATCTCAGTCAGAATATTCAGTGGTGGTGTCCGCTCTGGCACCCTCGCTTCCTTTATATTTTTCAGCCTTCGTATTTTCATCCACACTTCTTTGGTCGGCGTGTTGAGACTCAGTTTTGAGCAGTAGTCTTCCCAGTTTTTCTTCTTCTTCTTTCTCAGGAGTTTTTTTGTTTTCGCACATGCCCTTTTGCATTCAATATAATTGCTCATTGTGAGGTGTTGCCTGTAATTTTTGACAGCTTTCTTTCTTTCTTTTATTGCATCGTCACATTCCTGGTCCCACCATTCAACTGGTGTTGTGTTGATTACATAGTTTTGTTTTTGTTTTGGAATGCTGGAGCCTGCGGCTTTTTCAATGCAATCTATGAAGGCTTTATAATCATTTTGTATGTCGTCTGTAGGTTTGTAATGAGAAAATGCAGCTTCTGCTTCCTGTTGGTATTTTTCCCAGTTCGCCCGCTTGATACTCCATTTATAGTGCGAAAAGATAGTTTGCCCTATCAGCTTAGTGCAGGGGAGCTTCAGCAGAATCGGGAAATGATCCGAGCCCAGAGTATCTTCTATGATTTCCCATGTTAGGTGTGGGGCAATAGTCGCCGATGCTAATGATATGTCAACAGATGATTGTTGTTGTGATGGTCTATTGATTCGAGTAGCAGAGCCATCGTTTAGTACAACTAGTTCCTCCATTACTTCCACAATTAGTCGCCCGTTACGATCGTCATATGTACTTCCCCATAAGGAATGATGGGCATTTAAGTCACCAAGGAGCAGAATTGGTTCTTCTAGATGTCTTTTTAGTATTTCCAACTCAGATCTTTTTAATGCTGGTTTGTTTGGTGACCTGTATACAGATACTACCGTCATATATTCGTCTTTAAAGAGGATCCGTGCTGCACAAACTTCGAAAGACAGATTAGTAGGCGTAATGTTTACGGGCTGGAATGGGATTGATTTCTGTATCAATAGGGCAGTGCCGCCATAACCGTCCGCTCTGTCTGCTCGCACGATATTATAGTTTTGAAAAAGGAAAGATTCTCCTGGTTTCAACCAAGTTTCTGAGATCGCACTTACTGAGATTTTATGGGCCAGCATATATTGCATCAGACTTAATTTATTGGCTTTGATTGAGCGCGCATTCCATTGTAAGATTCCGAGTTCTTTGATTGCAATTTTTTCATTCGTTTGGGGATTATTATGTGGTATGTTATTTTGGTACATGGAATCTAAGCCTCCAGTAACGGGTATCGAATGCGTTCTTGTGTTCTCAGTTGAACCCATTGGTGAGTGTTTGTTGTATAAGCTGTTTGATACTTGGAGCGAATTGCAGTGGATCGATCTGTTGGTTACCGACATACTGGTTTAAGATATTCATTATGATTTCGATCATTTTGAATGTGAAGATATCAGCTGTGCTTGCGCTTTGTACAGTGCTGTGAGGTTGGGGTGGGTATGGGTTGTACGCAATTGGTTGTATATTCCTGTTGTTAGGGATCCAATAATTTTTGTAAGATAGATCCCTTCTTCCTGCTCTGTAGTGCCTATTATGTCTTTCCGTTAAGGGGGATTCTGCCTGGTTAGTAGGCATTGGATTTATTTGCATGTTTGTTAACATGCCAGGTGGGCTGGTGGCCAACTGTGACGTCTGGGTAGGTAGTTCTTGGTGGAGTGGTTGATGTTGTTGTTGCGATGTCCCTACAGGCACTGTGGCAATATTTAAGTTATCCTGTATGGGGGTTCTTTGCTCGTAACATTCCGAATTTACGACCGTGGTTTGGGTGGTTGCGGCCGGTCTTGCTAGTACACCGGCATACGTACCAGCGTTGATCTTTCTAAGGGCTTGTTTATAGTCTAGGTTCTCGTACGCCATTAACTGTTTGATTCTTCTTTGTTTTTCATATTCAGGACATCTTTTTTCATTAGATGGGTGGCCACTATTACAATAGATACAAATGGGGTTGTTTTGGTTACAACAATCTTTGTCGTCGTGTGCACCAGCACAGAATACACATCTTTTTTTACTTCTGCATTGCTTGCTCAGGTGGCCATAGCGCAGGCAGTTAAAGCATTGCATAACAGGTTTTATGTATGGTTCGACTGGACAGCGGACGCCGTGTATGTAAACATAGTTGGGCCGTCTTTGCGACTTGAAAGTTATCAGGCAAACTGGAAGTGGGATTGTTGTAGGTTGACCGTTTGCTACCATTTTCTTAGCAAATCGTTTAACGTTTATCACCCTGTATTCACATCGCGCTACCGCTTTAATTTCATCTTCTGATAATTCTGTCATTACGTTTCTAATGATGCCTTGTTGTGTGGTGCACGAGTATGGGATATACGCCTGCAAACCGTTCTGCTTCCAGACTGAGCTTTGAATCATAGAATTGGCTGCTATTACCGATTTCACCTCAATTTTGACACGGTTACGGCCTGCTGTAGTTATCTGTAATATTTGATTATTTGTATCACGGCAGAGGGAGTTAATGAGGCGACCTATAGCCATTGGATGCAGTCTACTGATGTTTTTATCGACACTTTCTACAATCACATAATAGGGCCCTAGGTCATAGTTTTCATATATCACTGGCGTTGCGCTATTTACCTGATGATCATGGCTGACTGTTGTGGTTGTAGTCTGGTTTTGCTGTGTGTTGCTAGCTGGTGACGTCTCCATACTGATGTCTGTAGGTTTCGGCTGCTCTGCTGTTCTTGGTACTTTGTAGTTGCAGTTGTTGCTGATGTCTTCGATTGTTGGTGTGCTGGGGCGTTTCTGGGCTGCAGGTGGGGTCGTTTCTTCCTCTCCTACAAGTCGTAGTTCCTGTTGTCTCGTTTGGTCAATGGTAAGATTAGCAGCAAAAGATGGTACATTGACGGTTTCGAATGACGATTGAATGATGTTTCTCGTTTCCCTTCCATCTTCACTTGTGTTGTGATGTAGGGATGGCACTTGACTGTCTAAGCTATCTTCTGTTGCAATGTTCACGTTACCTCCATTATATAAAAGTATGTGCGGCGTCGGCTGTACCTGTTCGTAGCCGCCTTCACCACACTGGCCACCATACATGGCGGCCAATGTCACTTAACACTTATATTAGTTGTTTCTTGATTATCAGTTCACTTTTCTTGTCCACCACACGAAGTTGAAAACTGTTTATGTTGTTGGCACTTGCCGTCGAGTCAACCCGCGATCGCGCACACTACTTCCTCGTATCGGAGGCGATGTTACCCGTACGACGGTCTGCTCACGACTGCGATGCGCTAATTTGATTGGGAATGTTGTCAAAAAGCGTTGTGTCCTCTCCTGAGGCAAGCTGGCCCAGAACTCTTGTGACTGGTCGTTGATATCCCGGATTCTGGCACTGGGACGGAGTTGACGTCAAAGATGTTACTATACAAGTTCTATCTGCGACAGATCTTGGTGCCTTGCAGACCACAGGAGTACATCGACAGCAGGCAGACAGTTCATAGAGACACGTGCTGTGAGTGGACGAGCATTGTTCCGTTGGAAAATGGCGCCACGATACTGTCTTATGAGAGTTAAGGGTGCGTCCAATAATTACGTTAGCACAGATTTGGGGGGGGGGTGGAGGGGCAGGTGTGTTTCCAGCAATATCTCATGAAATCTCATTTAAAGGAAGGAGGGTCAATAAAAATCTCACGTCAACTTTTTATATCGTTTTTCTCCTCGTATTTCACAGAAAAAAAATGTAGTACATACAAGACATTAGGATCTATTAACGCTTAGATATTTAGTGGCATGAAGCAGAATGCTTGAACATAACACATGAATTTAATTATTCAAAAATTATGAGGTAAATCTCACGTGAGAGGAGCGGATCTCACCATTTCTTATGAAATCTCACCAAGGGGGAAGGGGTCCACTTTAAAAAAAGCAAACTCCTCACGTAATTATTGGACACTCCCTAGCACATGTGGACGCAGGTTGTCCGTGACGCACCATTCTGCCGTAGGATTCCATTAGTTGCTGCCAACCACGAGCTGAGTCATACCCGATAGTTCCCCACACCATGACGCCAGACCATTGGAAGAATGGGACCTCTCCCTAGCTCACCACCATGCCCGCCGATGATGGTCATCTGACGCAGTGCGGAACCTCGAATCATCGCTGAACACTGTGCGACGCCATTAATCAGCAGTCCAGTGATCCTGGGATTAACACTTAAAAAGACATTTATTTTGCTATTTATTAATGGAGATTTATATCAACTTTGAAATATACTTAGTATCCAACGAAGTACCCCAAAAAATTGCAGAAAACTCCAGAAAAAAAAAACCTTCAATTAATTTTTAAATTCTCCTCCCTTCGGCAGAATACTCCCTCATCCTAGCTTCCAAAAATTCGTCTCAATTTTCCGACAACATCTTCCATATTGGACTTCCCTAAACTTACAAGTCTTAGAACCAACACATAAAAACTATTCTTCAAGTTCCTAAATTTATCACTGACATAGGCGCTCTTTAAGCCTTTCCTAATGAATATTCCATTAAAAAAGCTCAATGGGTGATCAAAATCAGTTAACACTTTGCCAAGCCTGCCTCTGTAGAAAGTCTCTGGTACGTAAAGCATTTCAAACAGCGATTAATACTCAAAACTCCGTTGCTTCCCGCGCGGACCTCAGCACTTGGCAAATAAAGTTGTTATCTGTCAGATGGACTTGTGGAAACTGTTCACTTTCCATGACTAAATTAAATTCAACTTTTTCCGCAGTTTACTACCATATTCAACTCTGTAACGTGCTCCTAAAAAAAAGTTGAAATAGAAAACTTTTCAGACACGAAAAATATTGTTAATTAAGTTTGTTTTCTCCTACTTTCGATTGTTAAAACTTGATTATACCAGAAAAAAAAACATTGCAATAGTTGTCTGAAAAACAAATAACTTTTCCAACAACCGAGCGCCTATACAGTATTGTTAGCTACTACAACATAGGAAAGAAAATACTTTGTAAAAAGGATGACTAAACAAAAATATAATTTGATACGGGGTAATGTAGATGACATAGGAGAGAGTTGAAAATAAATAACGCATAATTTAAGCGTAATCACGTTACGACGATAGAGTTAATTATTTTCTCGCAAAAGTCAGTTCAAAATTCTATTATATCGCTCCTTACTGGAGATTCTCTGTTCCTTGTACGACGGATCTGGGAAGAGGTTCAAGAATCAGCTGACTCCTAAGACAATTCTGGAAAGGTCTCTTAATTCAGACAGCAAAATATAAGCACTTATGTATCACAATTAGCTGCAGTCCTGGGTAAAGGTTTTCTTTTTGTTAAATGTTGTGTTTGTTAAGTGTCGTCAATACTTGATATAAAGAATTTACTCCAGAAATTCAGCCATTGGAAGAATCACAGTAACACTAAAGCTTACAGTATGGTCTAAAGCAAAATACAAATTTTAATAATTATGGGCAAAAAATAGTTATTGAAATACAGAACCAGGAAAAAATAATTATGATTGAATATTACGGTTCTTGCTACAGTGAGATTGCTTATCGATTCAATGCCGGAGTTTTCTGAAAAAAAAAAAAAAAAAATTACTTGAATAATCTGCTACAGGAAGATTACTACATGTAGGTATAAAAATGAATCAGTTTGAATTAAAGTTATTTTTTAAATATATTGTTTAGTGAAGTTTCTGATTGGTGGGATTCTGTGAAGGATCCAGAATGCGGCCTACTGCTGCGAACAATAACGAAGCCTTTAGGGGCTCTCTCTGCAGAACGTTCCCTTTATGCACATGAAATGAAAAGGAATGACGAAGCCACTCAGTCGAGAGTTTGAGATAAGGAACGTTTGACGCTGGCGTTTCAACTTTTTTTGATCTTTGACAACTACAGTCGCGACAGGACCTCTCAGCTGGAGCTCTATTATTCGAAATGTCTCTCTTCCCTTTCTAACGAAGTGTCTCGTTAAGAAATCCCATTCAGAATAACTTTAGAGATCTGCAACTTATTGACACTCTAATAGTATTTTTTTGAAGTAAAAGTTTACATTTCTTTTCATTATTAATAATTCTAATTCAGTTGAAATGTCATTGATTTACCATGTTCATTCGTTGTTTAGTACCCTGCGATCTAAATTCAGACGTATATTCAGCTGATGCATATGATAATTATTGGTTTGACGTTGAATTTGTGTTTTATGTCCAATATAGACTACCTTTGAGATCAATTATTTTACTGGAATTGTTTCTTCTATTCCGACAGTATCCAGTAAAGCTGGTGTTGCTATTAATGGTGCGGCTGTCGATATTAGTAAAAAAGAAAAAATAGTTCACGGGCCCTACTACAATATCGATGAATGAAAACAAAATGATTTCAGAAAACAGTTTGAAATTGAAATATACAGGACCGAAGCTGGGTGTTCTGTATCGATCTCTTTTTTCTATACGGTGTGTTTAAATTTTCAATATTTCGTGTTAAAGGATAATCAGATTCCTTACCTCGGTAACAGTAAACCAGAACTCAATCATCAGGCGCAGAAAGATATTCTGCATTTTTCTTTATAACAGTTTTTGTTATTTATCGAAAAAAATGTTGGGCCACATAAAACAGTCAACTTAACATTGCTGATAGTTTATTTACGATTATCGTTAACAGAATAAACTTATATTTAAGCCTTTTTGTTCTTATAATATCACTTACCATCTTTATGCAGGTTATTGGTTTCAAACTAAAATTTCGTTCCTGCTAGAACTTTTTTATTTCTACTAGAAGGCCCGAGTGTTTGCAAACAAAAGCTAGGGGAGGAAAAACAGAAAAAATGGGTCCGACCAAGAAAAGCAAAGTAGAAATACAAATGCCTTTAAACATAATCTGTAAAAGTAAACGGTTGTGTTGAAATTTTGTCGATAGCAATATGAATTATTTCGATTTGTGCAGTTGGAAACAATGATTGCCTTCACTGGCAGAACTATGGGGACAACTTGCCGCCACCATTAAGGTATCTGAATTGGTCCACTCAGCACTTGGAACGATGCGGACAATAGCCAATCAGAAGTCGACAGTCTCGCTGTGTGAAACTTCTGTACTCGAATATAAGCACTTCCGTCAAATATCTGCAAAAACGCACGGCCCTTACAGCGTGTGATGGGCTAGATGTGAATTTTTGTTCTTTTTTTCTGTCAACAGTCTCTCGACTGGTTTAATGTAGATTCCATCTCTTCCTTTCTTGAGCTAATCTCTTCATGTCAATATATACATTGTTGCAAATATTTTTTTTCCCCTTACGGTTATTACTATCGACTATTCCCCCCAATAACAAATTATGGTATCCCCCACATCTTAAAAGTGTCCAAACATTTTGTTTTATCATCTGTGAGATTTTTCATAAAATCATTTTCGGAACGCATAAACGTCGTATTTTATTTGTACCCCCAATTTTCAGCATCCTTTTGTATAGCAACAGTTTGAAACGCTTCAGTTATCTTTCCATCTGCTATTCTTGCAGCGCTAAATACATTTCCATACAACACCGCGTTTCACACACACCGTCTAAGAAAATTCTTTGCGAGTCGTGCGTGAATATTTGGAACTAGACTGTTTCATTGTTTGAAGAGGGCATTGAGACAATACTTCGGGATCTCTCGACCAACAATGCCATTCGATGCTTTTTTTTTCAGCGTGTGAGGTTGGCAATAAATATAATCCTCTTGGGTGTCCAGCCGGATGGTGTTGTATAAACGCGACGTTTCGACAGCTGGCTCTGCAGTTTTCATCAGGTGTCAGGACTCTTCTAGCTGTCGCAAGCTGGCTGTCACCGCCTAGACTGACTGTCTAGCTATAGAGACGCCGTGTTTATACAACTCTATCCGGCTGGTTACCCGAGAGGATTAAATATTGCATCAAAACACAGGGAAAATCTCCATTCACACATCAATTAATATCCAGTCTTATCCACGCTAACCTTCTTGCTAGCGCGAACCATATTAAATCAAGAGGCGTCATGAATCCACCATGTTACGTGGGTTGTAAAAGTTCGCCGGCATTACTTTCAGAGTATTGGGACCTGCCAACCCTGTGTCACGCGCCGGACTCCACCATGGTGCTACAATCAGATTAGCCAACAGGACGGGCAAAAAAGGAATACAGTTCTCAGAAATTGCTTACAGATCAATTTCGCGAATGATATATATGGTTTGTAGTAGGATGAAATAAGAAAGAGTTCATTTGTAGCAATTATTTATTTGTCAACCGAAACAGGTTCGTAGCAAAACACGTACAACCACTTACGAAACAATTAGAAATAATTAAATGTTTCCCAGGCAGAAACGCTTCTTATTCTAGAAAACACAAACAGTTTATCTATATCTCTGTTATATGTTGTGCTTCTATCTAGCGGTAGCGAAGCCTAGCTGTTTGGCTCTGAACTATCTCATTTTGTAGAAACAATTTTTTATTTGTCAACTAAAATATCTAGGGGTAATACGATCATGACGCGTGCTAAAATTTCGACATGTAGTTTTACTATCTAGTGGTACGAGAATACTCCTTATCGATTCCAGGGATGCCGAACGACTTGACTCCAAACTACCGCATACGTGTGACGTTGAGTGTCCATAATTTTGCCATTTACGGGTTGAATTTGGAAAAAATCCTTTCTTAATTAATGATGTTACCAAAGTGGAAAACATAATCTCTTAAATTTATTTCGTGTCAAAAACGCTGCTTTTGCAATTTGTTAGAAACAGTAATAAAAATAACAGAAATAAAATTATATCTATCAACACCAAAGAGTTCATACAATGGATGACCAAAAGCCAGCAACTTGTATGGCATTGTCACTGGCACGAAGGAGGTCTTGCAGAGTGCAGGTTGATGGGCACTGTGGGCAATTGTATAAATGCTGAATGGTCTGTTCTGCCCCACACTCACACGCAGTATTTAGATAATGCCATCTTGCCTGGTTATCTTTGGTCCTATCCACTCCACTTCTCAGCCGATTTAGCACTCTCCAGGTCTTCCAGTTCAGGTTGCCACCTGGTGGTAGTGCCTCGACAGTAGGTACCCATTGACTCGCACAATTCATTCCTGCTCGCCACAGATTGAGCCGGGCAACTTTCGGCGGTACATCTAAAGGAGCTGTCACCCTAAGGAAGCTTTTTCTAGATTGAAGCCTTTGTCTGGCATGCATGCGTTGCATGAAACCTGCAGAATTCTAAGGGGGCATCCACAAATTACGTGAGGTGTTTTTCCGGATTTCTGGACCCCCCCTTCCCCCCCCTCTGGTGAGATCTGGTCCGTGAGAACCCCCCCTAGAAATCGCCCTGGAAACTTTTGTAGACGTTATTTAGGTCACACCCTAACTTTTGTGACGAAATACCCTTCTAAAATCGACTTTGGCGCAAATTGTAGACTTTTTTATTTGGCTCTACTGTCCCCAAATTTTTCGAAAAATCTCACGTGAGATTTCCGTAGACCCCCCCTCCCCCCTGGTGAGATCTGGTGAGATTTCGCCGGACCCCTCCACCCCCCCCTATTTCACCTCACGTAATTAATGGATGTCCCCTAACGGGTTGCCTCACAGCCACGCCGATTGAAAAAACTACATATCTCTTAAATGATACCCCGTTTATTGATTTTGGTTAAGTATTTAGTGAGGAACACGGGTCATCACAAAAGAAAACCTTTTAGATACCATGTATATGATAGTTGCGACCAATTTTCCTAATGTTATTTGAAGTAGTGTTTTTCATTAGCGTCCACTGCGTGAGCGGTTTGTTTCTGGTAGTAGCACAGCAGTCCCTACTCGGTATAACACGCGCCGTGGTGCGCGGGGAGGAATTAGTGGAGCGATGGCAGCGCGGACTCCCTGAAGCAATTAGCTCCGCCATCCCGCAGTCCCACGTTCGTCACTCGACTAGGGACCCGCGTGGCTCCGCCGCCGCTTTGAACATCGCCGCTGTGCTCTGGGAGGAGACTCTGGCCGCGGTAATGGAACGCTGCGGAGAGTCTGCACGCACGAATTGCCCGTAACACCTCACACATTACGCGCTGGTTAGCCAAGCAGAACAAGTAACTAAAATTAGTGCTATATTTACTGGATGTAGTGGGCCGTTTCCTCAATTGCGATATAATCAATTTGTTTGGAATTGAATTTGTTTATTTCTTAATTATTTTTCCGGACGCGTTTCACTCCATACTCTGGAGCATCTTCAGTGATTCTATTTGTTGAGTGTGTATACGTGTAATTATTTTGTTTTTTGATACAATTCATAAAGAAAATTTTGGTATAAATATAAACTAACTTACATTTCATTGATTCACATTTTTTGGTATTTATACACTACTAGAGTAAAGCCCATTACACGGGCTAGTGACAATGCATACTGATAACCACATCATTAGTTATGATAAAAAGTACCTTTATACACAGTAAAATCCCTCTTTACCCCTCGCTTTTTCGCTGCTTCTTCCACAATAGGTAATGGCAGATAAACAAAATACATAGACTCAAACTCGCAGCAAGCAAATGAACAACGCATCTTCTCCTCGCCTACCCTAAAGCATTACTTTTTTTTTTTTTTTTTAATCTGGTAAAATATTCATAATTTAGTCTTGGTCACAGTTTCTGCAACAGTCTGAGAAATTATACAGATTTAAGATTATTAAATAGCTGAACAACTTGCAAGAAATGAATTGTCAGAATACTCGATTCGGTGACATTTTTGGCCTGATATCCATTTTAAATAACATAATAACTCGCGTACAGCGAACGTGAACAAAGACCACTAACGGAAGTAGTCAGTAAAATATATAAAAATCAAATAAAACATAATACATAAACTTTGATCGAGCAGCAACATTAGCGAAAGTTTTAACTAAATTAAAATTTAGCATAGGCCGGAATGAGATTTGGCATTCATGGTTGGCAATAGCAGAGACCATGAGAAATTTAAGTTTCTTAAATGCTACTTTCATTAGCGACATGTTACTGAAAAGTAGTCGTAATTATACGTTTTTTTCAGCCGAAATATTTTTCCGCTTTTTTTTTTTAAATGCTACCAAAAAAACTTTATAACTGTATTATGACAATTAATTTCGTAGCAGTTGCGTATGTATTAAACTGTGCACATAATATCTAAATTCTAACATCTCTGGTGGCTATTATTTTGCGGCAGGAATATCGTTGTTGAATTGCGATTAAGAAATTGAGTTTCAAATCGCGTATACGTAGTCATCCTTGATGATTTAAATCTACATAAAAGGGTATACTTAAATCTCATTTTATAGCTAACAAGTGGATCAAAAACTAAGGGTATCATCTACGAATTTATCCTGGAAAAGCTTGTAAGGAAAACGAATCATTTATAATGATATCTTTTGTGATGTGAGTACCTTACTGTGGTTAGATTATCAGATTATTTGGCTAGACATTTGTTTGAATAAATGGATTTTACTTTAAATGATGGAGACTATAATTTTGAAAAAAACTATTATTTATTTGACTGATGCATTTCGCGATTACGTACGTTTCGTATAAACTTTCTCTGAGTTTTTAATGAACTTTATTGTTTCTTATCTTCTGCCAAAAAAATTCTTAGTTTATCCATATACCTAGTTTTTTTAACTGATACAGGTAATATAGCGTAAATATCGAATACCCTTCTCCTTACATGATTTTGTGCATCGAATTGTCGTAAATAAACATTGTAACTTTATGCTGGCCGTTGATTCGCGATTGACGGCTGGCATGTGACCCTTCTCCAGCCTATAGCTATCCAGGTGCGCGCAGTCTCCAGAAAACGCATTTTATATAAGACGATTCCCGACGCCCGTGGTTTCATAGCTGCAATTTTTGCACCCCAGGTAGTTTTTTGGTGCATCCTTTTTTACTTTTACTGTAATGTAGTGTTCCAACTATTACTAACCAGTATTTTGTTTAAGATATAGTTAACAATGAAACACGCAAAAGGCATCAGACATTTATTAAAGTAAACCATAAGACGAGTGCAAAACAAAACACAATCACTTAGCGCTATTCTAAACAAAATACTACCTAATAAAAATTGGAACACTATATTGCAATTCCACTACAGTGAAAGTGTAAAATATACAAAAAAAAATAAAATAAAATCATGACCTACAGTGTCAAAAACGCAGCTATGAAACCACTGGCGCTGGGAATAGTGCATAAATACAAACAAATGTGAAAACACGAAAGCGTAACTATGTTTATACCATAATCGGTGTGAATTGTAGCATAAAACAAAATAATTAGATGTATGTGCATTCATAGGAAATAAACATGTTGAAATGCATTGGCATGACATTAAATACTCATACAAATTAATAAAAATTTTTTTTTTATTTGCAAATAGAATAGTATATTTGTACCACGCAGTTCAGAAGAGGAGCTAGATTAGTATGTGGAAACTACCACAGAATTCAATCAATAACTGATATGATAACAGAGTTGAGTTGGGCTGCATTGGAACACAGGAGTTATACGTGGAAGGGGAGAAATGCTTATGGCCATAAGATGGGTCTTCGTCTCAGACGATAGAGGGTAATGGAATCAGGGACTGGAAAAAATGGGAAATGATGCACAATTTACCAAAAACACAAAAGCAGTTTAAAATTCGAATCCGTGACGGGAAAAGGTAGGTAGGTGTTGAAAATTAATTTCACGGGGAATATACTATTATAAATTTGCAAGCGGACTGAGGTTTTTCATATTTCGAAAGCTTATGGTCCAGCTTAAAATCTGCGGCGTTTCTTACGACTCTACGTGACTGGGAAACAAAACAAGAAATGATAATTCATTGATTTCTTTCCCCTCTTTTTTTAATAACCCAAACCACTCCAGGCGAATGCCGGGATGCTTCCTTCGAAAGGCCATGGTCGAATTCCTTCCAATTCCTTGTTCCTAATCCCATCCTGCCTCTAATGATCTCGACGTCAATGAGGCGTTAAGCCATGAGTTTTTTTTTGTTTTTTTTTAAAAAAAAGAAAACAACAAACAAACGGTTCGACGAAGTCAAGGTCATTAGAGGCAGGAAAAGACTGGAGCCAAGGAACGAGTAGGAATTCGACAATGGTCTATTCAAGAAACTATCCCGGCATTTGCCCGGATAGATTTCTGGGAACCATAGGAAACCGAAATCTGCATGTCTATACGGAGATTTGAACCCGCGTCCTCCCGAATGCGACGCCATAGCGTTGCCGGTCACACGCGTGACAAGGTCTATACTCCTCAATACTTATGTTTAGAAGCTTAGCTGCTTGCAGAAACCAATAACAGCAAACAAAGCCTCGTCCCTCTTAAAGTATTACCAGCCGTCTTCTCTTTAGGTAAGTCTCTATTGGACGAACACACCCTCCTTTTTTCAACAGACTTCATGATGGAGAACGATGATAATGAATGTGAGTCGCGTAATTGCGTTACCAATTAGAGCCGCGTCTTCGTTCCGCCCCTCGAAGAACACGGAAAAGTAGGGGTTCTTCCCTCCGACTTCATTCAGCACTACAAATAAACAATATCGATTGCAAAGCCCTTAGACGAAAAGATAGCCCGAGCAGAGAACGAATGCCATATTCTAATTTTCTCGGTCAGCATATACATTCAGTTTAAGTCCTGATGGCTTCATGCAGTCTCCTTCCATCTTTGGATGGCTTTTGTTGTTCGTTACCCCCCGAGGGCGTTCTGGATCATTTCCCACGGTATCCAGCTGCTATTTATTCTGTTGACTGGATGAAAACACTTTTAACTATTCAGCTGGTCATGTTCGAAAGTGATTTGTAATTTTATTTTATAATTTAATTGCAATGGAGCGCAGGCTCCGTTAGAAAATTCCTTACACACCCATTTTTCCCCTTTCCTTTTTCCATTTACTTTTACCCTCCACTAATTTCACTTATTTATTCCAATTCTTGACACCCCTACTATTTCTTTTATTTTTATTTTTTGCCGTCATCGATTTCTCGACTGGTTGGATACAATTCTCCATCCCATCCTATCTTGCGCTAACCTTTTCACCCAACTTACCCCATATAACTCATGTCCTCAATTTCCTACGAAATAAAATCTTCCCTCACTATTATGCCTGAAATCAAGTGTCAGCTTGTGGTCATAGTCATCTTTTCCCTACCATACACCTCTCCTAGCTCTTCCATCGATATCTTTCCATGCCTCATCACCAATTTCCGCTTGAACACTCCCATGACTCTCTTCACCCTCTTCCTGTCTTCCAATGAATCCCATTCGAGCTTTTTTTTTTATCATATCAGTTACTGATTGTGTTCTGAGGTAATTTTCAAAGAAAAATGTAGCAGCCCTTCTTTGTACCCCCTCCAACTTCTGTATTCGACACTCAAAACGTGGATCCCATAGTACTCCACAATACTCAAGCAACAGTCTGACAAAATTTTTGTAAACTAATTCCCTTACTTCTCTGGTACATCCTTTCATGACTCTTTCCAACAAGTGAAGGGTTCTGAAACTTTTTCCTACTATCTGTCCAATGTGTCCTGCCCAGTTGAGCTTATTATCAAATGTTATGCTCTCGTATTTATTGGTATCGTCCTGCGGTCCTCTTAGTAATCACTTTTCAACTGCTTCCCATCTTGCTCTTTTACTATCCATGCTTCAAACCTGGTTTAAATCTATCGTGTCTTAGTGTTACTCTCTTTTTTTGTGGCTATTAACTTGACCATAGTTTGTTAATATCAGTGGAGGAATTACGATAATCCTCGGTAGACAACACAGTCACATATTTTTTTTTTATTTTTTTTTTTTTTTTGCTGTCATCAGTCTCTCGACTGGTTTGATGCAATTGCCCATCCCTTCATATCTCGCGCTAACCTCTTCATCTCAACGTACCCCTTACAGCCCCCGTCCTCAATTATGTGCTTCACATATTCTAATCTCTGCCTTTCTCTATAGTTCTTACTTTCGACTGTTCCCTCCATTAGCAAATTAACCAAACCTGCATGTCTCAAAATATGACCTATTATCCTGTAAGCCTCTTCCACAAAATTCTTTCCTCGCCCAACATTTTAAAGACTCATTGATTTCGTACTTTATCTGTCCTCTTAATTTTCAACATCCTTCTATAGCACCACATTTCAGATGCTTAAATTTTCCTGCTTTCTAGTATTCCTAAAATCCATGCTTCGCTACCATTAAGAATTGTGGTCCACACATACAGTTTTAAAAAATTCTTTCTGAGTCCTAGATTAATATTTCAAACTAAAAATTACTCTTTGCGATTAAGATTTTTTTTTCTTATTGCTATTCTCTTTTTTACATCATTCCTGATTCGGCCATCAGTAGAAAAAAAAATCACATAATGATAACATGCTGGAGTTTTTGTGAACAATCACTGAACGTAATGGAGCTGCGAGTCTGGAAACAGATGAACTGTCCAATGAGCACTGTAGCTGCCGCTCAAACACAGAACCATTAGTCGCGTTGACGGAAGCAGTCACCATCAGTCTCTGCTGCTACAGCCATAACTCAAAACACTAATAGGCTGCTGAAACGAATGGGACAGAGCGAGATGCCGTTCTCATTACAAGCGAAGGCTTTTGTCGAAACACGATGTTACATTACTGCTGGGCTTTCTGGTGACTCCGTGGAAAGGTCTGTGAATACGAATCAAAGGATCCCCTGCTCGAACCCAAGTCACGTCTATGTTTTTCCGCGAAACTTAACTTACCTTCACTTCCGCAAAAGCTTTGTGGGGTTGAGATATCACTTTTAGCTGTAGGTCCCTTTTTTGCATGGATTACCAGGTCATAATAGAGGCGAATTACTCATCCATTTGATATTCCTTCAACGGATCACTATAATTGTTCTTATTACGTGGCTGTTATGTTAATTTCTTGGTTTTAAGTGATGAGAAGGAACCAATTTTGCAAGTAACGTTAGAACTGCTGAAATACGGCAACTCTCCCGCATGGCATTCGGGATGATGCGTGTTTGAATCCTCGTCCGACATTCCTGATTCTGTTTTCCACTATGAACGCCTGGATAGTTCCTTTAAAATGCCATAACCGAATTCCTCCCCATTCCTTCCGCTGTTCCATATGTAATAACCTCAACGTCTACGTGGTGTAAAATCAAAAGAAAAATGGCTAGATTCCGGAGCATGTCATGCACATTTTGCATTAATAGCTGAAACTTCAGGTTTTGGACCTTAAAAGCGAAAGCTGAAGGAATTGTGAAATAATGATATTTGTGACAAGTTATGTTACAATGTTTGTTGCTATCGGGGATCATTAGCTAGTTTCCAGCTGGCTGAATTGTGTGAAACCTTGCGATAGCTGAATTAATGTGTAATTAGCAGCGCAGTGACAGTGTTTATCTTCACAGATCTATCTTGTTAATCGTCCGAGTGCTAAAACTGAAAGCGACTGATCACAATAACTAATTTCCATTCACACTGAAAGTAAACTATCAAGAAATGGAATACTGCATCTCTGATAAATGATTTTCGTTTATTATGTATTGTTGAGAATGGTTCTATTGCTCAGTTCGTTTTGCTGTAAAGAGAATAAACACTTTAGTAATTTAGTATTTCTTAGAAATAAGAATGTCAATAAAACCACGGAAGTATTACTTTTTCTATCAATATTTAGCCATTTATTCAATCCAGAAAATTCTTTAAACCCATCTTTATATTTAACGAAAATTTCTGACCCTAAAAATATATGGAAATGTAATTATTTAAGAGAAAAAATTGTTTTTATCAAGGCCCATAATCGAACCTAACATTTCAAAATAACATCTATTCTATATCTTATACCATTAAGTAGTTGATATATTGTTTAGCTTCATTTAAAAGTAAACATACTTTCAAATGGTTTGTTAAAGGTTTTGCTTTTATATTTAATCAAATCATCCAACGACACAGGCATTTTCAAAGCAGATAAAACACTTTTTTATTTTAAAAAATCTCCCTTCCCCATGTTTCATATCATATTGCTGGAATATTACATTGTGTCTTCTATGGTATTCTTGAAATCTATTTCTAAGAACCACAGGATACACAATGTTCTGTACTTGGAATACATTTTGCAAATCATTAAAATAAATGATTTAAGTCAGATGATACAAAACGAAATGAGACACATTCATGCTTCACCAGTGCGTAATGGTTATCTAATAAACAATATTGAAAGTTATTTGGTTTAATGGTAACAGTCAATTACTCGGATTAAAGCGCGAATTTGATTTTATTGTTTTTACCAACAAGAACATAGTTCTGCGCTGTGGCCGAGCAATTTCGCCAACACAGTGGAGAACATTCATGGGTAGACCTCACTCGGGACAATGGCTGGCAAATGAACGCACTAATTCATTCCGAGTAATTCGGTCCAGAGTTGTGTGCAGTGCAGTGCCTCAGGAAATTTGCTTTACGCACTGCTTTGGGGGTAGAGCGGCGAAACACGCTGACCAACACAGCGGAAAATTATTTCCCCGCGCTGTTATTGTGGCCGAGCGCCCATGCTTGCCAGAAATTAAGAAGGAAGAAAGGGGACCTGGGCCCCTTATTCAAATTCCCCTTTGCATAGTAATGTCATAACTTTTGTCCTCTTATTTATGTTCTTTATGGATGGTTGTTCTGTCTTTGAAAGTACAGGCTTAACAGCAAAAAGAAATTTTTCTCCTATGGCATCGATAATCTGTTTTTACTGAAGTCAGATTAAAATTAAAAGCTCCAATATAAAGAATATTAATTGTGTTACATTACTAATGAATCAGGGAATTAATACATTAAGTATAAACATGATTAAGGTATGCACCTAAAGAATTTAATAGCCAAAAACAATAAATGATACGCAGAATACCTATAGCAACAAGGAATCACATTAAGTAACGACTACAGTAAGAAATGACAGCATGAAAATGAGATTATGATTAAAATAAGGAATATAGCGGTCAATAAAACCTCGATTATATCAAACGATATTTAGCCTTCTCTAATCTTATGTTAATTAGCAAACAATAGAATACATTCATCGTCACTGCATTAATCGATATCGGTTATTGAAGCATATTGAAAACAATTTTGTTTATCTGCACTGTTCTTTCTGTCTCCTAATGTGTGGGTTTGGCTATGGATTATTATTTGCTTATGGCTTTACGTTCAGGTCATTAAAAGCGGTACTAAGAAATAAAATCATTAAATTTTATCGGGCCATCTTTCCCAGTTTAATAAATTATTACTACGGCAACTGAAGAAATTAAGAGACAGTTCTTTGGAGGTTAACTTGTGCAGAGAAACCAGGTTAAGATGTTCTATCTCACAAAGTCAAAGAGGTTTGAGCTGAATTCGACCAATCCATGTTCTATATATATTCCGTCTCAGTCTTTATACACGTTTGACGTCCTCTATCTCTTCGTATCCCACCGAGCGTGGGTCTAGCCTCGCATTCGGGAGGATGTGGGTTCGAATCCTCGACCGGGCATCCAGATTTGGGTTTTCCATGGTTTTCCTAAATCACTCCAAGTGAATGCCGGGATGCTTCCTTCAAAAGGCCATGGATGAATTCCTTCCCGTCCTTTTCCCCAGTCCCATCGCGCCTATAATGATCTTGCCGTCGACGAGGCGTAAAGCCATAAGTAAAAGAAAAAGGTCGATTCTCTGTTTGTCATATTCTATCTTCCCGCCAGAGCTGTTCTGATCTTGAGATAATTCTTGCTGAGCCATTAGTTGTAATTTCACTTCTTGAATAACACAAATATTTTACTTTTCTTCAAAGATCCTCTCAGTAAATTTAGTCTATTGTAATTATTTTCGTTTATGTTTTAAACAACTACTTCCCGAACATCCAAGGCACCAAATAAATGTGCAAATACCATTCTTATCGTATCGAAACACTTAAAACGTGTTATGAAACAATTGGAATACACTTTTGGAGACGTTAGAAGTACGTATGGTACAAACTCGAGGTAATTTGCAACACAAAGCAAAATGTAATTTACATTAGAATCTACATGTAACGGTTTGATTCCACGCTGGCCGCGAAAGTGAAGCCGACGTAGACAAAAACTCTAAACTATCTCGTTTTATAGCAATTTTTTATCTTTCAACTGATAACAGAAACGTATCAAAATGATTACAACATCTTACGAAGCAATTTCAAACGATGAAATGTTTCCCGAACAGTAACAAAACATCCTAAAACATACACTATTTATCTATATCTCTGTGATATGTGGTGTTGCTATCTAGCGTTAATGTGGTAACTCTTTGTCGACGTCAGTGCATCCTAGCAGCTTGACTCTGAGCTAAGGTTAACCCGTGACCTTGATTGTTCATAATTTTGCCATTTACGGATTGAATTTCGAAGGATACTGTCAGATTCTTGGTGGTTTAATTAATGTGATAATTAAGTAGTCCACAATGTACTTCAGCTTAAACTTTCGTTTATTTCCAGACAACACGTCAACGATATTGTTTACATGCATAGATACAATCCAGAGATGCTACTAACGCAGTCCTTGGCAGTTGCAAAGTGAATCCGTATAAAACTACTACTGTCCTTCTGCTGATTTCTTTATATAGGCTTTATCGAAATTTCTAAAACTCTTCAAAAGCTTCCGCCAGAAATTTCTCGAACATTAACAATTTCTCAAACAATCGAAACATATTAAAAACAATCAGAATTAATACATGATCATTTACAATCAATACAAAATGGTCAGAAATGGAAATTAAAGATACTTAAAAACAAAATTATTCACAGAAATCATTTTAAACTGTAGTAAATTGTCCTTTAGACATCGTAACTTGCATTAATACTTGGAATTACCAACATTTAAGCAATTCTCTTGCACAATTCTGTTCTTAAACACATTAAATAGCCTTTACATAATTTCTTCTCATAAAACAAAGTCTATTTACATTGATATACAGTTAATTGAAAAACAAGCAGACAAGATCATATTCAAACAAGTTTAGCTCACTACAAATACTCCATAAAATACAATTCTATTTAAAGTTCAGGTATGAGGGCTGTTACAATAGCTTTTTTAATAAGTGGTGTTACCAAAGCGGAGAACTCAATCTTTAAAATGGTACCTCGTTTATGGATTTTGGTTAAGTAAGAAGATACAAAGATGGTTTGTCACAAAATACATCTTTTTAGAAATAATATGTGTAATACCTAAGTGGAAATGTTAATTTGTGGCAGAACAACAAACTTTTGAACCCTTCGGAAAATTTAATGTATAACTTCTTGTCCTTGAAAACTAACCAATAGGTTCAAGATTTAATTTAAAATTTTATCTGTTTTAATTTCAAATACTGGACTACGATGTGAATAAATCATTTTTTAAATAAATAAAAGTGGTGGCAGGACAGATACAAATCGCGATGAAATATCAAAGGTGATATTTTAGCTACGATGTATTATCACAGAGGAACAGTATTCAGTGAGGAATGTTGCTAGCGTTGGGTCTCTGATTTACTCGAGTCAGAGATAATGGTCTAACTAAGTGTGCATTCAAATTCCACCTCGCTCCACCGCTTCGTGAAGTGCAACTGTTGTTCGCAAGTTTCGGTTCACAGAGCGCTAGCCAGTCGCTGGCTAAATGAGTTAGTAGCAGCGAAATTGGGGATATTGTAACTGTCTACAGCATAGAGCTTATGAATTCAATAGCCAGAGTTCGGGCATTACTTGTATAACAGGAATCTCTGCATAGTTTAAGATTATTGCTAAGCTCAGTTAATTCATCACGAATAATTACGGAACATTAATTTATATGTTCGTTATTTACAATAGTTTCTGAATTATTGGATATAATTTAATCCATGGGTATTCTGTATACCAAAGCGGAAATAGTTTGGGATTGATTAAGAGCGTTATTTACAAAAAATGAAGAAACAAAATAAGGCCGCAGAAACACAGATTGCGGAAAATGTCAAGCAGTTGAACAAGAAACTAGAAAATATTAAAGTTTTTAATCATCTTGAAGTAAGATTTTCTGTATTATATTTGAACTTGTCCATAAGTTATTTAAAAGTAGTGAGTTGTTGGAAATCATTAGGCAGATTACGAAAGTGCTAGGTATGTGTATGGCATAAATTACGATCTTAAATGGATACGGTATTATTATTTTTTTTACCATGATCATAAACTAGCACTTGATTTTAAGTAGAACGGAACTGCACATTAAGCGAGTGACCGTAGAAGATGCTGAATATTTACCTCAAACAGATAAAAAATTTACAGCAAAAATTCTCGCTCGAGAGATGTGGGTGTATAGGGAAATTTCCACCTGCCATAAGCGACACTTTCTGTCCTCTACTGACAGAAGAATCTGAAATTCTAAATTCTAAATATGTTCCATCTCAAACTCTGGAAACTTGTGATATTTGTCTTACTCGACAATACTTCAAGGAGATCATATTAATTCTGCTACATCTTTTTCAACCTGAGTACCAGCAAAAATAAAAGAAAAATAGTCTACAGACAATTAACTTTTAAGGACCTAATTTTTTATCTGTGTTTATTTGAATATCATTTGGGACATATTGTAAGGAACTATTACTACATAATCTAAATGCTTTTTTTTTTTTAATTCTTGTGGAAACAAAGTTATGAAATTAAACGTTGAAAGTTTAATATATACTAATAAAATTTATAATACTAAAAATTCCCTCAAAAAACGGTTAGCAACTTAATCTTTAGGGAACGCCGCTCCCTTTTATGCTGTATGCAAACTATTTAGTGAATAGATTAGTATAGCCATATCCTCATATCTATGGAACACCATATATATGCCTGGTGGTTGAAATGTTAATGGCTTTCAGAAAGCTAGGTTTATAGTTTATACCTACTTGCTTGTAACTGTATACAGTACGAATACGGTAGATTATCCATTTCATGTGAAAAATTTTCACTTTTTCTTTTTTTCCAATTCAGTTAAAATCAAATTTTTAATCTTCTGCTTGCGGACCATCCGTTCCATCTTCTCGGCTAAAAATCATTGTGCTAAATGATCATCACATTTCTCATAACCTTCTTTCGTTGGTGGATTGTTCAGTGATATTACCTTATCAGTTCTGTGTGATAGAAATAAATATGATCTGATAATCTCTTATCTAAAATACGATTTAATTAAACTGGTTAGGAAATTCCTTAATTCTACAATCCTGTTCCTTCATTCTAAACTGCCTTCCACTAATAGGCTTTAACATTCTCATTCCTATGTATGTGTTAAGTATAAACAACGATCAGGACCGGCTGGGTATTGGGGAATGACTCATGAACAGATAACCACGATCATAAACTATCAGAAAACATTATTATTATTACAAAATCTTTCCGTTTGAGACCGAACCAAGAATTATACGACAAGTTTCAAAAGGTATGAAACACAATTAAGGAAAGGAGATTAGCTTTCTACGAACATCTCGAGAGAATGGCATCAGAAAGATGGCAAAGAAATTTCTCAACTTTCAAGAGAACAGAAAGACTCAAGTTCCACGGATGAAGGATCTGAAAAGATGTGGGATCAGCATGGAAGACATCCAAGACAGGGAATTATTCGGAGGAAAAATTGCGGAGGTAAAGGATCTGACTGAAGAAAAACCAATCAGGAAAAGGAGGAAGAAAAAGCAAGAGTGAGCCAGAGAATAAAAGAGAACTGGCGGCGGAGGAAGGAAACTCAGAAGAGGAAATGAAGATGCGTAGTCGTAGTCCAGAGATGGCTGAAACGAAAAGGGGGGGGGGAATCTTTGTTCTTCTTCGATTATTCGGATACTCCATGTTCCTCTTAACCTCCTATCCTCCATCTTAAATGCTATCCATTCTTTCTATGAAAGCAGCTTTTGCAACAGGTTAAAAGCTCACCTGTGTCTGTGAGATACTCGCCAGTGGCCGAGTGGAACACTGTGTGACGCTGTGAGCGTTTGTCAGTGAGTCGGGTGTCGGGCGAGTGTCTGGCGAGTCCTTGGTCACTCCCCAACCCCTCAGAGGACAGCGGGTCCATTGTGGCTGCTGGGATCCCGCCACAATGCGCCACTGTATCCACCGCGATTGATGGGTCCCGGCCAGACGCCTACAACCAATTAACGCAGCCGGCTTGAGATAGCCACTACAGATATTAATGGCACCACCACTATCTCCCCGCACCAAACGGTATGCATACACTCTGCCGGTTAAGTCTTCCCCGCGATTTTGTGGATAATTTCTTAAACATCAAATGTTGAAATTCACTCTTGTCTAAATGCTAATAACGTAATTAAAAGGTGCAGTACGTACAGTATTTTTTTTTCCTTTTTTTGTGCTTTACGGCTTGTCATCCTCGGTGTCATTACAGTCAGGAAAAGATTAGGGGAGGGGGGGGGATGAGGGCAACAAACGGAAATGAATTCAGCTTTCCCTTCTGAAGAAATCACCTTGGCATTCACCTGCAGTGATTTCGAGGAATAAGAGCTAATACAAAACTGGATGGTCGGTCGGAGATTTGAACTAGTGTCCTCCCGAATGCGAGGCCCAAGCGTTACCAGGCTCAGTGCATAGGATAAAGTAGTTAAGAAGTAATTGCTTTCAACAAGGTTTTGGATAATGATTCAAGATAAATACTCGTCGACGTCGACGTCTTTAGAGGCGGGAAAAGACTGGGAGCATGGAATTTGGCCCTTTCCTTTTGAAGGAACAGTCTCGGCATTCAGCTGGAGCAATTTCGGGAAACAATATATAACAGAAATCTGGATGGTCGGAAGGGGGGTTTGAACCAACGTCCTCTGGTATCCGAGGCCAGAGCATTACCGCTCACCAACCAGCCGGGGAGTAAACGATAAAATTTTTTATTATTAATGAATATGTCTTCTATTAAGTATTAAGTGATAAATTATACAAAAAATTTTTTTTCTAATTTTGGGCAAAATAATTTAAAAAACTGTTAGAGAAACGTTCAAGCTACTGTTCACATTGATTTTCACTTACCATCATGTTCTAAAGATAAAAAACTGAGCACTGAAATCTTTCAGTCGAGATTGAAGAAAAGAAAAATAATCACTAAAATAGACTGGTATAAAAATCTGTACTGGCACTAAGAGATACAGGTAAAGTGAAGAGGAAACTAATATTATTTTTTGTTGGATTTCCTTATAAGCTACTGTTACTTTCAAGTGTTCGATTATCGAGTGGTTGATATCATTGTCAATCAACAAGACACAAATATATCCTGACTATAATCGCGCGATAGCTTGAGTGTAAATCACTGAAACAAGGATTAGTGATTTTCTGTCAGATTCAGCAAAGGTTGTTGAGACTGTTCTTACAATATCAAAAGAAAATTGCGTGACATTCTTTATCTGCATGAGAATAGCACTTTACCTGCATTTCTAACTTCTTTGTAACATGTTACTTTGAGACTTCCGGATAGATTCATTACTGTAAATTTATTCTGAGTTTCCCATTAGGCTATCAAGAAGAACCACGTGGCCACTGTGAATTTATGATTCATAATAATGGGGGGGGGGGATGGGAGGAACTCTTATTTCCACCCCCAAGTTTAACCTTGTGCTGCCCTCTGTCTGCGAAGCGAGTAACTTTGTTGTGTTCTGTGAAATATGTGTATTATTTGTTTGTGAAATGTGTGGTTTATGAGGCGTAGATAGGGGCCGTCCCAGCATATTCGCCTAGATGATTGCTCCAAACCGCCTAAAAACCGCAGTCAGGGCGGCCGGTACATAAGGACCGGGGTCGTACCCGGTTCCGATGTACCCCCCCCCCCTCCTCCCCGATCCAGCGTGTATCTCCTCAACGCACTGACGGGTACATTTTTATCTATTTTAGATTTTTTATGTTTACAACAGTTTTTATTTTATTTTGCAACTATAGACGTATGGTATAGAGACGAGGTAGTTCGAAAACACGAAAATCAGTAGGTGGGTTGCTGTGACAGGTGGTAGAATGCTGCAGAGAGCAGAAGATAACAGCCACATCACGAACATAGAGAGGTTCTATGTCGAGATAGCCGGGAGCTTATCTGCTTGCTGCACTACCGCATCGTCATTTCCTGGGCAGTATCAGCCCACTGTACTGTACAGTCGGGTGGGGGTGCAATAGGCTAATATACAGAGGGGAGTTCTTTGTCGCCTGCAAGCACGATGCAGGTATTCAGGATTTATTTTCGTACTACTACCTCAAATTAAGTACTAAGTGGATTATTAGATATATTTACGAGAAATGTAACCAAAAACCTGTATTTTTTGGAACGATAAGAGAAATAAAGGAACTGAAAAAATGTGTACATTCTTGATCTTAAAACGCAGATCAGCTAGTTATGGATTAAATATTAATGGGCTTCATGATTGATTCATGCTCTGTATGGCAAAGTGCCTCGTCACATAGAGCATGGTGGGTGAGTGGTAACGCTCTGGCCTCACATTCGAAAGGATGCTGGTTCGAATCCCCGTCCGGCCATCCAGATTTGAGTTTTCAACGGCTTCCCCAACTCAGTCCAGCCGCATACCGGTAAGTTTCCTACGAAAATACCATACTTTCCCCTCTCTAATTGTTTCGATTTTGACGAGAAGTAAAGCCATAAACAAAAAAACAAAAGAAAACAAACCGAAGCTTCGCCACTGCCAAATTCGTAGTTACAAAATCCGTGAAATAGGAGTAAGGGAAAGAGGAGAAACTTAATATGAGTAGACTATTCTCAAAACATTGATGATAACTGCACAAGAAAAACAGATATTTCTGTCAGTCTGCCGTAGAATTAATTTTGTAAGACCGATGCACAGTATCGTATCCAAAACCCAAATAATAATATGGTTTAGTGTTTCCTGTGTCTGTACTTAGCATCGAAGATGGTACTTGTTAAAATTAAAAAAGTTTTAATAGCTACGGGTACTGCTGGTTCAATTGTTTATGAATACTGACAAAATTTAAACAAAATTGATGCTGACATCATCACCAAATGCAGTTAGTGTATCTTAGGAACGGGACTGATGAAAACCTATTATCCTGATAATATTGCTGATGCTGTAGCTAAAGCAATATGCAGAGATTCAAGCATTTGATAAGAGTTACGCTCAATATTAGTTATTCATCTTTTGGCTGATGAAAAGATGATAAAACAATGACATATTCATGTAATTCATTGTGTAATGGCGAATTTTTTGTCGATGTTTCTTTAAATTGCCACCTTTTTCAGAGTACCAATATCAAAAACCCCTCCCGTTATTAATATTATTACAATTATTTTTATTGTGCTATAATTTTTTATTAGTTATAGGTATTGTATAAAAGTCTGTAACCTGTTGTACATAATTTCCGGGTTTCCACAGATTAGTGGTTTGTACTGTAATAGGGATGGTTTTAGTTTATATTCGTAATAATCAACATAGATCTTCAAGGGCTGTCTTGGGTAATGGTGAAGCTTATATTTGGCTTATCACAGCCATACTAACTAGGTGGAAACTTACAACAGTCGAAATAGTTATTGTAAGATTGCAGATAATGGGTAACGAGACAATTCAATTACATTTTCAACAATTCACGGAAAACAATAAATATAAACCTTACCTAGGGTTCTTGATATAGCAACCAGTCTTGGTTGTCTTGCCTCATTTTCTTCTCTAATCTCATATCAGCGTGCTGCATCGATTAACTTGTCAGTGTTAGCAATACAATCCTTCTCAGTCTTTAACACGCGTGTGTCAACGATATTTAACACGCTCCATGCGCCTACATGTCACCCCTTACTACTGTGCCCTATCTTAACACGCGCGTCATGTTATTAACTAATTATTAGCTTCCTACATACGATTTAACACAAATTCTTTATATCAGACTAGCTGGTACCCACGACTTCGTTCATGTTTGTAAAGAATTTGGATTGACGCTACCGACATCTAACCATCACAGTGCACGAAGGGAGACTCGATGCTATTACCACACACAAACTCCCGTCGTCTGCGCTACGTAGTTCAGGCAGCAAAGTAAATATCCTTGAACTACCAATTTCAACCACCATATCTCCCACACTCTCACAGTTACCGAAATTCGGCCAACGTTGCGATCGACGGCTTACTCTGTGCTACTACCACACACAAACACCAGTGATCTGCGCTAGATAGTTTTGGCTGAAAAGTGATACACCATGACACATACGTTTTTTGTAGAAATATGAAAGTGCCGCAGGTCCACCACTTTCAACCACCATATCTCCCACACCCCCATAGCTACCGACATCTAACCACCATAGTACACGATAGGAGACACGATACCACTACCACACACAAACATCAATGGTCTATGCTACGTAGTTGTAGCAGCAGAGTGACACATACGGAGACACATGTCTTTGGTCGAAATACGAAAATTTCCTGCATCGACCACTTTTAACCATCATATCTCCCACATCCCCACAGCTATCGACATTCGGCCAACGTTGTGCACGACAGGAAACTTCATGTTACTTCCACACACAAAGACCAGTGATCTGTGCTAGGTAGTGGTGGCTGAAAAGTTAAATATAGGAAAACACACGTCTATTTTTTATATGTATAAGATTTAAACTGATTTACTACGTCATAGTACCCATATTCTGCATGCTTCGCATTTTGAAGCACATCTTCAAGCTACGAGTACTGACTGAAACTGTAATGGTTTCACTAAAATACTCTGTGCTGTTCGAATTTTTCTTCAACGGGAACGCGATATTTCTAAAACAATCAGAGCAATGTAATAATTAACACTGGCGTTAAGTCCAGTAAAAATACTCAGAAATTACAATTGAAATTTCTGTTGATTGAATAGTAAAAAGCCAATTTTTCTAACTAAATGATAATAAATTATTATTATTATCAGTATCAGAAATACCATAAAAATATTCTCACATTATATACACAAAATACACTAAGAATATCACAACACGTCCAACCAGGAACAGGATCTACATAGAATAGTGTTTGTTGGAAGCAGTGGGTAATCCAGTTGCTCCAGGATTTGGGACCCTCTACTGTCGAATACTTCGGCAGGGCTCATTTCTCAAGTAAGGATCTTGATCTGTCAACTCCTGTTCGCAGCCGATTGAAAGATCTCCGAGAAAGTGGATTGCGAGGAGAATTTGTGTAGGAACCCATTGTGTCGTTACATGCGCAACTGTACCATGCCACTCATTTTACACCAGAAACATCTCTAAAATGTTATCTTACATGAAAATAATCCATTAATTTTAAGTAAGGATCATTAGCGGAGTTGTGCTGGCATAACTTTTCAGCAGCAGACAATCACAATGAATTTTTGTAAGCTACGTTTGCTACTCGGATACCTTAAACATAAACCTATTGTAAAAAAGTTACCGATTGTGGTTTTATATGGAATTTAAATCATAGTAACTTACCTTATTAGTAAGAAAATCCTAAATATAATTTTATAATATAAAAAAATCCGTAAAGTTCTAGTTATTCTCGCATGCTGAGGAATTCATACATGGGCTGTGTATTGGATTGAAATCAATAAAAATTATTTTCTAAAATCATTTAAAATAAATAGAGAAATAAAATAGAAATATTTAAAAAAAAAGGATTTTCGTATTTTAATATCCGATTCATATATATATATATGAGTGTGTATGGGAAAAACTATATACTGAAAAAGCAAGGTTATTAAACTTTTATTTTATGTGGTATATATATATATATATCTATAGTTTTCGTGTAATCTGTGGGAGGATGCAAGCCACAAATAATTAAATAATCTTCCGATCAATAATTTCTGAGATAAAGGGAAAATAAGACTTCTTATGAGTTTTTACCAAAAATTCACGAAAATCAATTAATAAAAAATTCCAAATATTTTATTATCCGACGGTTAGCCAACTTTTATTTGATACACATGAAGGTTATATAAAACAAATTTTCTTCAACCCGCACTAAATCTCTTATAATTTCTTTGACCCTTAATCATTTTTCCCAATTTATTTGTCAAACGGTCAGAAGACATGAGAGGGATTAATGAGCGATTCATGACGGGTGCGGTATGTCGTTTAGAATGCATGGAACCTTGAAGGTAGATCATACAGCTTGAAAAGCGAGTCTAGCTCACCCTGGAGTATCTCTTGTATCAATATGCCAGTATTTTTTGCTGTTGTGAATTTGTGATAAAGTTTCCCGAGGGGGCTGGTCAGAAGCCGTGGAAGTTTCCTCGGTTTCTTTGGGTGGAGGCTAATGCATGCCTGCCGCCGTCTCGTTTCTTTTCTGCGGTCCCGGACAATAGCCAACTGATGTGACCGGACAATGAGCCTCGCTGCCGCCTCGGCTCTTCCGCTGATGACTCTGGAATTCACAAACTGGACACTGAGCTGACAGACTACAGATACACTGTACAGTGGCTGCGTTCTGCTTTAGTACCGCATGTTCTTATGAATTTTAATGAACAATCTTCTTCTATTATACAGTTCTCCCAAAAAAAGAAATCAGTACAAAGTTGGTTTCTGGTCATTCTTTCGAAGCTGCTTGTTAGAATTTAAATTAAATGCTTCAGGAGAAACTTTTTCTGTATGTACCGAGTGGTAACGCTCTGACATCAGATACGCGAGGACGCTGGTTCGAATCCTCGTCCCATCATCCAGATTTCGGTTCCCATGGTTTTCCCAAATCACTCTAGACTAAACCGAGATGGTTCCTCCAAAAGTCCATGGCTTAATTCATTCCCGGTTCCCAGCCTTTTCCCTTTTCTAATGATATTGACGTTGATAAGGCGTAAAGCCAAAAGCATTGGTCACTTGTGCTGTTACATATACAGGGCGAGTCAAAAGTCCTTGGACATTTTCATAAGTTGGTCACCAAACCTCTGTTCCCACCATCACTTTTCAGTTTTCCTTTCACTCTTCCAACTTATGAAGGTGTCCAAGGACTTTTGACTCGTCCTGTATATGTCATCGGCTCCTAGACTAATTTGATGAAGTCCTTCAACTCTTTCTGTCTTCACTTAATCTCTTTATCTCAGCACACCCAATACCATCTAAGTCCTCAGTTATCTGCTTCACATGTTGTATTATTTGTCTTCCCTCCTGATTCCTTCACTTGGCTCTTCCTTCCTTTTAAAAGTTAATCAATCCCCCGTGTCTGGAAACGTGACCATCCATCGTGACTGTTCTTTTTGGAAGACTGTTCCATAAACTTCTTTCCTCGCCCGTAATTTAGAAAACACCATTGTTTCGTAATTTATTCGTTCAGTTCATTTCAATTTTTTTAATGACTTTTCGACTGTCGACGTCGAGGTCATTAGAGCTGGAAACGTCTGGGAGCAAGAAATGGGGAATAATTCAGTCAAACAGATTTTTAAAATGAACCATTGTGGCATTCGCTTAAAGCGATTTCGGAAAACCATGGAAAACCGAAATCTGGATAGCTGTCCAGCGATTCGAATCTTCGTTCTACCGAGGGTTAGGCCAAAGCGTTACTGTTCATCCACCGTGCTCAGAATCATTTTAAATTACTGCAATAGAACGACGTTTAAAATGTTTGAGTTTTATTTTCTAAAGACATGCCAAAGTGCTATGCTCCATATTAAAAACTTTTAGAATCTTCTTCCTGAATAACATTTCTCTTTTTCAATAATGCTCTCGTTGCTAGTGCTTTTGAAATCGCTTTCATTCTTGCTTCTGCTACTGTTTAATAATTGCGATGGATCTTAGGTCCCTATCGAAGTTACCTACACACCTGACTTTGCATTACACCCATTTTCCGTTTTTTTATCTCTCCAACCCCCTCCCCGGACCTGCTCAATTGTTCAGAGTGCGAGTGGTCTGGTGGCTCAGTGGTTAAGGTGTCTGAATGGAGTTCGAAAAGTCTCCAGTTCGAATCCCGGACTCGGCAGGAATTTTAATATGCCCTTAACCTGACCTTCACCTCTGGCACACAGGGCTATTTAATGTGCAGTACGACAGAATGTTTCCTTGGTTAGGACTGCGCGTTACACTGCAGGTTCCATAGACCTGCTACTATACAGGGTTAGATTAGATGGAAACGGTAGGGGTGAACTGCGCATCCGATAAGAAACCCTTTCACGAGGTCATTACAATCACATGAATTTACTTTAGTTAACAGCGCACCTTTTGTTACAGAATTTCATCACTGTTTGCAAATTTCGAGTGTACAATTTGTTACGTGGTAAACAGGAATATCAATCGTTTTTATAATAAATATACATTTTTACTTACTTTAACTTTTTATGTTTACAATGTGACCCCGCGGTACCACAAATGTAGCAATCTGCTATTTTATTAGTTTTTTTATATTTGTTTTGATACACTTACATCTCTATGTCAATGTGTATGATCCAAGAGTACTCCTGTATAGTGATACATATGTACTCACTATGCTTTCAATGGTTGGTTCTGATTGTTCTCGTTGGTGTTTGTTAGTTACTGGTTTGGATAGCTAGTATGAGAGAGATCTTGGTAACTGGATCAATTACTAGTGATGTTTTGAGGAGTCTGTAGTGCGTTGACGTTCTCTATTAGTAGTTAAGTGTTCTTCGAGCATCTGTCATTGTCATTTCTGCAATGTTAACTGAGACGTTATGTAGGTGTCCGCCTAGAAATTATATTCAAGTAGTCGTGAAGTTCATTAGTAGCCTTAAGACAACGCCTGCTTAAGATGCTGAAATTTAGTTTCTTAGGATTCTGGTCACTGGTCACTGGTGTAGGATTTGTAATGAATAAGAGAGTAGCGAAAAGGGTGAGTTATTATGAACAGTTAAGTGACAGGATTATTTTGATAAGGTTAGAAACTAAGCCCGTCCCGACCACGATAGTACAAGTGTACATGCCAACGTCACAGGAAGACGACGAAGAAATAGAGAAAATGTACATCGAAATTGAAGAATTAATCCAAGATGTGAAGGGGGAGGAAAATCTAATAATCATGGGTGATTGGAATGCGATAGTGGGAGAAGGAAAAGAGGGGAATACTGTAGGAAGTTTTGGTCTAGGAGAAAGAAATGAGCGAGGAAGCAGGTTGTTAGAATTTTGTGAAAGGTATAAGCTAGTAGTGGCAAACACACTGTATAAGAACCATGCAAGGAGGATATACCCCTGGAAACGTCCTGGGGATACAGGCAGATATCAGCTTAGATTATTTCATGGTCAAACAACGATTCAGGAATCAAGTTCTAGACTGTAAGGCGTACCCAGGAGCAGACATAGACTCTGACCATAATTTGATAGTGATGAAGTGCAGGCTGAAATTCAAGCGAATAAGGAAGCAGCATAAGCAGAACAGACTGGAAGTGAATAAACTGAAACAATCTAGTACGAGAGAAAAATTTGCAGAAATGGTAGACTTAGGTCGAAGAAGTAACTCTGAAAGGAGCTCAACCGAGGACGAATGGAATGCATAAAAGACCGAAATAATGAAAGCTGATAAAGAAACATTAGCCTTACGGGAACAAGCTGCCAGAAAACCTTGGATCACAGAAGAAATTTTGGAGCTGATGGATCAGAGGAGAAGGTACAAAAATGCTCAAGATGAAGCAGGAAGAGAGCAATACAGGCAATTTAGAAATCAAATAAACAGAAAATGCAAAAAAAGCAAAAGAAAAATGGCTACAAGAAAAGTGTGAAGAATTAAAGGAAATGGTCGTAGTAGATGTTGCATATAGGAAGATCAAACAGAATTTTGGAGAAATGAAGAAAAGAGGTGTCAACATTAAAGATGCCAAGGGGAAACCTCTTTTAAGCTCAGACGATAGAGCTAACCGATGGAAGGAATACACTGAGAAACTGTATGATGGGGACGACTTGAACAATAGCGTAATGGAAAAGGAAGGCGATGTCAACATTGATTGACTTAAGAGATCCTGTTTTGAGGACAGAATTTAATAATGAATGATAGTAGTGGAAGAAGGAATCAAGGTATGGTCACCTATTTGAAACTGTTGGTACAAGAAGCTTCTAACTCATTGACTAAAATAGTATACTGTTGTATTAACCGTTTACGCCTTATATTAAGAGTCACAATCCTCTTAGGAAAAAATTAAATGAAAAAATGTGTTTCCCTTCTGAGTATGATGCATTTTTCTGAGATAAAGAAAATGCAAAAAATTAAAGTAGAAGTACAATAACTTACCCGTAATTGTATCTGATTCGTCAATGCACTCTTACGAATTGGTAACGTACATAAACTGATTTATACCATCGAATTTGATGATTCAGTTTGGCCTTCAAAAACATTTATTGTTTCACACTCTGAGGCTACAGCTTGGAACCTTCACTTTCGTATGTTCAAGATAAAACAATCAAACATATGTGCTACCGCAACAAACAATTGCGAGGGAGTAAACTCGTGAAAACGACTTTAAAAAAGAAGGCTAATATGTATGTAAATCTAGGATTTGGAGAAAGTAGCCTTCCAATGAGATGCTTGAATTTTAAATTAGTTTGCTTTAAGCCGTATAACCTCTCCGGCGGACTAATACCTTCTCCATTACATTTATACTCTGGGAGATAACGTATTGGTATGCTACACATCTCCCACTCTCATAGAAAAGTTTTTTTCACGTTTTTGAAAAAGTAGTATCGAAACAAATCCGAATCAAGAAAAAGAATACTGTTATTTATATGCAAATTGTAAAAGTGAGAGTGAAATTTTCTTTCCTAACGCATTTTACTTTCCGACCGAATGTGTATATAACAGCAAGTGTTTCAAGGAAAATATGACAATTTTCTACTCGAAATTATTCTTAGGGTAAATATATACAGAATATCTACGTAACTGAAAGTATGTGTTGTTGATATACTTGTTGCGTTTGTTTATTGAGGTTCCTCTTCCAAGCGTTCACATTGTGTCTCATGTTGCCACTTTTAACTTAGATGGGGCAATAAGAAGCTATGAAACATCAAACATGTGATAAAAAAATTATTTCTCCGTAGGGTCAAGTTGATTTTTCAAATAAGAGTTATGAAAATAATAATCCATATACACTTCTAAAAAGTGAGAAGACATTTTTTCCATCTTCCAAACTGTTTAGATAGGAATGTGAACTGTAAAGATTTTCAAACTTAAAATTTTCGACGCGGAATCGGTATTTTCTCAGATCCTGTTCCTTGAGAAATAAATGGAATTTCTCAGATTCTGATCGTGTAGCCCAAGCATAAGATAACTGATGTCAATCATTTTATACTTTCATAAAGGATATTTTTTTGGATTTCTTGATATCACAAATGTACTTATCATAAACGTAAAATTTCCGTACACTGTTTTAGTATTGACAAAAATCAGGGAGATTTTAAAATATAATGTTGTTCCAAATAACTATTACTTAAATGGTGAAGTCGAACAGCAATGAATGCAAAAAGACAGGTATACACAAGCAAGTAACAAGTGGCAACATGCTGTCCATTCATAAGGTACCTTCCATTGTGACTAAGCGTAATAGCAACTTACATATCTCCTGGAATCGGAATTATTCCGAGTGATGTGGACGAATGGACTTCAGTAAGAGGAGGGAATCGGACGGCATTCTGCCTCGGCTGGTGAATGGAAACGTTACTCAACAAATGAATGGTATCCAATATCTTCTAAGATCAAAGCAGCCGAACTTCGCAATAGGGAGCAATGGTCTTGAATTAAACAGCTACGATCAGTACATTTAAAAAAGACTATTCTTTTCCATGTCTTACACGAAGGCGTTAACTTGAAGGCGCATAAGAAATCTACTCTTACTAGAGATAACATGCATGAGGTACTTTGCAGAAATGTCACCAACGTGATCAATTCCAAACGGACAATCCTCGTACACAACGCAGTTTCCATACCGCAGTGCAAAATCCTGCATTTTGGACTTTCGATACCTCGTGACTGACATTGGATATTGCTATAATAATGAAATTTTCTATAATAATTCCGGGGATATCGCAAGAAAAAGCTAATTTAATGGAATTTACAAGTGAAATCTCAAGGCTTTATTTACTTTATTTTTATCAAATCAAATGGTTGTTCGTATTTAGTTGTTGGCTAGTCATGGATAAACTTTTCGGTAGAACATGGAGAGTTACTTTTAGCATAGATGCGAATCAAAGGGTGTGTGACGGTAGTGTGGTTTGAAGTGAGTAGTTTCTTTTTCGACGTGCGTTACCGCGTCATCGTTGTCGGCTGCAAATCTGCTACAAGTTTTCCATCGTCCATGGAGAAGGGATTGGGCGAACCAACGAAGGATTTGCTCAAACATTCGCTCGCACGCTAACGGCGAAAAATAAACTAATACTTAAAAATTAATGTTTTTTTTAACTTTATTTTAAAACTTTTTTTATCTGTTTAACGTCTCTCTAACAGCGAGGTCTTTTAGAGACGGGAAAGGATGGGGGGTAAGGAATGGGAAGGAATTAGGCCATGGCCTTATTGAAGGAAGCATCCCGGCATTTGTCTGGAGTGATTTGGGAAACCATGGAATTTTAAAATTATATGCAGAAAGAATGCAGAAGGTGCTGTCTGTTGACAATCCGTGTAACTAACATGCACGAGAGTTATCAGTTGTAGCTGTTTTCACCTCGTAAATTGCTTTTAAATAAAAATGGTATTATAATGTTTATTGGAAATCTTGATACTGATCAGGGATTAATTAATGATGATTATTAGTGTTAACTCAATTATCACTGCTAAATTCATTCACTCGAAGAAAAGTGTGCTAATACCCCGCGCATTAACTTGACACCCTCTTATCCAACCGGGCCTTTCCAAATGATTAGAAAACAATTTCCAATAAAAGTAGCCTTCGCTACGACCATTTATAAACACCAAGGTCAGGTGCTTAAAAGGGCGGGATTGTATTGTACTGTTTTTTTTTCCCTGTGGATTTTTTTTGAGTCCATAGATTCAGTGATATTTATGTTTGTGTTAAGGACACAAACTGTCATACAGCAAACGACGATCACATTATGACTACTAATATTGTTTTCAAGGAAGTTTTGTAAAGTTAAAAAAAAAAAAACATATATCAAAGCCAATATTTATTTTTTAAATATCTACTTCTTAAATGTTTTACAATTATATATATAGTATTTAATGATAGCGACGTTTACCAAAAACAGTGATATTTATAATTACTCTTCAAAATAGAATAAATTATTGTATTTAATGATAACGACTTTTCACGATAAAAGTGATATTTCTTTCTACTCTTCAAAATAAAATAGCTTTCAATAATAAATATATTTGCTTTTACTTACTAATCTTTTTTATTATTTTTATTTTTTTTTAAACTTTCATTAATAAATATACTTGCATTTAGTTATTTCCATAAGCTCATGACTAACCAATGAATTGTTCGTTTAAGGATATTAGAGTTACTTGCTCTAATAGAGTTAGTTGCTCTAACCAAAGATAATCTTAACTAACATAAGTCGGCTTACTGGAACCTGAAAAGTCTATGAGAAGGCGTTAATGCCGTTTCCGAGATACAAGATATTTTTTACTTCAAAATTAAATACCTTTCATTAGTAAGTAATTGCATTTAGTTGTTTTCACATTATTATATCACCATCGAAATATTCGCACGTGTCGGCTAGTGCTCTTTAATTTGTCTACTGATACTTACTGAAGCTGGTTACACCACAACATGGTCATTGTAGCCTAAGATCCAGCTGCATGATTTCAACGTCCATCTGTTATTTGATTTAAATGCAATTTTTTATGTATAATTATTAGTATCAGAATATGATTCTGCCGGGCTACCTATCAAAATATGGCCGCAAGTATTTTTAATTAAATTTTCAAAACAAAGAAAATTTCGTTCACTTGTTTTATAAATAAATTATAATCCATTTCAAAGATAAATATGTAAATAAGATAAAAAATTGTAAAAGTGGCCGCAAGTATGGGTTGCCAGCTGTTAAAGTCTGACAGTGTGTGACGAGCTAACTCTCTCTCGCTCTTACAAATATGTAACAGCTGACAACCGCTACTTGCGGCCACTTTTACATAGATAACCCAAATTTTTTATTCTTTACATGTCTCTCTTTGAAGTGAATTATAATTTATTTAGAAACAAGTAAACAATTTTTTTTGACATTTTTGTTGTTGTTGAAAATTTAATTAAAAATACTTGCGACCCTATTTTGATAGACAACCTGGCTGAATCGTGTTCGCTATTAATAATTATACATAAAATTTACGTTTCAATCAGATATCAGATGGGCATAGAAATCTTGCAGCCGTATCTTGGAGTATTCTTGCTGAAAGTACCTTGTATTATGGCCTGCATCCTCCCAGCTCACTTGGTCGTGGTGAACACTAGTCTCCTTCCTTCCCGTACGCCTGGTTGCTGGACGATGCGGGGCTGACAGCCCGCTGTGGCCGCCGCCCTGGGCGCGCGTAATGACGTATGGCCACAGTGTGTCGGGCGGGCGGCGTTATTGTGTTTGCCGTGGAGCGCTCGTGTTTGGCGAGCCACACTAGACGTCTGTCGGGCTGAGGAGCCCATTAGAGGGACACAAGCCCCGCACACAAAGGGGTCCGGGGTAGCCGAACCGCGTACCTGTCTGTGTAACAGAGTCCCGCTAAAAAGAGGAGAGGACAAACACAGTGACTGAACACCAGTACCCTTTGGTGCATTTGGTAAAAGCTAATTATGCACACGAGTGTGTCGCAAATCTCTATTACATACTCACTTCACCATGCTGAAATTTTCATAATTACGAGTAGAGGGCTATGCAGCGACCCTGGGGCTAAGCCGCCACCAAACCTAGGGTTCGCTTCGATTAATCACTCCCAGATTTGTTTTACCTGAGATCATGTGATCGACGACAGTAAACTCCTACCTTTACTTAAAGCTAGCAAATGAGCAGGAATTCAGCATTAGCAGCTGAAATAGCAGGTAAAAGAGTAAGCATCTTTAATAAACTCATTGGAATGGGTTGCATAAGCAAGCATATGTCAATCATGAAAATAATGTACGAAAATAGCTCTGATTCTATTCGATAAGATTACTAATGAAAATCTAGTCACTTGAAGTATTTTTCACCAGCCGGCAGAGGGTAATAGAATTCATTTAGCCTGTACCTGGGGCACGTTCATAAAGTCTGGAAGTTTCTTCCACCATGGAGGAGAAGGAACTCCCAGTATAGAACTGTGCTCTGAGGCTATGAACCTGGAGAGGAGGAACTAACTTCTGCTGCCTATTCATCACGTGCCTAGCACGCACCAAGCCCATTATTGGTTCATTAAGTCTTAGTAAGTGCTTCAGTGCTGGTAAGGTGGGAGAGCGCTTTCTCACGTTACGGTTCACCTTGGAGCCTTGAAACATGCTGTATCTAACAGGAATCATGTTACCTGCCTCAAAGGGCACGAGAAAGTTACTTCGTCTAAACATGCCGTGCTGTGATGGCTTAAAACTATATCCATTCCTTACATGCTTATATAAACTAATGTACAGTTCCATACTCTTGAGTTTTGAACAGAAGAAAATTCATGGCTGACAGCCGATGTCAAGTTATAATTTTTCCGTTGGCTGCCAAAACTGTTATTAGAGGTTGATAGGTATTCTGTAAGTAATACATACATCTATCTTCTTTCTGAACCAACTTTAAAATTTAGTCTGAAACGTAAAGGGAGAAACTGGTTGGGTTTTTACTGTAATTCATAAAAAATAATACATTTATATAAAGGGCAAGGTATCCTTAATACATGACAGACAATATAATTAAAATGACTGGATTGTGGTTATAAATGTGAAAATATGAAAATAATGTACCTAAAAATTTTATGGATTCATTAGTTGAAATATAGTTGATGATCCAAGATCTGATTGCAAGATTACTACGTATATCCTTTATTTGATTGAAGTAAATTTTTATGAATAATTATTAGTAGTGTAATACGTTTCTGTCGGGTTGCCCATAAAAATAAGGCCGCAAGTATTTTTAATTAAATATTCAAAAAAAAAATTCTTTTCAAAAAAATTCACTTTTTTTAAACTAAATTATAATTCATTTTGAAGTAAGTCATGTATAGAACATAAAAAGTTTGGATTGGCTATGTAAAAGTGGCCGCAAGTATGGGTTGCCAGCTGTTAAAGATACGAAAGAGTGAAATAGGCTGAGCGCACTACACTGTCTGCTCTAGCTTTAACAGCTGCAAATCCTACTTGCGGCCACTTTTACATAGGCAACCCAAACATTTATGTTTTTTACATGACTATGTTTGAAATGAATTATAATTTATTTAAAAAACAACTGAACATTTTTTTCTGAAAATTTAATTTAAAAATAGCTGCAGCCATATTTTGATAGACAACCCGGCAGAATCGTATTCGGGTACTAATAATTAAACATAAAAATTGCATTTCAAACAAATAACAGATGGACGCAGAAATCATGCAGGCGATCTTAGGCTATGAATTTCAACAAATCGCAGTCAGATTGAATTGAATTTAAGAAGATGAGCAGCAGTTCCAGATAGTGTGAAAGAAGATCAATCAGGGTGAGGGGGAGGGGCTGAAGGGCAATGAATCAGCCGCTTCCTGCAAGGAACAACGCTTCATCTCTTGCCTGTATCATTTGAGCTCCTCTGCGAAGACTTGTATTCTCACGTACTTGCTAACGTCGAGACTCGAGACGTAATCATATTGAATCTCCTCTGTGATGTAACACTCGTCCAGCTTCCTTCGTGTTCGATGGAGGGGTAGGACTTTACTAACAGCCTGAAGTTGGCTTCCCACGGCCCGTGGTTTTCTAGGCCGCGATGTGTACGGATGAGCACGCGCCACAGACTAGCCCTCGCCGCCTCCCCACCACCTTGTCTAGTGTCGTTTCAGCCACCCGGACGTTTGATGTTTACCGACTGGGTGACGGATAGAGGCGCGCCATCCCTGCCAGCACAGGCGAGACCCCTCATACGGCCCGCTCTTGTTAGCTGGACCCGCCCGACCGCCAAATACGTGTGCCATAGGAAACCACATGATATTGCGGTAAAACTGGTTTCTCCAATTGACACATATGTAACAAAAAACAAGAATTTGTCATAGCGCACGGGAATTACATAGGTGAACCGTGTAGACACTTTTATTTTTGCTTCAGATTTTACGCTTCGTTCACATCGAGGTCATTAGAGGTGGTAGACGACAGGGGGTAGGTACGGAAAGGAATTCTGCGACAGCGTTTTTTGAAGGGACCATCCCGGCATCGCCTGGAGTGATTTCGGTAAACCATGGAAAACCGAAGTTTGAAATCTCATCCATCATATGTCACATTATTAAAATTTGTCTATAATTCATCATTTCACCCAACCATTTGTTTTTTTTATTTTTTGTAAAATACCCTTAATACACGAGATTAAGTTAATAAACAGTTTTAAATTACAGTAAAATTAGGTAACATATGTGTAGACATATGTTCGATTCTGTTTATTGCTTAAACAAGTTAATCTACGTCCGTGCATTACCAAGAGATACTGCATTATTACCGCATCATCACAGATAAACCACAATACCAATGTAGGCCATACCCACACGAAATGACGTTGAGGTGGAATGAAATGTTTATATATGTATTTAATTCATTTCTATAGGTCGTGCTGAAGTATAATTCCTATATTCACAATATTTGCTATGTTGGCCGCCATTCCATATATCAGTATTTGAAACACAAAAGTTTACACTGCTACTGTTTTGATTCTGTATTTTTGTTTTCGAGTACGGTTATTTATTTTATAAGTTTTATTAAATGTAGTAGATTTACTAAAACACAACTGAATACGTTAATTAAACGTAATAATGTTGGTAATATTTAATTTACCTTAACATAACAGTAGCGCTCAAGCGTTCGAGTAGACGATCGTTTCTGTGCTGCAAGGAACTATGAAGCAAAGATGTTACTTATCTTTGGTTTGTAGCAGGTCGTTATTACGCCACACTACAATTTATATTATTTCAATATTAACGTTATTCAGATTAGATTAATTAAACTGATCTCGGGCAGGCCAAATTGTATATGATTAAATTAATATGCAACGGTATTTATGTGAGAGGACTCAGCGCAAATATGCTGAGATTTCTGTTTAAAGCAAGGTCTGCAGACCTCGACCCAGGGGCGGAAGTAGTACCGTTAGCCCACCACAGTGAAGGGACAATGGACAGGCGACTGTCGCCGGTCAAGGCCATCTCGTCGTCCCTTGGCTTGTATAGCAGAGCTATGAAGGCCAGCTGTCTCCCTCCCCACCAAAGACAGACGCGCGGGAGAACGCTGGCAAAATTGCCGCGAATCTGAGTGTGCTCGACGTCACGTGATTTCTAGAAAGCCTAACGCGCCAATGAAAAGTATCCTCAGGGTTTTCATAAGTTAAAACAGGGCTTAATCTTTCTGCCCCGACATGTTTTCTTCGCCGAGAGGAGGAGGCCATTTTTCGGAAGAGCGAGATACACTTCTGGCTTGGAAACAGGCCGAGACAGTTCGACTCTGGGTGCATCGGAGAGTAACCATCCTATGGTCACAGGCTGGTGAACCCGGTCTGGTCGCTGCATCCAGATCACACTGAGACAAGCTGTGCGACCTCCACCAGAGACGCTGTCTTCGAGATGCTAATGTTCACTCGCCAGGTCTTGAATCATTATGTTCTTTCAGACTGCAACAGACCCGTAAGCGAATTGAGACGGAGTCCTATGTTCATAAAGCAGATCCAATTCAGAGCTAGCTGCCATTTTTGTCGAACATTATGTGTTGTGGTGGCTGTGACACAACAGTTTTTTTTCTGATAATTGATCAAGTTTATTTGAAACCCGAACAATTATCACAGCATATTAGCTAGGGAGTGTAACATACGTCAGAGCCAGGCAAGAGTATCTGTGGCCGGAGTAGTAAGTCAGTGTGGTGCTATCTGTGGGGGTGAATGGTTGACCGCCGTGGAGTTTAATGGCCGACGCGGCAACATTTCGGTCGGGTTTATAGGAATTGTGAAAAGACTAGAAGATTTGGCGGAGTGTAACTTAGAAACTGGTAATGTGTTGTATTGACTATTTTGTATGGAGTACGGCGATCTCAAGTGACTGTGGATATGTTATGAGTACTGTGGACTGTGTAGAAGTTTGTGCAATTTAATTCCTCTTGTCCCATGAATTTTCAATTTTCGGAGAGGAGTCTGATTCCTTATTTAAATATTTATTTGGTGGTGGTATTTTCCGTTGGTGTGAAAGTATAAGCTTACGGACTCAATAAAGTTTGGTGTATGTCCATTCTAAAGTGTGTGAGCTTATCATTTAGTAACCCGACAAACGTTAATACCTAAGCCTGGCGACCGCGGCATAAAGAACCTTATGTTTAATCAATGTATATGTGTGTGACGAATAAGTGACTTTTCTAAATAAATAGATAAATAAAAACAATAATCAAGACAGATAGTTTAGCCTTGCAATTCAGACATTAAAGCCTTGCATGGCGCCTCAGTGACAGGACGTGTGGTAAAATAGGCATCTGGAGGAGAAATAAACTTTCGATTCCCAAGCATACACACGGGGATAAAGAGGACAGAAGATAAATTACGGTAAATTACGAACAAGGCGACAATTGGGTTCAGAGACGACAATAGTCAGAGTTGAAGATATACCACACCAGCAGCACGAGGTTGTTAAGTCAAAGACGGTTAGTGAAGATAGTCTACTTGAAGTCTGGTTGGAAGTGGCGCAGCCGAGTGGGGAATGGAGTAACTAGACGAGCATTTCCGAGCGGAGCCGAGAGCAGACGACAGGCGGACGACGTCTACGCAGACTGGACTCACGAGGGTGTCCGGGACCAACCGAAGGAAGCCGAGTGGGAGCAGCTGACCTGAGCAGCCGACAGTGAAGACACCAAAGCTAAGTGCGCGAGTTTCTGCTAGCGAGCTGCTGCGAAGCGTCTTTTCCTATCTGTTCCGTTCCTTTAATTTTTTTTTTCCTGTAATTTCGAGTCACACATAGGAAGGAAAACCGAGTTGAGTTTTTCTCTCCTTTTTGCCCATTCCTTTGTCATTCTGGTGACACTTACCGCATGTTGACGCTGCAGAAGTAGTTTGTTTCCAGTTTGCATGCATTTAATTCTGATATGGTGATTGAGTTTCATGAATAGCAGCGTTGTATTGATTTTATTTGCTGTGAGTCGAAGGGGGAAAGTAAAGTGACTGAGTGATTATCTTTATTGCCTTTTCCCGTTGGATTTATAACATTAACTTACTGAAATGGGGGAAGAGACGAAGCCAAACCGGGCTGAAATGCTGGCAAAGTTTTTTGAAACCCTTAATGATAAATTGGACTCTTTGGATAAGAAATTTGAATCCCTTAATGGTAAACTCGAAGTGATGGGAAGGGAGCAGAAATTGCACTTAGCAGAGTTAGGAAGAAAACTTGACGATTATGGTACTAAGCTGTCCCCCCAAATTTCCGAGTTAACAGAACAGGTTAAGAGGCCAAATGCAGACGTAATTTCACAGAACGGAAGCGGAGGATTAAGGAAGAAGAAAATTCAGGAAGATGTTTTTTTGTTTGATACTATATTAGGTAATGCCTTGAAGAGTGAAGATGAGGTAAATTATAGAGGTATTGCAACTGCAGAAACAGATGTTCGAGAATGTCAAGGGGAGTTTGTGGAAGAAAATATTCAAGAGAAAATTTCTGAGGTAGCAGATGGAAGTTTTTGTGATACCCTTGCGAAGGAGAAGGCTAAATTACGGGAGAACGAAGTTATAAAGATTGAAATCGGGGTATTTTTATCTGTAAGTACCGGAGAAGTAAAGCTGAATAAAATCAAAGCAGCGCGACAGCCATGTGGCTTTGACAATAGTAACAGGAGCGGGAGCAGTGGCCGACTGTCGGCGCATACTAGCGTATACCGGAGCACTGTTGGAACCTGTGCCACAAAAGTTTCTAGCTCCGCAACACTAGCGGGCGCGGAAAAACAAGCGGGCGAGTTGTGTTACGCACGGGCACGTAATAAAGTGGCAGAATCAGTCATTTGTATAGCAAAACAGTACCAGTTTTTATGTGGGATGGATAAAGTCGACAGAAAATATATACGGTGGAAAACTAGTGAGAAGGAAAATGAAATCGACAGAAAATATATACGGTGGAAAACTAATGAGGAGAATAAAATTGACAGAAAATTCATACGGTGGAAAACTAATGAGCTCGGGCAAACAAGTGTTAAATTACCCAATTGTGACCAGACGAAAAAAAAAGTAATCCTGTCCTGTTATTTTCATATTTTTTTTTTCTTTTTCTCAATTGTCAATCCTGTTTTCGAGAGAAAATCTCTGTACTACTATAATCCTATTTTTCCCTTACCTTCGAAGGCGCGAACAGCGGTATAGCAGCTCGAAAAAGTGTGGTAAAGTGAATAAAGTGACGCGTGTGATGTGATGCTTTGGAGCATAAATGTGTACAGGTCATTGACCTGAGTGCAGCTTGTGTTTATATCGGAAGCAGGGCTTCTGGCAGCAAGTTGCTCAACTTGCAATTGGATACCAATTCATGATTTTTTTATTTTGTGTTCTGGGTTTTTTTTCTCTTATATATGTTGTTTCTGATTTGTCTTGTGTGTAATATTTTTCTTATATGTTTCTTGAACTTAATGTGTAAAATATTGTCAATGCAAAACGGAAAGCCACCAAAGTAGGATTGTATAGTGATTTTTTTTTCTCTTTTCTTGTCTTGATAATTGATCATGCCTAATCTGATCAATTATCACAAGTTATTAGGGAGGGAGTGTGACACAACAGTTTTTTTTTCTGATAATTGATCAAGTTTATTTGAAACCCGAACAATTATCACAGCATATTAGCTAGGGAGTGTAACATAACATACGTCAGAGCCAGGCAAGAGTATCTGTGGCCGGCGTAGTAAGTCAGTGTGGTGCTATCTGTGGGGGTGAATGGTTGACCGCCGTGGAGTTTAATGGCCGACGCGGCAACATTTCGGTCGGGTTTATAGGAATTGTGAAAAGACTAGAAGATTTGGCGGAGTGTAACGTAGAAACTGGTAATGTGTTGTATTTACTATTTTGTATGGAGTACGGCGATCTCAAGTGACTGTGGATATGTTATGAGTACTGTGGACTGTGTAGAAGTTTGTGCAATTTAATTCCTCTTGTCCCATGAATTTTCAATTTTCGGAGAGGAGTCTGATTCCTTATTTAAATATTTATTTGGTGGTGGTATTTTCCGTTGGTGTGAAAGTATAAGCTTACGGACTCAATAAAGTTTGGTGTATGTCCATTCTAAAGTGTGTGAGCTTATCATTTAGTAACCCGACAAACGTTAATACCTAAGCCTGGCGACCGCGGCATAAAGAACCTTATGTTTAATCAATGTATATGTGTGTGACGAATAAGTGACTTTTCTAAATAAATAGATAAATAAAAACAATAATCAAGACAGATAGTTTAGCCTTGCAATTCAGACATTAAAACCTTGCAAGGCCTTGCAAATCACAAGTTCCATGTTTTCTTTAATTTAACGGCGCCCGAGATTAATATTCATATACATGTACATATGTCTTAATTGCTGATATTTACTATCGCTTCATATTGTGCATATTTGACATCTTTTAATAATTTAACTTCATTAGATAATTTCCTGTTAACGTAAATTCATTCAATTGTGTGCTTGGATAAATTGGCCAATTGTAACGGCTAGGCTTGTTTGATATTCCAGTGATTTTATGTTAATAGTAAATTTAAATATGCCTAGCGGTGTAAAGGCCAAATGAAACAAATAAATACCAATGTCAGTTCCTTGTGATCTGGCTGTGTTAAGATTCTTGCCAACCCAAAATTAAATCATTTTAAATAATCAAAAAAATTTAAAATCCCCCCCCCCCCCCAACCCTCCTTATACCGTCTCATTACAGGTTCCAATTTGAAGTGAGAAAATAAGATTATGGTAAGCGGTTGTTCGCTACAGTTACAGTTTAAGTAAATGGCGTTATGGGTTGTTAACATGCGGTTAATAAAAACAGTATTTTAGTTAAGTTTCATTCGGATACGTGGCCATATACTCTAATGCGAGATGCAAATATTTTTTGCTGACCGCGAATCTGTCGGGCCGACTTTGTTTATACTTACAGTAGATGTTTGTTGGTCGACAAGAAATTTTTTCTGTGTCTTAACATTCGGTAGATAAAATAGGGTAAGTTTCATATCGATGTGGAATTTGAAAACTGAGAAATTAATGATAAAAGTTTCCACAAATTATCAAACTTTTTTTTTTGTTGAACGTGATTCACGTGTCATATTAGTTTCTTTGCCCTTCTGATATTGTGTTAATTGTGATATAATGGGTTTAAGAGGTAGGTCTTTACTTAATAACAACCTACGTGAGCGAAATTGTCGGCAATATCCGAAATCTCTTTGAAAGTTTTTATGTCAAGTAACATCACAAATCTCAAATTCTGCATGGAGTAAGTCGCGGGTACAACTAGTATAGAATAAAGACGGAAATTCAATAATGACAGTTGTTGGATATGTTCCAGCATGTTGTTCTCTGAATTCACCCTCCTCTTGAAACCCTCCCTTATAACACAGCTGCCAATATAATCTTACAGCAAGTAGTTGCGTTCATTACATTACGTATCTCCGATGTCTGTCGCAGATCCAGCAGTCGCTTTTGGGCACTATCAATTTAGGTTAGTACAGCGTCGCCCCTCCACTTGCAGGAGTCTCGACGCTTCACTTAAACTTTGTGGCGCTTGAAGCGGCTTAATGGCCACTTCAGCCCCCGTAGGGGCGGGGCTGCCCCAAATAAGCTCACTCACTCTCCATACAAGGAAAAACAGTCCTCCTTCTCGTCTCACTTCAACTAACTGTTTCAGACTAGTCGTAATCTCAGAAGCGAAACTAAATGTCGTACATGATGGTTATAAACACCTAAGATGTTTATATACTACCTCACATTAATTAGGCGCATCATATTCTTCCACTCAGCCAACAGCATAACATAGTTTTGACAGATACAGTTATATTCCGAACGGACGGATAAATACGGAGAAAGAGTGAAGTATGGTTAACTCAAGGTTTCTAATAAGAGAAACAGAAAGAGGTCATCCTTGGTTCAGATATGAACGATTTTCAGGAGCTTCAGTGCAAAGGTAAGCGAAAATGAATTGTATTTCGCCAATCTTCCAGTCAAAATACGTGAAGAAAAGTACAAGATTTTAAATTAAGACTATAGGCAAAGTTACAAATGGAAAAATTCTGGGGATGATCACACACAAGTCACCCTGATACTCAATACACAGGGGAACATTCGCATCGAGCTTGGTGGGTGAGCGGTAACTGTCTGAACTCTCATTCGGAAGCACGCGGGTTCGAATCCCCATCCGGATTTCGGTTTTCCAAGGTTTTGCAGAAATCACTTCCTTTAAATTGCTATGGCTGAGTTCCTTCCTCTTCATTGCCCATATTCTTCCAACTCTAATGACCTCGGCGAAGACAAGCCACAAAGAAAAAAGAACAAAAGTTAGCAACATGGAATCTTTTGCTGATTAGTCTGTGTTGCTCCAACCTATACGAGAACTATAGTTATTCCAGATTTTAAAACCAGAAATAGATTGGTAGGACTTCTCCTTGTACTTGACAGAATTTTATAGTTTACAAATAAAGGGATTTTATCCGTTTAAGGCATGGATTTCTTCCTCAATTCAATTACTGTCGGTATTATCAGCACTGCATTTCTAATTTCTGCTCTTCGCGGAAGTATATCTAAGCTTTTTAGCTGTTTGTACTGTGTTTCCTAAGATTGAATTTGACTTCCTATGCAGGGGCCACAAAATTGTTATTCTGAGGTTGTGTTTCTAGTAATCCTATTGAATGGAGCGCTCATTGGTTAAGTATCCCATCCCTCGGCATATTCCAATTCTTAGCGCTATACCGCTTTTCACTTGTACAATATATTCAACATGTCTTCCATCCCCTCTGCTCTATCAAATTACTATTATTTCAATTGATACTAAGTCCTAAATATTTACCTTAATCCTATCCTGTTAAACTCACAATTAATTATCTTGAACTACTTACCTTTAGTTATTTTTTTCTTTTTTTTAATTTGAGCTTTAGATCTCATCATTAGGCGCCAGAGATAATTGGAGACACGTAACGGGAAGGAATTCCGCCACTGTCTTTTGAAGGATCATACCGGCGTTAGCCTGGAGTGATTTAGAGAACCTGGATGGGAATCTGGATCCGCCTTCCACCAGATGTCCGGCGCGAGCATTATCGCTCACCCATCAGGCTCGGTATTATCTCAGTCTCATAGTTTCTAATTAATCAGCTAAATATACCGTCCATTTTCTCCAGCAAATCATGTAATGTTGCTGGTCATCAAAGACCAACTTACAGTTGCAATCGCAATGGTATTTCCGTCATCCAAAGAAAATTTGTTTCCTTTCTTCGCCAGTCTTCCATAAGGAGTTTATCATTCCAGCCCTGCATAAATGTTTCTAAACTCGTCCACGATTGATTTTGAGTCTTGTTACCTTTGTCCCTGACTTTGGTGAATGTTCTGTATATTGGCAACACTGGCGTTTTGGAAGTTTTTAGCGTAGTAGTATAGAGGTTCTGATGTATATCCCTTCCTGCTAATAACACATTTCAAAAGTTGGCCAAGGAATGAAGATGACGTGAAACGATTATTTTTACGGAATGTCAGCAGTCTAAATCAATATTTTAGTTATAGATATATTAAGAAGTTATTTTAACACATAACATTTTAGTATAATAATAATTCTCTGTGGTCGTATTGACCTGGTAACAGGGTTTCTAATAACTGCGCTTTCCGCCCCTGTAGTAGCTGCCTTAACTTAACTCGGTAGTCCTACCGGGTAGAATGGTACAAGCGTACGTTAAATTGTAGAGTTTAACGTGGAATTCGAACCACGGAAGCATTCTGGTGCACTTTACATTCCGCAGTAAAATGTGCCATAGGTGAAGGGCCTATGAAAATCCCCGCCGAGACAGGGATTCGAACCGGGAACCTTCCGAGCTCCAGTCAGACGCCTTGACCACTGAGGTTGCTCACTAAAATTTTAGTGAGCCACCAAGTGGCTCATTATGATTTTAGTTATGTATATATTAGTATCAATGCACATAATAAATCAAATTGTTATTCTATACCGGGTGGATCAGAAATAATTCCTATTGTTAACAGCATTAATTTATGTGATCCAGTGATATGGGCTGGCCCCATCATGGATTCATTCAGTAATCGATACTCACGGACAAAAGGGTCCAGCAGGACTTGCCTTGTCTCTCGCATCCCTGGACCGAAATTAAATCAGGTTCAAAGCAACGCTAGAGCGACGTGGCCGCCTGCTCTCGGTGTTATTAACGGCGCTCCGTTGGTACAACTGTCGCAGGCTAGAACGGAGAGGCGGTACAAGTGGAGGGCAAATCGAGTTGTCTGTCGAGTAGGTAGGGACCCATTTTCGAGGTGGCCGTCGCTGTAGAGGTGGCTTTGTGAGGGACACGAAAAGTCGGCGGTATCAAGGCTTTGTATAATCAGCGCGTGTTCAGGCAGGGCCATCTTGAGGGAAGAAATCGGACTCAAAGTATGAGATGATGGAAGGAAAATACGATAAAGCTGAAGTGAAGCTGTAGGCGAAAAGAAAAAAGAACTGTTTTAGAAAGTAACAGTGTGTGAGATATCGTTGGCTGGTGACTTCCACAATGTATATATATATCTATTGCGGTAAAAGGTTTAACAAAATTGCCGTAATGGTTTTATGAACTTTACCACTGCATGTTTGATACATTTTTAGGCAACTGTTCCATTACATCAGCCATCCGAGGTCTTTAAGGTTTGTTTTTTAAAAGCTCAACAATCTTGGTATAAGGTGAAACGCTTAACAGTATTAAATGATATTCGGGGTATTTCATTTTCAAGTTATTATGTTAAATACACGATTTTATTGTTTCATAGTAGTGTATGTAGAAAGTTACTTGGATTTAGTAATGCTTTAATAATAAGTTTTATGGTGATCAGCAGTGGCGTAACTATACCGTTGAGACCTGTAACCAGTTCCTAGGATGGGACTCTCCGGAGTGCCGGATCTAGAGGGAGGGACAACTGGGGCACCCAATTTATTGATGACCTTGTTTTTTAAGCTACACTATGGCCCCGAGCAGCGAAAATGGGCGGAGACTGTTTGCTGAAGGAAGTAGCAGGCCGCCTCCTCTAGTTGGAAGCCGGGGGTCCCCCTTCGGCTGGGAGCCCGTGGCATTTTACCCGTCCTGCCACCCTATTGTAACACAACTGGTGACCAGTGCTCAGCCACGATTCTTGATGTATGTCTCTTCTTTCTATAGTATTATCAATCTGTAAACGAGTTGCATCTGTCACTTTGTCCATTTGGATGAAGTTTTCACACATTCACAGATTGAAATATTATTTTCCAACTTAAAACCTGCGGTATTTTTTATGACTAAGTGACCCGGTAATGGAGCATGAAATGATAATTTTTTCGTACCGAGGACAGATAGGCACCACAGCTCACATTCCGACTCTCCTTTACGAGATATCAACCAAAGACAACACTACATCATTCGGAGTTTATTAGTATTCCTTTTTGACAGCATAACTTTGGTTATTTATTTCTTCAGATTTCTGCAATATGACGTTTAGGAAACACGGAAAACGCTAATCTAACCACTACCTCAAAGAATAAACCCCACTAAGGGTAAAGAAATTGCGGAATTTATTTACGGTAAAAATACTTCATTAAAAACGTTTATGCTATGATACAAGGCTAAAAACAAGTGACAAACGCATTACTACGCAGGCCAACGTCCACACGGGCGAAACAGCAAGTAAATTATAGTCTGTATTTGCACCGTCGCACCCGGTATTGACACATTATTAACTATATGAAAATTGTTGATTGAGAGCAGACAATGGGAATGATATTTTTAAAAGCTCATCTGTAAAGCATAAAGAGCTGATTCGTGTACGCTAACCTGTCTGTCCCGTTGTTAGCTTCCGGCAGTCATTTAACACCACTGAGTCTCAGCTCAGCCAGTTTTAATGCACTTTACATACAGCTCTCACAAACACCGCAGCATATTTTCCCCTCGAAAGCTCCTGTTTATGACGTCGTCATCAAATCTGCCGCAATTCCGCACTAAATTAAACGGCATAAACAGAAATGGCAGGCATTATTTTCCGCCACGGTGATATATCGGGTCATTCCGACTGTAATTTTTAATGCAGCCAACAGCAAGGGCGGGAAGCGCTGTTTAAACTCATCTGCGGTCTGCCAGCAAGGTGAAATAAAAATTAACTATCTCCTAACTGGTTTGTGGATGAAAGGTAATCCAGAATTTTCCGCTATTTGCGCCCAACATCTGCGCTGTAACAAATGATATAAATCGCAAGGAGGCCCCCCTCCCCCCAATTCTATTTACGGACGTTACTCAAACTTTAGGAGCATGTAGCAAATTCCAGTGGTAATGTTATGGAGTAGAAGTAAGTTGCAACATTAAAGTACTCTCAGCAATAATATCAAATTCAAAATTTTCCTTGAATTTATGTGCTGGTAACGTTGCTACAAAAGTACAGTAGTACAGCGTCGAAAGCATAGGCTCGATTTCATGTTGTAACATTTTATTTCACCGTGAAGTCAGTGGTACCGTACATTATTTACACAGCCAACATATATTTGCAGTTTATTCCGATCTTTGACTGTGACTGACAATTCCCGGATGAAAGATAATAAAATCTTTCTACTCGACCTACTACCCCTAAATTTTACTGGATTTTCACCAGGTAATGGAAATATTTCAGTATGGATGTAATAAAAACGTAGTAGAACGTGTGTTTTCTATCTTCATTTTCCTTGGCGAAAAGTTGACTTACATTTTAAAAGACAAGTAAAAATTACTCAAACGTAAAAATTTACACACAAAAAATGTACTAAAAATTAAAACACTAATAATACGCTTGTTAAGATACAAAAGATCCAAGTACTATGTCTCGAACCACCACCACCATTTGCCTGACCGTCCTCGGATTTCTTTTTTCAAGAAATTATTTTTAATAAAAAATATATTATAAAATAATCAATTTTTGCAAGGAATAATTAAAGACTTGAAAGTTTAGGAATATGTGTTTACATTAGTTACAGGATAGAATGTTTTAAAAAAAAATCAGACACTTAAGCACTACAGCTAGTAAAATACGCTATGATTCAAGGGGAAGGATGAAAGGAGGCTAACCCCAGTATTGCACTCAGTTGGACGTTGCGGAGATGTTAGGAAAGTGTTTCGTAGCTGCGAATTTATCAGAGAAAGTGATGAGGGGATTTACCACGGAAGTGAGGGAACTGGGTGCAGAAGCTTGGTCACACTCTAGCATGAGTTTAGAGGGATAGTATGCCACTCACGTTATGGGTATCAAATGCAGAAATTAAGATATTACAAAGGAGGGCCGCAAGAGGTATGTACAAAAATTATTATAGAACAGCTAGGAACTGATATGATCAAGGAACTGGTGCACGACTCAGTGGAAATCAGGGGAAAGGAGAAGATACTTCTGGTTATGTATAAGTCGCACAAGAGGAAAGGACGAGTATAGTTCTGTTGGTGACTAAGCTGTTCTTAGCAGTGAGGCTTGGTTAAAAGAGCGTGGTGGGTGAGCGGTATCGCTCTGTCCCCTCATTCGGGAGGACGTGGATTCGAATCCACATCTGGCTATCTAGATTTGTGTTTTCCATGATTTCCCGAAATCATTCCACGCAAATGCCGGGATGGTTCATTCAAAAATGCCATGGCCGAATTTCTTTCCGTTCCTTGTTCCAATCTTTTCTGACACCGACATCGACAACAACATAGATCAGGCGTAAAGCCAGAAGCAACAAAAACAAACAAAAAGATCTGAATGGTAGCATTTGATTTCTGTCATAGTGGAGTTGAAAAGCGGTCATTTTTAGTTTAAGGAAATCAGGGAGTAGAATTAATTATCGATTGTGGTTCTGAACAGTTTAGTTAAATCAGCGAATGAATTTAAATTAAGAGTTCGCGTAATCTTGATGAGGTTATGTGGGGTAATTGCCACAGGGACATGAGCAATAATAATGAATATATTTTATTAGTAACAACAAGCTGTGACTGACGCCAGTACTTACGTGTGATATTGTAATAGTCATGTCTCATGTAGCTGCTATATCTACTGTAACAATAGGGGGCATCCATAAATTACGTGAGGTATTTTTTCCGGATTTCCTGACCCTCCCCCCTTCTGGTAACACTTCGTGATATCTGGTCCGCCCCCCCCCCCCTTCTGTTGATATGGTGATATCTGGTCCGTGATGAGACCCCCCCCCCCCAGAAATCACCCTCGTAACTTGATGACTTTTTTTTTAGGTCTCACCCTACCAAAGCCGGTTACACCCCTCTTTTCGACGAAAAACCACCCTAATATCGACTTTCCCGTCCTTTTTAGACCCTCAAAAACCTCACGTGAGATTTCCGTTGGCCCCCCCTCCCCCTTGGTGAGATTTTGTGAGATTTCGCCGGACCCCCCTCCCCCTATTTCACCTCACGTAATTTATGGACGTCCCCAAAGTAAGTAGCTGCCTAGACTCCAATTCAGAGTTGCCAAGCTTTCGCTTGAGATAACCTTGGTACAGATTTGGAGAAGGTCTGAAGGGGGATAAAGAAGCAACACTTTTCTGACTCTCGAACCTTTCCATTACAGCAAATAGCAAAACTGAGCATACTACGCCTTCTGTGTCGTTAGCTGCATAAGGTTCAAAATTTTGTCCTAATACAGACCTCACATATTGTTGATTCCCGATAGCTGAAGGGCAGTTGTGATTGGAGGGATAAATATCTCAGAGTTTTATTCAAATTTCTCAATTGAGCCTCGTGAGTGGACAGAATGGGTGGAAAGTTGGTTCAGTGCCAGATTCAGGCAGTCCACACTAAAGATTTCCATGTTTTTCCTAAATCAATCTAACTGAATGGTAGGATAGTTTCTTCAAAAACTGATGGTTGAATTTCTTCCCTTTGTTATCTCCCAATTTTCTTGTGGCTCAAATGGTTTCTAGGAGCCAAAAAGGCCTCTGTACAAATAAGCAAACTACCAGCACGCACGGAGATCTAACTCTGGCTTACGACAACTTAATTTAATTGCGATGGAGCGGACGATCCATTGGTAGTTTCCGAATACCCCATTTTTTCCACCTACTTTTGTCGTCTACAAATTTTAAATTATTGATAACTTCCCTTGGTTATTTATTCCAGTCCCTGCTCCTTTGTCGGTGAAAAAAAGTTTCCCCACTCCCTTATGCCTGCAATCAGGGACGGATCCACGGGGGGGGGGGGCTAGGGGACTCAAGACCCCCCCCAAAGGTATCTAGGTCCACCCCCGACACTGTAATTTTGGAGACTTGTTTTTTTTTTCTTTTTAGCTCTACGGATTTGAGGCCTGAGAAGGCTATAAAGACTGCCCTAAGGCCGACTCAGGCCCCCCCCCCCCAAAAAAAACCAAAATCAACTGAAGGCTAGCCCTCTGAACCAAATTTCATTCAAGCCAAGCCTCCCCCCCCCCAAACCAAAATCCTGGATCCGCCCCTGCCGGCAATCGACTACCAACTTTTGGTCACGCTCATTTTTTCGCTTTCATGCTCCACTCTTAATTCTTCTACCAACATCTTTCACGCGTCATCACCAATATATGTTTTCATCATTTCCAGTACTCTTTTCACCCTCCTCCTATCCTCTATGAGTCCCATTTCAGCTCCTCGTAATATTAGTTACTGATGGTGTTCTGTTGAGACAAACCTAGGAGCCCTTCTTTGGAGCCCCCTCCTACTTCCTAAAGGTCCAAAATTCTTCAAGAATAAGGTATGATTATTGTGTTACCACACAAAAAAAATAAAAAGCTCAAGACAATAGTAGTCAGTAGCTATGGACATACGCGATAAACCAATTTGAAAAATACCAATTTATGATTCCTCTAACCAGTGCTCTCAATTTTTTTTAAACTAGATCTTCATGAAACTTATACATTCAGATTATTAGAGCCAGAAGAGATGAGACACGAAATTGGAAGGGATACGGACATGATCTTTTGAAGGAACCATCCGTGCACTCGTCTTGTGTGACTTTAAGGAAACATAGATACCGAAATCTGAATGGTAGAAACTAGGATCGAATGTCTGTAATTTCAAGCCAGAGGGTTGGTGTTACTGTATTGGAAGAGGTCTAGTGGCGTATTTGTTTTCCTGAGCATGACACGTTAAGCATTAAAGTACAGTACAGAAGGGAGAGTGGCGCAGTGTAAACCCGATAAGCTGAAGGCGCGGAGAGGATGCCTTGCGGTGCAGCGGAAGATGGATGGTGACGCGGGGGTTGTTTGGTGAGTCAGTAGGCGGCGCAGCTGGCCAAATTGTCCGGCGTGCCTGGCGGGCGGTGATTGATGCGAGCCTTCAGCAGGTAGTGCATACCTCCCGGAGGCGGCTGCCAATCTGTCACTACACCGCGCACCCCGGGGAGACCATCTGTCAAGCTGTCCTCATCACAACGCCCAGATATGCTTTGCACTTCTCTCTATTCTCCCGAGCGTCCCCTTGGCACACTATGTGTAACCTTTTGTAGGACAATCTCACGGGCTGTTCACTACCAGATGAATATAAATTTTCAGCATAGGGGTTCTGTGAAACTATTATGCTGTATCAACGACATTAGAGTTAACTGTGAAGTGGGATATTTTCGTACGTCATGAAATGCTCATGTGCTGATTAACCATCTCCAAATTACAAAATCACCAAACTTTGTAAAGAAATGAGACAAGTGAATTTATTTCATTTTTTACTAACATGCATGTAAGTACTGTCGTAAGGTTTTCTAAGTGTACCACTTGTTATATCCCTTCAAACACTTTCCACAGATGCTAATCACAGTAGCAGGTGAACAGCTGACCAGTCTCTCCGTTTTCGAGATGATCGTTTCCAGGAATCGCGCCGACAAATCGCTGGCCCATGATTTAAGGGAATTTCGTGATCTTTGAGTGGAAATATGGTGTCAGATACCTCTGGAAGCCTACCAAGGACTTGTAGAATCCATGCTACGCCGACTCACTGCTGTATTGGGTTCGAAAAGTGGACCAATATGCTAGTACATAGGTGGTCATAATGTTTTGACTGATCAATGTAGGTATACAGGGTGTTACAAAAAGGTACAGACAAAACTTTCAGGAAACATTCCTCACACACACACAAACAAAGAAAATATGTTATGTGGACATGTGTCCGGAAACACTTACTTTCCATGTTAGAGCTCATTTTATTACTTCTCTTCAAATCACATTAAACATGGAATGGAAACACACAGCAACAGAACGTACCAGCGTGACTTCAAACACTTTGTTACAGGAAATGTTCAAAATGTCCTCCGTTAGCGAGGATACATGCATCCACCCTCCGTCGCATGGAATCCCTGATGCGCTGATACAGCCCTGGAGAATGGCGTATTGTATCACAGCCGTCCATAATACGAGCACGAAGAGTCTCTACATTTGGTACCGGGGTTGCGTAGACAAGGGCTTTCAAATGCCCCCATAAATGGAAGTCAAGAGGGTGGCGGTGAATCGAGGAAGTACAGTACATACTAACGAAACTAAAATGAGCTCTAACATGGAAAGTAAGCGTTTCCGGACACATGTCCACATAACATATTTTCTTTGTTTGTGTGTGAGGAATGTTTCCTGAAAGTTTGGCCGTACCTTTTTGTAACACCCTGTATATATTTATTTCAATGTTAAAAAAAAAAAAAATCTGCTATACCTCCGCACTTAAAGCTGCGGATGTAGAATTTCATGAGCAAGTTTCGCACTTGCGGATACGGAGCTCCGTTACATCTCTATTCTCAATGAAAAAATGCCTTTAAAAAAATCCATCAGCGCAATGAATAATGACTCAAAAAATTGAAGTGACAATAACGGAGCTCGTTGGTGAAAGTTTTGTCTAGGATATCAAACTTCTGTTTCCGGCGCAAGGAGTAGCGTTCTGGTTTCAGATGGGCAAGTAGGGGAGTTCGGAGCGAGCTCTCCAAGCACCAGGCAGATGTGCCCGGGCGGGTCTACTCGCTCGAGAGGTCTGCTAACTTGCGAAGGCGCTCCGAGGGTGCTCCAAACTCCGCTAACGTCTCCACAATGAGCCAATCAAGCGCGGATAACCAGGGTGTGACTGGCACTGCACAGAGGAGGCGGCAACTTGCAGGGGGAGGCACCAGGCATCGCCCCTGAATACTTCTGCCTCTCAGACCGAAACAAGCTCTAGAGCTCTCCTGTTTAACTTGCATTATCAGCGTTCACATGTGCTGCTATGGTTCCCAGTTCGCTTCTCGTAAGACTGTCTGTGTTGTCCTGTGACCGTATTGTCTGCTGTATCTACTCGTTGCCTGGCGATATGAACAACAATAATTCTGTATATAACAAAACGGCAGCACGGCATAATATTAACGCCGGATTTTGATCAGGAATTCTTATTCAACTCCACGAGACCACTAAAAATAAAAGAATAAAATATTTTGATATTTCACTTACCTAGTTTTAGAGATAAAAAAATGTATTCCTTACTTTCGATTTGTCTTATTGAGTTACATAAGAATCCATCATCAAAATTGCTTTGGCGTTTTTTTTTTTGTTTTTTTTTTTAACCTAACCACATATTTTGGCTCGTGGATTAAGTTGGATATCAAAAAAGTTTATTCTTTACTTTCGATTTGTGTCACCAAGTTACATAAGAATCCATCATTAATTTGCGGTGCTACAGTTATTGTATAATCGCCAATAAAACTGTGACCCGGAAAAAATCTGTACATTTGAGATAAGTTTGTAAAAATCAGTTTACGGCACTTTTAAGTTATACCGAATGAATAATCTACTAGAACTGTCAATCGATCATTAAAACTACATAAAATCATTCGTATCTAGTTACATCTACACCAGAAAGCCATTAGCTCATATCAGCGGAGATGCAGGTAAAGGCTGTTAGAAAAACTATTTTCAGTATTTTCTCTATATTTTCAACTTTTTAAAGCATGAAGGCTATATATTTGCTTCAGTATACTGGAATACACCTACAATGCAAACACGGCTGAACTCTAATTTTTTCAAACTTGTTTTAGAAAGTTGCTGTTAAACATTGTCGGAATTAGATCCTCATGCCATCTTTGGAAATATGATACGAAATCAGTATAAGCCAGACTAATTTAATTTTTAATCACATGAAACATTTAGAATCACTATTTCGGGAGTGAACAAATGACAACGTTCTTGTTGCGTATTTCTGACGCCTTCATGTGCTGAAAACTTTTAGAATCATTTTTCCTGCCCTTTTTAACAGCCATAAAATGCCAGTTTTAAATAGCAGCGAGCATGCCGCACAAATCTATTTCCAATGCAAAAACGTTTTCGGGCGGCATTCACATTGCGCGACGCATTTGCATATCGGCGCTCATTCGGAACATGTTTTGTTAGGCGCCATTTTCTCGGTTGCTGATGGTCGACAGATGACTGACGCCAGCGATATGACCAACCAATGAATAGCTTGTGTTCGCGACAATTAACGTCCCTTGTGTGGAATCGATTGCAATCACTGATTGCGGATTTATGCAAGGACTGTAATTTGCAACGAGAAAAAAAGTTTAAATCTCTCTTTAAGCATTCTGAGTTGAGGAAACACTGTCCACAAATTCGCCAGAAACTTTTATAAATAGTGGAATATAAAGAACTAAGAATCAATAACTTTTTCTATTAAAATTAAAATCTCCTAACGTTTAGTGTTTTGCTACGTCTGAAACGTATGTCGCTACTTGATTTTGTAGATCACATATAACTCTATACTCAAACTATTTTACATTAACTATGGTGTAAAATAGCAAGTTAATTCTTGAAAAAAATAATAATGAAAGTATAGTATTATCCAATACTTAATGTCTTTTTAATTAGATTGGAACCATTTTTGCCTGAACACGTTTCGTTGGTAATCAATGATTTGCTCAAATGCTGTACGTATCACGCACAAAGACGCACGTACTAATTGTGTGTTACTGTTTTCTAAAATTAGGGCAGCAAAAACTATTTAACTGACCGAAAATAATTACGATCATAATTCTAGTTGGTTATGAGGATAAAAATACTTAACAGTTTTGTCAGGCATAATGTTCAACAAAATTAGGAATAACGGAATTCGTTGAGACAATTACTGCTATTTACCCGATCCAACGGTGTTCTTTAACAAAATGTGATTTTCTTAGTAACGTAATAGATCTGATTATAGTCAGTGAAATGACTTTTAAGTTTATAATCGGTGATTTGTTAGGTGAGTGTCTTAGTCCTTATACGAAATTGATTCTTATTACTAATTGGAATTTTTTAATAAATAAATAGGAGGAATACACAGATTGGTGGAGCAATCATAGAAATGGCTACAAAAGATTTGGACTGAAGAAACAATCACGATATACTGAATTTTCTAGTAAACATATGCTTTTTATTCATCATTCATTTTTGTAGTTGCCTCCAACCATTGTAAATTAGTAATTACAATAGCATTTACACAGATTAACAAGTATTTGGATGATATCCTACAGCCACACTACTGTCCACTACTAAACTAATGAAGTTTCCACTAATAGTTCGCAAAATCTAGTGGTATTTGTCGCAGCATAGTTTTCACTTTATCTTAACTTTAATTCATTTAAGAATACGAAATAAAGAAGTTTGGAAGTGATAGGCGAAAAAATAGGTTTGTGGAAGAAAATCACAGAAAGAAGAAACAAGATTGTAGATTACATATTAAGACAAGGAGGATTTGTTAAAATGTAGGCTGGAAAGAAATGCACAGAGAGATTAGAATATGTGAAGGAGATGATTGAGGGCTTAGGTAGTGACTGAATAGGAGGAGATTGAGGATTTCATATCAGTAGAAAGATTGACGACAGAAGAATATAATTCATTTTGCATTTCCTGTGGCCGAAATTTAACCTAGGCGCTTGTTTTGATTGCCTACCTCATGCCACAGGCTATACGATGCGCATAATTAAAACAGCACTTCGACTAAATGAATGGTAGTACGATGTATCGGAACATTGTTCCAAAACAAAGATGAAAAGTGTGACGTTGCAACCAACAACGCATGCGTATCAGATTATAAGATTTAACGTATTAATGTGAATGTGGTTGAAACAATATAAAAATAAATTTATTAGTAGTTACTAAGAGGACGTGAGCTAACAAAATTGGTATTATGGTAAAAACTAAATTTCAAACCGTGGAAACTTAGTCGACAGTTTTTATGGGGAAAATATTTAAAGTAGGCGGGGAGTTTACATTCAATAAGAAAACTAACATTAAAACTTCTGGCAGTAACTAAGTTTTGATATTTCTTACAGGCCATATTGGTACCATTACCGAACCATTTTACTCCATAATTAAATGGAAAAATAAACCAAATTTAATTCCAAATAATTACAAAAAAAAAAAAAAAATCGGTTTATAACAAAAGCAACAAAAAATAATTGAGGATATTACTTACCGTACGTTCTGTAAAGGTTTAAATTTAGAAAGTACCTGATAGAAATTTGAAAGCTAAAGACGATTAAAAAGACAACGTATGCTTAGAGACGAGAAAGTGAAGTATGAACAAATGTAGGAATTACAAAGTATATTTGGGAATTGTATTCAAATTTGTAAGACATTTTGCAGTGGTTTCTGACACCGAAAATTATGCTATTGCGAGATGACAAGTAACTCGTCAGATACTGTTAATATGATTGGTTTTAGGAATTTCGTGTACTGTTCCATATTAAAATACTGTTCTCACATAGGATCAAGGCAAAAATAATTGTGTTTAAAATACTTTTAACTGAAGTGAATTTTATTTGCGACGGAGCACATACTACGATGGCAATGTCTCTAGTCATCTATTTATCCCTTTTTTGTTATTATTTTTATTTCTTATTATTATTTTTATTTAAATTCCCCACCCTTCTACTTTTGCCATTGGAAATTTTAATTTGAAATTTATTTAGTGTTTCTGTTTAGTTATTAATCACTTCCCTTGGTACTTTTTCCAATCCCCGACACCCTTATCAAGAAAATAAAAATTTTGCCACTGTCTTATGCGTGAAATGGAGTGCCATCTTGTGCCAGTGGCCATCTTTTCCTATTTCTTCGACCAACATCCGTCCAAGCCACATCAGCAACAGACGTCTTGTATACTCCTACCACTCTCTTCACCCTCCTCCTGTCTTCCAATGCCTTCCAATCCAGTCCCTTCATGATGTCAGTTACTTACTGCGTCCTACGCTAATTTCCTTAAATAAATCTAGCTGCTCTCCTTTGCACAAGCTCCAACTCTTATATTTGATGCCAAAAATGTGAGTTCCAACTCCCAAGCTAAACCGCCACATTTAAGCAATGGTCTGACCAACATTTTGTAACTCAATTCCCTCACTTCTCCGGTGCATCCTCTCATCACTCTCTCTAGTACATTCGGGAGGCGTGGGTTCTGATCTCCGACCTGGCATCCAGGTTTGGTTATTTCATGGTATCACAAAATCACTCCCGGCGATGGCGGGATGTTTCCTTCAAAACGTCATGGGCAAATTCCTTCTCGTTCCTTTTCTCCAGTCCAATCCCGCCCTTAATGACCTCGACATCAACAAGGGGTAAATCCATAAAAAATAAATAAATAAAGGAAATTCCCTAGTAGATTAAAGATTTTGTAAACTTTTCTTGTTACTTGTGTTCTGCCCAGGTCCAGTTGCGTTTACTAACAAATGTTATCACAATAATCATAAAAAAGATTTGGTTTTATCAATTTTCATAATAAGATGAGTCTTCGTGACATTTATCTAAATTATATATTTATCTACCCAGTTATATATGGGCTTTATAACTATTGCTACACTAATGCAGTGTTTGAAGTCAGTTACATTAGTGGATCCATTGTGAAGTTGGGTAAAAAATTTCGGCTTCTTCATCCGTTAACATTGGAAAGAAAGCTGGTTTGGGCCCCCTACGTACCACAACTGCCTGAGAGCTAATAGCTTCGCGGGCAAAGCAGAAAATACTGCGGGGGGCCAAGGGGAACAAATTCCTGACGCAAAGCCTTTCGCGTGTATAAATAAGCGACCGCAGTGGGAGAGACGGGCAGCCGGGCATACGTCTTGCCAGTCCGCGGACACGAACACGTATATCACGAGGTGTGTTCCTAATAGACGTGCGGGAAAACGCGTTCCCAGTAAAACAATGAATTTATATAGGCGGCAGAGCCTCTCCTACCCAGGAGGCCGCGGGATTCCTGTAACGCCGGCGAGAATACATGAATACTGAGAGGCTGGCGGCGCCAAACCTACCTGCTGTGGACACTGTGCTGGCTGATTCGCTATAACAGTTCCCAGCAGGGAAGATGGAAGACGCGGCCTACATTCCGTACCTGTAACACCAGCGAACAACGAAAAATGTATTGAGATCAAAAGTATCGTGACCAGGAGTTTAGGGTTTGAATTATCTATCAATTAGCGATTTGGTAGCTCATTGTTTAGGCGCCTGGGCTGAAAAGGAAAGTTGTCCACCAAGTATCAGTTTAAGAGTATGAGGATAGGTTGTAGTCTACTGTCGCTAATACCCAACTTTTACCTAGAGAAAGCGATCAATGAAGTAAAAGAAAAATTTAAATGTGGCGTTAAAATTGAGGAAGAAACAATCAAAATTCTGCGATTTGCTGATGAAATTGTCCTATTGGTATACAAGGGTCAAGATGCAGAGAAAATATACAAAATACTGGGAGAAGAATTCCAAATAAATATGAACAAAGAAAGGAAAAGATCACAAAATAAATATAGCAGATGTGACAACAGTAACAATAGGCAAACTGAGAAGAAGTTAGTTATTTTATTTTTTAACTAAAATTACAACTAATGTCCGAAGTGAGAACGCTCTCAGAAGCAGAATAGCTCGAACAAAAGAAGTCTTCCCCAAAATGAGAAATCTTTTGATAGCTTCACTGCTGCGACACAATATTATAAAATAAAAGGTTATGTCAACGTGATGGCTTCGAAAATACATGTTGTACAGTCGTAAAGCTCAACTAAATGTTGGCTTGGCGTTAATTACCGGTGTCTCTCTTAATTAGATCTTTCACAGCCTTAATTAACGAAATAAGTTATGGCACAAAGAGCCGAACGTAGAGTCTGATCCACCGATGTTCCTGCATTAGTTATAACCATAAAGTATGTTGTGTTAGAAATGAATACAGTTGTACTGGTCAAAGAACAAATCTTTTAACTTTTGTTGCAAATGAAACATATTTCCCTGAAACATTCACAATAAACAGATTTAAAATTATTTATGTTCGAAATATATAGTTCCATATATTTGGTTGCTATTATAAAAATCGAAGGTCATTTGAGAACAATGCGTTGGCTGTCTTGTAAATAATGTTCAACAATGTGTATTCTTTCTCCAGCTTAGGCCTATTGATTAGTTAATGGAAATAATTTTCCTCCTTTTAGGGAGCGTGCATAAACCACGTAGCTCCATTTTGGCCTCCGGTGAACCCCACCTCCCCCACACATGTAGCACGTAGCTTTTTTCCCTTTTGACTCCAGCAGACATTTTGTACTATTTTCTCTTGTCAGACTATTGTAAATTACATGCTGAGATAATTAACTGAGGGAAATAAATATTCACATGCTGTTGTGAGTTATGTTCTTCATTTTAACTGTGAAAAATGTTATGAAAGGAAAGCTACGTGGTCTGGCTCGGAACCCCCCCCCACGTAGCCCAGCCTAGCCTTCCAGCTAACCCACCCCCCCCCCCCTGGACCGAGCCACGTAGTATGTGCACGGTCCCTTATCAACATATTTCCTGCAGCCGAGGGTTAACAAGTGTTTCGAAGTGTCCTCGGAATTAGGTTTCATCAGACGTTATGAAGCTATTTATCCACTCATTAAATTAATACATCTTAATACTTGCTGTAAAACTTTCTCGGTGTTTGTCATACCGCTCCTACTTTGTTTACACAAAAAATCGGCCCAATTATAAAGCCGAAGTGATAAATACGATATTATTTTGAAAATATGCAACACGTAAGTGTCGTTTGAACCAATATGCTATTAAATTCATGAATACTAATACGGTAGCTTTAATAATATTGCGTAATGATAACCTGTTGAGCGCAATGGAAATTATTATTTAGATAGGAAGACATCAAGGAACGAGTTTATAGAGAGAGCTGTTCTGTTAACACATAGGATTTAAGGCGTGTGAAGTGGAGAGGCGTCAGTAGTTATCTCTAACTTGTGTATTTAGAGGCAGTGTTGTGAAGTAACTATCCGATGCTTCAGAAGGTCTTGATAGGGAAGCATTAATATGATCAGAGGCACTGAGGATAAATAAGTTATATAATTTATATCTCAGACATGAACACGTGAATGGCTAGCACGTAGATTATAGGAGCAGATACTGCCAGCTCCTATATCCAGGTTGCTGCTGTATCCAATGAAATTTCAGTGTTTCAGCATCAACAAGTATAAGACAAAATGATCAGATATACGAGACCAGTATTACTATAACTAGTTGCGATACTTTTCTTCACGTTACTGTTATCTTAATACTGTGATAGCATGTATAAAATGCAGCACCTTTGAGAAACAGTAAGAAACGGATGGTTGTTTCAATCAGAAATACGTTTCTTCGAGAAGGTTTTTCCATCAAGCACATGCAGGTGAACTGTTAAATTCTCTGCTATTCATTTCTTCCGTGAAAATTTTGAAGGAATAACCTTATGATAACTGGATTTAAGTATGACTTTATGGTATCCGCATATCAGTGATACTAAGATATACACTATGGTAAATCATGCTAACGATTTCTAGCTCGCTTTGCATTTGAAAACTCAGAAAATAAACCACGACTTCATCACAAATCTGTGATTCCGAGAGAATAAATATTTGTAGTCATAGAAAGATTCTAAGATTAGGTATAAGGTAGTTGTGCATTTTTTCATTATTGCTTGTCGGGAGGGTAATGCCAAGCAACAAAATAATTTGTTGCAATTAATCGTTAATATAATTTCTTTTTTACTTTTGTAATTGTTAAACATATAGACTGATGTCATAATTTGTGACACTTCTGGTTTCTGGATATTAAAACTAGTCGGATTTTAAGAAATAGTATTATTTTTAAAAGTCATTCACTTGTCAACCGGAAACTACATTCACTCATCATTAGGATATCTTGCTATTTTCCTATAAATTCGCTTTTACTTATGTGGATGATAATTTCATAGTGTAAAAAAACTTTAAAAAAATACTTAGTACAGGAATATTTCATACTGACAGCGTGGTCGATTCTAATTTGTGTGTGTGCGAATGTAGTAAAGTATGAATATCTGTACACTCAAGTGTAGTGCGTCATTTCAGGCAAAAGAGATTAGGAAAATTTTCTTTTGTAGGTACGGATGTAATGTACAGTAGTTACCCACCAAGGGAAGTGCTGAACAAATTACTTGAAACAGTGAAAAATTTAATCTAAATATTGTTTCAGTGCTGCAGCAGGTGTGTAAAGTAATTACCAAATTGGCGTATGTTCCATCCTAATTAATTTGAAAAAATCGCATATTTTCTTCGCAAGTAATATATGAAAGCATATGGAAAAGTCATATCTCAACTCTCATCTTCTTCACACTGCCATAGGAACCAGAAGTTAAACGTTTTTAATTCATCTGCCAGATCACTTTTAGGGTCATCACTCATCAGCTGCAGGTAATTTTGACGAGCCATGCTCATGGGTTTCTCTATCATTTACTTCCATCCTGTCTTCTGAACAGTCTGTTGTCATAGTTTCTTGAATTCAACTCTTCCAAAATTTCGTTTCCTAGTGCTACCACAGTACATGTCTGATCGATTTTAATGTTGTTATTACCACATCATTCTATTTTCCAAATAGCTACAAGTATTGTACATAGGTGCTACCATCCGACGCACTTACTCTCGCCCCGATATCCTGTTCTTGTAATTTCTTGTCATTCCTCCTCCCCTTTCGCTCAGATTAGCAGGTAACCAACAATTAATGTAATTTTCGTATTCCTTCTACGTTATCTCATCGTTCATCAGTATAAATAATAGAGTTAAGAGGCCGTTTTATAGGATAAGACAAAATTTCAATCTTATCCATCCTTTTTTTCATACAACATTTTCCTTCGTCATACAACCAGTTTACTCCTATGTCCTTCAATTGTATAAATATGTAAGGACAGTTTGTCTCTGTTTGATCGAGTAAATTATTTCCTTTATGCTACTTAAAAGATTTTAAAATTTCAGTATTCCACGTACCGTAAGCCCTAGAATAGTGCATAACTTAAATGTTCCCCAACATTCTATGAGCCTATAACGGGTCAACGAACCGTTCTTCTCAAGCTGGCGGCATGTTTGTGTTTTACGAAAATGACTAAAAGTGATTCAAGGAGCGTGTTTTACGTTCCAGCAATACGAAATTAAACAGTGAGGTTCTTCATCTTCTACGAATAAGAACATTCAATTAACAATTTGTCGGCCTTCGCTACGGAGAAATTATGTAAATGTCGGAGGTGTAATGGTCCAATTTCACACAGTGTTGGCGTGAATCGCTCTTTATTCGAGGGTAATTGAAGGTAGCGACCCCGGAGACGTCGCACGCCGCGGGGCTAGACGCACAGTGTTGGGGCAGGTGCCGGCTGCTCTAATCGCGCCGAATTACCCCGCTCGTTACCCGGACAATGGGCCCCACCGGAACTCACCCGGAGACACCGGGTTCAATATTTATTGTGGCCCTAATTGGCACTTCTCGCTCCGGTCACGTAGTACACTCACTAAATTCACTTGATCACAGAGTGCTGCCTCGGTGTTTACTCCGCGTATCAGATGGCTCTCGTGTCCGGTACGAACCTGCCACCTGCTGCAGGTTAGGGACTGTAATTCTGGCCTCTCCAGCTTGTTCTCGCAGGATGGGAAACGGTCGTTATTAACTTCAGTGTCAATGACCTATGTTCATTTCGTTTACTTCCAAAGACTGCTTGCAAAGTAATCTCAAAGCCTGAGGGGCAATGCATTCCGTATCAATGACATTTGACAGTGTCCTATCGCCCTGTGTCGGTTCTTGGTTACAATTAGCGGATTTCAGTATTTAAACTCTATAAAATTTATGTGTCATAAGAGAGCAAGTTTTTGGAGTCTTCAAAGGAAAGTAGTAAAATTACCTCTTCGACGAAGTTACCAGAGGGCTGATAAATAGCACAAAAATAGTGTAGAAGTTAAATTACATTTTTTAAGCGGTGGTTTGTGACGCCTTGGGCTAGACCACGGAATTACTGGGAGTTATAGGCATCTGAGTGCCTCTCCGCGCTAAGTCAAGGCAACTGGGGAGTTTGGGCACGGCCTTTTAAACTAACCATCCAGGCATTCACCTACAGCGATTTTGGGAAACCAATGAATCACGTAAATCAGAATGGTTTACACATCCGACACTGCAACCTTAAAGGAGGATCACCGATCAGGTCTGAGCCAGGTTGATATATTAGGTAACGAAATGGCACACTTAGCTGCAAGAAAACAGCCGAATTCTTGGTACATGGAACAAACCATGATCCCCTATACTGACTGCAAGGAGACTATATTCTCTTGGGCTTAAGGTAGAATGGGGAAAACTCTGTAATGAGGACAGACCGAAAATTGGATTCTAGTATCAGCCAATAGCCAGTGTGATTAAGGATAAACCGTGGTACGGTAGTATTAAGCTTGTTAGCATAGAAATTTCGTTAAATGAGAGTGGGACATGATTGAGTGAACGACAACAATTTAATTCTAAAGGAGTCCGACTCATCCCTGTACATGTTCTGTGCTGAACTGTACGACATCTCATGTTAAAGATGTAAACAATATCGAGCTGCAAAAAAGAAATTGTTAGTAGAATGTTGGCACATAACTGACATACTGTCTCTTATACAAAGTCTTGCGTTTCTAGGTATAAAAATCAGTGAACTGAAAGTGTTATGCAACTAGGTAATTCCGTAGTCTATCCCCCCTTTTTTTAAAAAAAAAATCTGTAGTAGGTTTTAGAATTCTACATGGCAGAATATAGTGTGTGATGGCGTGCTTGCTAATTCCGATTTATATTTTATGTATACAATTTTCCAATTTATTTAATTTAATAAAGTAGTTTGTTTGTGCATACCGTGGAAAAAGTGAACAAGTATGGACATTAAAATAGTTTTCAACCGTACGCTAATACCAACATAAGAGTCCACAACGACAACGTGAGTACAGCAAGAAAAAGCGGTCTGGTGGCTCAGTGGTTGTTATTTAATCAAGTGATTTTTTTTCTCAATAAATATTAAAATATATATTTTTTAAAAGTGGTTATCTGACTGTGAATCTAAAGGTCCTCAGTTCAAATCCCTGTTTTGCGGCGGGGATTTTCATAGGAACTTAACCCAATTTTCACCTCTGACGCAGCTTGCTGTGTAATGTGAAGTACGAAACAATGTTTCCGTGGTTGGGATTGCACTTAAACTGTAGGTCCCCTTTACCCGGTAGGATTTCCGGATTAGGTTAAGGTGGCTACGATAGGGGTGGAATGTGCATCCCTGTCACCAGGTTGTTACGACCACGCGGAATTATTATTAGGTCTATAGCACAAAAGAGAACAAGAGACACTAATCCAGATTAACGAATAGGAAAATGACAATTTGAGAACAATACAAGGTGAACATTTTGAGTGTATAAACTTGAATATTAATCAAATAATAGCAGACATCACTGTGTCTTCGTAAAAAACTGACACTTCAACTATCAAAGGTGTACTACAATTGATGATGTTGTTACCAACTGCTTTATGTAATAACACCGGTTGCATTAAGATGATACGCCCTTGTTCTATAATTTTTACAGTTTCTTTCTATAAATATCCATATATGTGATTGACGTGGGTGTTCTCTGTCTCTTTTTTCTCTCTCTCTCCCTTGACATCTGCACAATGTTGTGTTTGATGCCATGAGACGGAGGTGTACTTCAAATTAATGATGTCTCTCTAAATTTCTATAAGAATAGCGATGCACAGTGATTCAAAAACATCAGCAACGCATTTCCTATTAAAATCAACATCTCCCTGTTAAATAACAAGTTTGTATGAACTGGGAGGTGATGCAATATCTCAGAGCAAAATAATACGACCAACCGAGGGACTTGGTCAAGGCAAATACTGATTTTAAGCTTCATATCGCATATTCAGGCTCGATCAGGGACCTCCTACGAAAAACCCTTTTGAGGGATTCTGTGATGTAATGGACGTGAGAGTGACAAAATTACACGCCGATTGTATTTCAACCAACACCGGAAGAACCGTTTCTGGAATTTCAACATGCTTTTACAGAATGTACATAGAACAGGATACGGGGGGGCTTAAATGCTGATTCTGAGTCTTGAACCGGGGTTAAAGAACTTGAAAGGGCATATTAACCTAGGCATCCAGTGGTTACATTTACCATGGCATGTTCTGAAGCTGCTCAGCGACGTATGGACATGTTGAATCTAAAGGGTTCTCTTACACGGTCATAGGACTGAAACGCGTTTGCCAAGATTTTATTTTGTCCTCTCAGCTCGCCATGCTTTATTGATGTCAAACTGATTTTGGACCAGTACATCATTAAACGTTCGTGTCGGTTTACTTAATTTTAACCTGTGCTGAGCCTGATTTTACAATCCTGATGTGTACGAAGATGATAATATCCTAAATACTTCCGCCATTCTTTCTTTAATACCGTTAGTCTTGGAAGATGCGTGGGAGGGATCTTAGAAAGTACAGTTAGACCTTCGGTGATATAGATCTTATAATTTCAGATGCTGTACTCACTGTGTCACTTATCTGGGTGTATATATTTTCAGTGTTTGACTACTACTAGCTTTACTCGGCTGCAATGTTCAGAAACTAGTTATACTAAAGCAGAAGCTGATGTTCTGAGAGTTGTTGCAAGTCCTACGAGAATGATTACTACTAGGATGCTGCTTGGCGTAGGACATTTAATCACCGACTCATCAGGAAGATGGAGCTTTGAGGTGCGGGTGGGAGACGATCGTTGTTTTTCAGAAATTGCTTCATCAATCTCACAATTCCCAAACAATGTAATAAAAGTTTTAACCTCCACTTCTATAAATGAGATATTATGTCACTAATTTGGATTATGTACAGAAACATTTCGTCATTCTACTGGAACTGTGTTTGAATTTTTTTTAGCATTAATCTTAGAACTAGGATGATACTTGGTCTAGAGTCTCCTTTTGCTGACCATCGGGTAGGTATAACTACATGAGACAAGGGTGGAAGATATTATTTTATGCCTCGGTGTTATTCAGAAATTGATTAATAAACCTCACAATTCCCGAACAACGTAATAAAAGTTTTAACCTTCACTTCTATCGATACTGGTGTCACTGATTTGGGTTAACGCACTAACATTTCGTCATTCTACTGGAACCGTCTTTGAAAGAATTTTTAGATTTAAATCTTGGTGGTCACTGCGGGTTTCCCTGTTTCAAATCAACGATTTTTTAATATTACTAAGTAGCCTTGTTGGTGGGCCGTTTAGGCGATAATGTTATTCATAATCGTCCTATTCAAAATACCCACTTACATGAAATTGATGTGAGGGCCGTAAATGGACGACGATTAAGAATAATATAGAAAAATTTGACGCTGTCTTCACAGTTTACTGCACGCGTCACCACTTTAAATGGAGGAACGGTACCAAATGCAGAAGAAATGTGTCCTCTTCGTTTCTTATTTTTTTTCCCTTGGGCTTTACGCCTCGTCAACAGCGAGGTCATTAGAGGCGGGTGGGATTGGGGCAAGGAACGGGAAGGAATTCGGCGATGGCCTTTTTGAAGGATGCATCCAGGCAATTACCTGGAGTGATTTGGGGAAACCATTCGTTTCTTGTTAAGTGCTTCAAGTTGAACTCGATGTTCTTGACGTGTGCCATTATAAAATGCACGTGGAAATGTGGGAATGCACTGTCAGGTGTCGACTTTTTTGCGAAAATATCGATAGAAATCGTTCATTTCAGCGAGCATATGCGGCTTAGTTGCGATGTTTTACAACGTCTTAAAACTATTTTCAGCAGGTTGAATATGCCCGAGTAGGCTTCAAATTATACAGAAAATTTAGCGCAGCGTTGTCAAGATCTATGCACAACTCTACCATGATGTGCTCATGTTTAGCGAATCCAATATAAGCCCCAATAGCTCAACGATTCTGATTTCACATTAAACTATAGCTCCCGTCGTTTAGGAATTTGGCGTCCTACCTCTGACATATTGGGTTGTTATGCGAACCATCTTGAGGATAGTGTGCTAATTTGAGATTTTTATATGTGTTGCATATAGTACGGTTAAAGAACTAGGAACTTACTGAGAATAAAATGTGAAAAAAATTGTAAGCGTGCTGATATAATTTGTCATAAATCCAAATTAAAATTTCATATCAGCTCTAATGTAGAATTTTTCTGTTATAACTGACCAAATGGTGAGGCTACCTCATTTCAGTTAATTTTAGTGTTTACTGCTAAAAGCGCTCTCAAATTATGCGACAATTTGAGAGTTTATTGCCGAAATTTATAAATAGGTAATGCGTAATACTCGAATGCCGATGCTATGCGTAGCCTTAGAATGTAGGGTTGGCGGTAAAATGATTGATTTTCAAGCAAGTAACAGAATATAATTAAATTTCTTCTATTGTAGTCTAACAAAGAGAACCCACACATGATGATTCATGAAATGGCGGTTGGAATTAAGTGACATATATTACTTATACCCAGTGAGGAATGCCATATGTGCAGCCCATTAATCAAGTAAGATCTGGAATGTCATCACTGGGATACTGGCAGCCACGCGGCTGGTTATTGCGTCGGGGTCTCACACGAGGCATTGAAACCGCGCAGGCAATCACTGTGCCCCGGTCTCTGTGCCGCCAGTGACTGAATGAGGGCCCGTGATGAAGGGGTGGACACCGTCGACATTGCTCCGTCACAGACTCCAACAACAAACCACGTAGCAGCTTTCACCTCACACACTGTGTGGCTGCTTTGCTTATGGTCAAAAATGTTACCTCTCCGAGGAGAAGAACTGGGGTGATTTTCCGTTGTCTTCCACAGCCTGACAGTGTTTGTAACTGCCACTGTAAGTGTGAATGGTTGTAACGCTGTAGTGTTCAGTCTTGATTTGTGTTTCATTACTTTTATGTCAGAAACATTCATATTTATACAATAACAAGAATCAAATTATACTGTATCAAAACTTGGCCACTTCCAGTGCATTTTTCGATTCGTCCTGGGAGTCATATTCCATGCACGAGGTTAGAGACAGTCGACACTGGATCATGTAATATAATCATGCCGGATAATGTTGAGGAAAGACGAGGTTTCGGCGTCGAACTCTGCCGCTATCTTCAGGTCTGTTGTTACCACTGTGACTACCAGAGATGCACTGGTTGTCAAAGCGTAGTGATTGTATTTTAGTGACATGCACACACTGCAGCATATGTTGAACAATCTGATCTTCTCTAAAGTCGCAACTGATGTCATCGACTTCAGCATTACCCCATCTGGCTATGTTAACCTTGGATCTGTCCACTCCTGATCTCAGCCTATTCACAGAGTTTCATATCAATCAACCCTTGTCACTGCCGGGTGGTAAAGTTGCAGACAGTCTTTCCCAAACCGATTCCACAATTCTAACCAGGATTTGTTAGTTGTAGTTGCCAGATGTTATTAAGAAACTTTCGCTGCACTTCAGTCTTTGCGTGTGCAGTAAATACCAATGTAATGGAAGAGTTCTTTCAAGCTACACTTTCTTCCTTTTCTTGTTTGCTGCTATTTCTCTTCGACCTGAAAGGGAGCGTGCATATACTACGTAGCCCTATTTTTGCCTCCTCTCGAACCCCCCCCCCCCTCCCCCTCACCCCAAGTAGCCTGACGTGGCTGTTGCTTCTACCACCTCTTCTTCTAGAAGACATTTTGTACTGTTTTCTCCTGTCACACTATTGTATATTACATATGGAGATAATTAAATGACGGATATAAATATTCACACGCTGTTGTGTGTTCTGTACGTTATTTTAACTGTGACAAATAAAATGAATGGAAAGCTACATGACTTGGCTCCGAACTCCCGGCGCCCCCCCCCCCCCCCACCCCTCCCACGTAGCTTCCTACCCCACCCTTCCCACTCTCCTTAAACCAAGCCACGTAGTTTATGAACGCTCCAAAAGTGGTGCTATTTATGCGAGGTGGTGAAGCCATTCGACTGAAGTGGATTTAAAACAGCCTGTTCTGATTCTGCAGGTGTCGCTGAGAGCTACGTCCACCTGTTTGGAATGAGTTGATATGTACCATCGAGGACAGTCATACTCTGCAGCCGAATAGCACAGATCAGAAGTTCGGGAAACTGCACCACTTTCTGTACCTGCCAGAAACTGGTACTACCCTGTTGAAATTTACATCGGTCGCTTCGTCAACATGTCCTCTTCACGTTTTGCGATCATACATTGCGGAAAAGTCGCTAGAAATTTAATTAAAAATGCCGAAATATGAAAGGCTGAGCAACTGCTAAATGCTTTAGTTCGTATAGTTTTAGAACCCCACTGTGATGTAGCAAGTTTTCTGTTTCTATTTCACACGTGGCATAAAAAAGGAATAGGGAGAAACCCGGTACCAGTTCATTTAGGCCTATTCTTAAATGCTACGCACAAGTAACTGATTTTCAGGTGGTGCCAAATCACTAATGAATATTTCAGAAAAAGTTTAATCACAATGTAATGAGCAACACTGTTTTAAATGCCTATTTCCATTTACCTTCTTTAGCTTTAGAAGATCTACAACCGGTATTGTAAAAAAGACTAAATTTTTTTGCTTCTGTGTTCCGGTATGATTTAAAAGTAAACACCAACAAACCTGGATGTAGCTTAAACAAGGACTAACTATTTGCGAGGAAACTGACTCGTGAAAACATTTCTCACCCTGTATAATGTAACTCGTATTCGGAGGAAGTGCGTCAGTCGCCACTATTAATCACCAGGCGCCGGTGTGCGACCATAATTAATCTCAGGGACGCTGCTCCCCTCGATCGTTTCGGTGTTCGCGGCTGACGCCGTCCTCAACGAATCGCACAGACACCCCGTCACCTAGCAACAGCGCCGGATTGTTGACGCCCCGCGCGATAACCGCACGGCCGGCCGGCGCGACGGCTGACGGATTAACGCAGCGCAGACACCATCAATCTGCGGCCGCGGCGGTCCAGGGGCACTGAAACACTGTGCCCGTCGAGGAATCTGGAGCCTCCAGCGACTGGTCGCTGCCAGCCCTGGAGAATGGAAGTCTCATCAGCTTCATACCGAAACGAACAACTTATTCGGCTAATACGCCCGCGTATTCCTTTCCTTTTAGAGAAATATCTTAAAATCTTATACAGGGTGTCTAATAATGAAAGGTTAATCCTGCAACTGCAGATAGGTCACATCATCTCCTACTACATGACAAAATTTTATTTTAGTGAAAGTCTCACCATTTTCGAGATTTTAATTTTTTTTTTTTTAAATATAAGACTTTGTTCGCTTTATTCAATGCATTTCTACAAATTAAGTCTTTTTGTACCCTGTCTTTTTTATTTACTCAAGGATGTTTGAGTCATCTAAATCAATTTTCTTTTTTTCCGTAAAACGTTTTAAAAAACTTTAAAAAATCTTATACAAATTTGTTCAAACGGCTGACTTCGACAGCCTGTGGTGTAAGCGAATCGTGACAATTACATTAAAAACGATGGCTGCCCAGCACACTACTCCCGAGCGGTCCGTGACCACCTTAATGAAAGGTGGATCGGGTGCCCCGGCCCTATCTTATGGCTACAAAGATCGCCGGACCTGAATCCCTTGTACTTTTTTTTTATTGGCACACGAAAAAGGGCAACCGCACATAATTTGACCTATGTGCGATTGCAGAATTATCCTAATAGATGAGATTTGATCGGGTATATCCATGTAAAATCGATTCATTTGATTCTCTGAGGGAAATTTTGGACCAGTTGCTTATGGCTCATGATGGTATCCACCACTAACACTGTGTTAAATGGACCGAGTCCTGCTGATGGAGGAAATTTGATTGGCAGGGTAGAAGATGTGGTTGTGCCATTTCACTATCACATGTTGTGCACCAATGTTCTGGCGAAATTTCCAAACCTCTCCGTAGTGTGTATGAAGTGAGGGCATACGACACTGTAGATTCTGATTCGTCTGTCGAATGGGGACGTTAAACCAGGCGGCCCTAAGTGTCTTTCGGAAGAGTAGACCTGCATGGGCCGGCTCGGGTTTCGCTCTCTTTCTTGTTTCGTCTTTCATCTTCAACACAATCAACACTCTACACTGAATACACACGACATAACAATCATCACACTTGAAATAACACTTGAAATTACAGGAATACTGTAACGCTGGGGAAATCAACGGAAAAAACAACCGATTTTACCTCCCCGGGACGTTGTAGTAGGAAGTTGAAACATCTCCCTTGGTATCCGCTTACACTCGGGTACGTGTTTGGCACTCATATAAGAGGAAAGATATTTGCATTCAAGATGGTATTACGACACGGTAGTCCTAAAAAGATTTCGATAGCGCAGTGCAGAAGACATATAATTTAAATAAGCACAAACTATTTTAAATTAGTAAGGGAAATTGATGGATGATCCCAACGATTGAGGGAAAAAAAAATCAGGAGGAAGAAGTGAAGAGGTTTCACAGTTTTTTTGTTTTTTTTTCCTTCCCTCTTTACCTCTTGCCGATGTCGAGGTCATTAGACACAGGAAAATGTACGGGCAAGAATAGAGAAGAAATACGGTCTTCGCCCTCTGAAGGGACTATCCCAGCACTCGCCTGGGTGATTCGGGAGCGTCCATAAACCACGTAGCTCCATTCTGGCCTCCTGTGAACCCTCCCCCGATGTAGCACGCAGCTTTTTTCCATATTGATTCCAAAAGACATTTTGTACTGTTTTCTCTTGTCAGAGTATTGTAAATTACATACGGGGATGATTAAATGATGGAAATAAATTTTTACATGCTGCTGTGTGTTTTATATCTCATTTTAACTGTGACAAATAATATGAAAGAAAAGCTACTTGGCCTGGCTCGGAACTCCCCTCCTCCACGTAGCCCAGCGTAACTTTCCAGCCGACCCCTCCCCCTCCCCTATACCGAGCCACGTAGTTTATGCACAATCCCTTCGGGAAACTATGAAAAATCGGAATCTGGATGGTCCAACAGAGACCTGGCCCCATGGCTTGAGAATACCAGGCGACAGTGTTAACGCTCATCCACTATGCTCTTGTTGGTAAAACACACTCTACAACCAACTCATTTAAAAACGACGCTCTCAAGAGATATTTTCTACCATGGCGCTATATTATTGTATTTACAGTATTTTCTGATAGTAGCTGCTGTAAGTTCGTCATGTAGGCGTGTTATGCAGCCAAAGACGTACACACTTTGACAATAAATCTGGCCGCCGCTGAAAAATTCTATTACTCTTATTTTGCACAATCTGACATCAATGTCATCCTAAGACACAGTAACCCAATACTGGCTTGCCAATATTGCATTACTGTTTCCTGGGATGACATTGATGTCAGATTGTGCAAAATAAGAGTGATAGAATTTTTCAGCGGCGGCCAAATTTATTGTCAAAGTGTGTACCTAATTTGGGTTGTATGTGATTTATTTTATTTATCGTATTATGAGTGTAACATATTTTACAGAACATACTAAAATGCGTGTACAGTTGTACACATCACAAGCTCGAATAATTTTATTATTCTAAATCTGGTACTTTGACCCATTCAATTGCTTTAACAGATGCATCATGATTGCGTATTACTGTTCTTTTGAGAGCCCGAGGAGAAGATTTACTAACGACATGGTGGATTGTCTGTAAGGTGCTCCATTAGTCACCAATCGCAGAACTAGCCCAGTCCCATTTGATTAGTAAGTAATTTTTTTTAATTATTTTTTTTAAATGGCATTCGGCCTTTTAGCCAATCAGCCAGCAACTGTGTTTCTATCATTCATCAACTGTGTTCATAGTATCTTCTCATATTATTGATTATCACAAGTGACAGGACAACACAGTACAAACAAAACACTTAATTAAAACCACCCATGCCCTGGGCCGGACTCGAACCGGCGACCCCTACAACGCGAAGCCAGCTCGCTAGACCCGTGCTACCGGGGTCGGTGATTAGTAAGTAACCGCATCTGCCTTGCCTCCCACTACGTGAGGTCTACCTGTAAAGATGGAGTTGCCATAGCCAATGAAGATACATTCCATTGTGATTATAACGTCATTATAGTATGGTGAATCGAAATTCATTGGGGGTCAGCTACGTCAAGCGAATGAAAAGCACATAGAATTTTTGCGTAGGTCGGGTACAAGGTTAAATAAACTATTTGACAGGATTGAAAATATATTACAAATTGTAGTTATATGTGTACATTAATGCTTAATGAAGCTAATTTTTAAAGTTTTAAAAGAAATGCATTATTTTAATACAAATGAGAAATAAAAACTACACTTTTTTTATCTTCGGCCACGTGATAGAAAACGCTCTACGATCGGTGATCGCTTCAGTGACGTCACGTGCTAGTAATTGCGGCGCCTGCAACTGGAGAGTTCCCTATTTTCCAAGTTTTTGGTTATTTTGCTGTTAGTTGCTGGCTATTTCTTCTTATTAATGACTTTCCGTTTTGAATTCAAAATGCTGTACAAATGAGCAGAGCAGCGAAGCGAAATATACCGAAAACTGACACTTTATTGGTTGGGCTTACTTTGAAAACAACTCTATCTTTTATTCAAAACTGCGTTCACACTTGGGATACATATGTCGAAATTTGTATCAAGTTTTGCATATTTGACAAATGGTGGTACTTTGCCTCATAAAACCTGCTCATAGATCTATATGAGGTAAATATCGGTGCATCACATACAAATCCCTCATACGTTTTGTATATGCTCATTTTACTTTTGACTTGTATCTCATACACGCGCATGCGCTCTAGCCCAACCTAACATAACCAAAAACTTAACGGCCCCCATCCTTTCCCGTCTCTAAAGACCTCGCTGTTGAGAGACGTAAAGCAATTAAAAAAAACTACTTTGTTTTATTAAATACTCTTTTCTCACCAAATTACACTATTAAAGAACTTCACAGTAAAGGATATGTGAATTAGTAGGTCTGGGTTTCTGTTACCAAACTGTAGCGACGTTTGTCGTATTATTTTCAGCAATGGTGGGAATACTCACAGATTTTTGGGAGTTTTTGTTGTTATGGTTACAAATTGGTGTACTACACATCATTTTTAAAACAATAATTCCAACAGTTTGCACTCCTATTCAGAGAAACAAACAAGACGTTACTTATACAGTGTGTTTGTTGGCAAGTGACGTCACGAGTGTCGTTGGTTCACACCACGTTGCAAAGGCGCGTTGTGGCGGACTTTTCAACACAAATTTTATTTAAATATGTACTTTCGCAAATAAATAAATAAATATTATAGGATACTAATGAGTATTAATAAATAATTTGAAACAATTTCCAAAAAAAAGAACAGTCAAAAAGCCTGTTCTGATATCCATGGAGAGGCCAATGATAACAGTAACACAGTACCCCAGCGTCCTTAGTATCTTCAAACGTGCAACACTCTTATTTTCATCATGTTTCTCCCTGTTTTCGCAGAGCCTGATCTTCTACACAACCTTAGTCATATCATTTTGTGAGGTAGTATTGGATCCAGAATACAAAACTACGTTAGGGTGCAATGAAGGCAGCTAGATTTCTTTAGGAAAATTACCATTGGATGAAGTCAGTAATTGAAATGATGAAAGACGTGAGATGGTATTCGTTGCAATGAAAGAGGAGGGAAAATAGAAATGTCAGTTTGTATCAGTGAACTTATTAAGTTGATTCAACTTTTTCCCACTTGAGTTGATTTCATGTCAGCCTAGATTTCCTGTCCATATCCCCTGTTCCTGTCGTCAATATTCCTCTCTCTTTTAATGCTATTATGTTGCATTATGATATATCCAAACAATCTAACGTCAGACTGAAAACCATCGATTGGAACAATGAACAGCAATGGTTCCAATACACTTCCCCGTGACACTCCTCCAATCACTTCCACCGTATTTCCTACGCCTCCTATGGTTTACTTGTGTTACTTCAATAAAAACAAGAAAAAAAGTAACAAACTCACCATTTTTTAGAGATGCTTAGTGTACAACTACACTTATCTAAAGCTCCAACAGGTCATATTTCATTGTTCTGGTACTGTTTAATTAAGAATATTCTTTGGAGCAATTGGAGGACAGAAGTCGGATGAAGAGTGTTGGTGAAGTATATTAGCGATGAGGCCTGTATGGATACTGACTGAAGAATTAACAGTGGTACATGGAAGTGTTAAAACAAACATGAACATAAGCTGGCACTTGATTTCACGAGTATGGGAGAGGGAAAATTTTCTTTTCTAATGTAACGCAGCCGAGTATTGGACTAGAGTACTAAGGGAAATGTTGAACCGTTTACCTAAAACGATAAGAGAATTTAAAATAAAAATTCCCCAAATTCATAATGAAGCGCTTTCCACCAACTTATTTGCTCCACCGCAATTAAATTAATTAAAAGAAAAAAAATTAACGGATCCATGTTGTGATTTGGTCTCAGAATTTGAGGAATGCTGGCGTCAAGATAAATGAATCAGTGTGAACTGAGGATGCAATAAAAGATTGTAGCCAGATAAAAGGGCAGGTAGGGAAGCGAATAAACGGAAAACTACAAAAGTTCTACGATTTATGAAATCCATAGTGTCTCAATACATCACCACTATCGGAAAACTACAAAGGATCTACAGTTTACATCCATAGTACCTCAATACAACACCACTAACGAAAACTGTAATAGTTTTACAATTTATTAAGTTCAAAAGTATCTCAATACATCACCATTCAATGAATCAGGATAACATTGACTCATGTTAGCTTTGATATTTAAGATCGAAATTAAGCATTACAATTGTTTATGGCTAGTCATACAAAATATAACTGCGAGCTATATTACTGAAAGAAGCAAAATAATTACTACATCGCTGGTACTTAATATTATATCATCTACCAATTAAAACCCAAGTTTAAAATCCACCAGAAACGTCGGCTCACATTGTGAAATAACAATATTCATAAATTGTAACTGTTATTAAATCATTTACTCTTGTACAAATGGTAAAATCGAGTGCTACTAAGGAAATTACTATAGGTGTCTATTTTATGCGTTGTGTGGTATGTCACCAAGTTAGCTGATTCAGATTTAATACAATTTAGATACGTGATTGAAGAAATGTAGGAACAGTAATCGGTTATTAGGGCGTCTTTGAATACTTATAAATAATACAATTGGAATTAACTTGGGTGGTCTTACAACAAGGTAACAGAATTTCTACTTGTCCTACATTCCGCTCTGGTCGTGGCTCGACATGCATTTTAACATGAAAACCGAACCACGGAACGTCTGAATCACGAAACGTCCTGGCGTAGCTCATATTACCAAATGCAACTCTTAAAAATTGCGGGGCCTACCGGGATTTGAACAGAAACCCGTAGCTATTGAAACCAACTTGTTTTTATTATACAGATTTCCTTTATTTAAATTAAACGGTTCAATTCTGTCGACAACAAATAATAAAATTTCTCTTCTCCCCCCTCTTTCACAGTATTATTAATTGCTTACATAAGCAAATCTACCTGCTATTTTCCCTCCGTCTGCTGTATTTGATACTCGTGAGTCCCGCCCTTCCAGAGTGTTTAGGTGCGTTGTATCGGAGAGGTACAGTACAAAGGACCCAGGTTCAAATCCAGGGAACCACGGACCGGCCGCACTGATTGTGATTTATAGTCGAATGCTGGGATTTTCCTCAACTTCAGCCTCATAATGTACACATTTCACAAACAAAATTTACACAAATCATACGGAACACAAGCTACAGACAGCTGACAACATTTAGGAGTTAGAATTAGTTCCTTCCGACAGCAAGTTCAAGATCGTAAATGGCTGTTAGAGGTGATATATATATATACACTGCTGATTTGCATTCAACACCAGCATACTCATTGAACCAAACCACAGACGGATTTTGTTGACATCTTAGAGGTTACTGGGAGATTTCTGGGCATCTATTAGATACAGAACGAGAACATGTTAAATTTCGATCAGTGTGACCCAATCGTCAACATAATTACTCAAGGGTTCGAACCATGGGTTGGAAGCAAAACAGCATATCCGTTCTCCTTTTCTTCCGTATTCGTTTGAATCCCTAATAGCTCGAGGGAACGACGAATACATATAGACACCATCACAACACATTGTAACATAACCATGACCTCTTTTCCTTCTAATAACTCCTCCTTTCATTAATTAGTTTCGCGCATACAGATGATTTATTAGTATGAAATTTACGTGAGGTTATGTAATTAATATGCTTATAAAAATCAATATGCTTATGATATGTTTGAAATAGTTGAAAAGGTATATACGACTTTTTGTTCTACTCAATATTTAGTGAACAAAATATTTTCAGGTGTTACAGTTAAGGTTACTGTATTTTCGCTCAATTTCAATCATTTAAAATTGTTCATTTTATTTTAAAGCCACATTCATAACCTTTAAATTATCTTATTTTCTTTAATAACCAGTATCTGTTACTAGTGAGTGGAATGACCGCGAAAATAAGATAAGAGAAATCAGGGCCAGAACCAATTCATTTCTCTACTCATTTTTTTCACGAGCGATTAGGGAATGGAATAGAATAGATTTACCGGGCGAGTAAACACAAAATCGGACAGGAGTAGCTTCCGATAAAGCACTCCGGCCATCCTGATCTGGGTTTTCCATGGTTTCCCTAGATCGCTCCAGGCGAATGCTGGGATGGTTCCTCACATTAGCCCATGGGCGCCTCCTGCCATATCCCGTATATCCCTTCCAAACCATTACCTTTCCTGACAGGTGCAATGCACCCTCCGCCAAACACTTTTGGTGAATCGCGGAGTAATTGTAATAGTAATTAAGGTAGTTAAGATTGCTTTAAAAGTGATTTACTTATAGCTGACTCCTTCCACTGGTGTTCAGTTAACTGTAGTTTTCAATCACAACGCAAGCCTCCACGGCTACCTTTGTGGTCTTCTAGAAGTTTTGCGAATACTGTTTAGAGCAGGTTTCTCAAAGTAGGGTAAGCGAACCCCTGGGGATTCGCGAGGTGATCGTAGGGAGTTCGCTACAAGATTTAAGTTATGGCGGCGGACTGGCTGTATCGAATATTTTTTTTTTTTACTTTTGGCTTTACGCCTCGTCGACGGCTAAGGTATGGGACTGGGAACAAGGAACGGGAAGGAATACATCCATGGCCTTTTTGAAGGAAGCATCCTGGCATTCGCTTGGAGTGATTTGGGGAAACCATGGAAAACCCAAATCTGGATGCCCGGACGGGAATTCGAACCCGCGTCCTCCCGAATGCGAGCCGTTCACCCAATACGCTAGGTGGCTGTCTCGAGCGTACAACACGAAAAATGATGAATTGAGATTGAACATAAGCAAATAGCTCCTAAAATTGGATCAACCTGTTTGAAGAAACAAGTCCATCAATGATTAATAACATTGAACTCTTTGTCACTGTATTACTTTTGTAAAATAAAAATCCTTATTTTTTTCTTAAATAAAAACCCAGTGTTTTTTTTTTTTTTTTTTTTTTTTTTTTTTTTTTTTTTTTTTTTTTTTTTTACGCAGAGCTAACTGTTTGAGAATCCCTAGCCTTTAGAGGAATACTGCATAATTTTTGTCCAGCAAACAGTTTCTGAGGTGTGCCTTGTTAACTTCGGAGAGAAATACGATTGTAAGAATAGGGTAGCCATACTGAATTCAAAGTTGATCACCACTTTTGTCATTTAGGAAGCACCTTTTAATCTTCATTTTAGAAATCTAATTTTGTTGAAAGTAAAATATACCTCGAGACTGAAAAGTCTGCTACATCGACTATGATCGCCGCTGAAGGCATAACGAAGTTCATTTTTCTGATGTAATTTATCCTGTGTTTACGACCGAAATTCGTTCTTGGAAGTTGTATTTCAGTGCAGGCGCAAATTTAAAGCAATGGTCACGTGTTAGACAAATAAATTGGAGTAGGAATATTGTCTTTCTAGAACGGTGTCACGCTTTCCTAGTAACTGCGGCAACCCGTCATAAAAACACGGCAGTTCTTTATCCATTCCCCATTACAAGACACTACCTAGTGATAAGGATCACTCTGCGCTACATTACTCTCATTCGCTCATCCTACGTAAACAAAAATAGGGGAAATATTTCAGTTAGATAGTTTCTGATTTGTTAAATATAGTATCAAAAATTACACTCTTTAATTAGCAATGTGTTATAGTAAAACAACATCTAAAACAGTTAGCCATAGTGTATTACATATTTTTGCATTCTTATTTTGTGATATGCAGTACATTCTGAGGTACCAATATATTTCTTTTTTATTTCTTCCAAAGCTGAAACGCTAGTATCTAGTATACTTTGGATACTGTCACTACTTTCCCGTGAATTTGGTCACTCTGCTGAAAACGTTTATGACTTTCTGTTTGTTTCAGTTTCGTAGTATTTCATGTAGGCCTATTAGGAAGTAAAACGTAATGTTAAAAAAAATGGGTACAGTACCGTCATGGTTAAGAATTTTAGCAACTGATCACTGATATTCGAAATGGTATTGTACTAGGGCGTTCGCCGGTAAACGCTACCCTCCCAGTCTGTTGCCGTCGGCAACTTGCTCGGTCAGTGGTGCCAGCTGTTTCCGCCACACGGCACCGTGAATCACCGCACTGTTTAACACCTCCGCTGCCCCAACAGTGCAGTGCAGTGACCCTTACATTGTTAAGAACGGTTTCTTTGCATTGTAGATAGTTTGTGACTTCAGTCTCTTATTAATCAGTGTTGTGAATAAACGTTTCTTTGCGGTTTGGCTGGTTTGGGGCTTCATACTCTTATTAATCTGTACCGTGTTTGAGTGTGAGTAAAATTATGGTACGTTACAGTTTGCAACAAAGAATATTTCTCTACGATACATATGTGAAGAAGAAGTCGTTTAAAAAGTGTCGCAGTAAATTTCGTCGCGAATTTCCTGGCGCTTTACTGCCAGCTAAATCAACAATTCTGCGTCTGGTTAAAAAAAGTAAGAGAAACGGGTTCATTTTTTAACAAAAAGAGACTGTCGGTCAACCGTATTCTCACAGAGGAGAAAATTGACGATATCGCTTTTCGACTAAAACAGTCACCCAAAAAATCATTAAGTCAGTTAGGGTAGCGTGTGTCTCGAAATATGTTCAGAAGATGTGAAATGTACATTACACAAGAGGGTCAACACTTCCAGCATCTTTTATAAGGTAAGCTAATGAATTACGTCACATTTAAATGCTTAGCACACAAGTTTATGAAGTTTATGAAGCGTAATTATTATGAAATAGTCCGCGGCCGACGGTCGAACAATGCCGGAAACTGAGCGCTCGCTCGCCGGGAGCAGTTTCTTCCTTGTAGCGCTAACAGTGGGTTGCGTTTCCCGGCGAACGCCCTGTACTAGGGCATACGGCCTCTACATGCTTCACTTATACTCGAACATTTAGTAGCGTCTGCACCATAGATCCACTACATAATACGCACGAAATATTTAAAGGACAGGCATAAAATTTTCTCTAACGTGGATTGCTCTATAGGATGATGCGTAAGGGTTCTATGCGCAGCTTCTTTCTATGCACTCTGAATATGTTCAAACTCCAATGTGTTAATCACAATTCGGCATCATACTTTCTAAGGCCATGTTACATTACTCTTTACATGTAAGTTAAATTACCAACTCTTAAAGTTTTAAATTCTGTCAGCTGACGACATTTGTTATTACAACTCGCTTGGCTGCTTCAGTTCTTTTGCTTCTTGTCCAGTTCAATAATCACCAATATAATCTGTTAGCCAATATAATCTGTTGAAGTTATTTAGCACAGATGGAACTCGTGGATAAACTTGACCCCTTTTGTAAAAAAAATAAAAAATTAAAACGTTATCGCTCATGAGAATGTCTTATACTAAAGCACATGACATTCGGTAATAAATATTTTACCAAATTTCGTACAAGGCCACAACATAAAAAAATGGGCTGGCCAGAATGGCAAGGAACGCTACAATTCATTTTGCAGCGTTTCATCGAACAATCGACAATATACTGAAAATCACTGAAAATGCACATTCAAACATTGTCAACAGTCTTCATAATGTTTGAGATATCACAAATCATATACGTTATTTCTAAAAGATGTATCGTTTTAAAGATAAAGGTCTGTACTGTGATAAAATCATAAATTAAGAAAGTAATTTTTCGAAATTCGGTCATTGTCAGGCAAAAGTATTAACTATCAAGGTCAGTTTAAGCCATTTGGCTTTACTCTCATCGATAAAGACTGATCGCGTTACTGCTATTAACAGCACCACATATCATAGAGATATCGGTAAACTGTGTTTTTTACAATAAGGAGCATTCCGGTTATTTCTTTCTATTGATGAAACATTTGTGTTCTGCTGTACAGTTCCTATGCAAACATTTTACCTGCAAAATTTTTGTACAAGCAATGATCAGATTATTTCTACATAGCAGCACCACATATAGCAGCGATATGGATATGTTTTGTGTTTTTTGTTCAGCTTAGTTGTGTCAGTGGGGTCTGTGAGAGCCCGGCTCCCGGAAACGGATAGCTTCAGGTGTTTACGTCGAAGTAGATGATGGCTGTAGGATAGCGAACATCAGGTGAAATCAGGAAGACATTGCTTCAAATAACCGCTTCTTATATCAACTGACTTCGAAACACCAATGTCACTATTCACCTTATTTTATTCGAGATATTTTCACACGGGTTATCCAGTATCAATTAGAACTCCACAATATTGATTTTTATTTCAATGGAAACAATTTAAACTGAGTCACTGTGGATTCAATACAAGGTTTTTGAAACTAAAAAAAAAATATACTGAAACTCTTATGGCTGCAAACAGTTAAGTGCTAATGGAGAGGCCATCGATTCTATTAATAATAATAATAAAAGATTCCCAGCTTCTTCGTCCAACTGAGAAAATAACCAGATAGGTAGTATGTCTAATTAAATAATTCCATTAATAATTTTCTGACAACAAACCAAGGCAGTGGGATGAAACAAGCTCCCAGCGACTTCTCTCGCAAAGCAAAAGACGCTTATGACTTATTACGTCAACCCGACGTGGCACATTTTTTGCTTATAGGTTTACATTTCGTCGACGTCGTCGTCATTAGAGGCAGGAAAGGAATGGGAGCAATGAACGAGAAGAAATTCTGCTATGACCGTGTGAAGGAAGCATCAAGTCATTCACCTGGAGTGATTTGTGGAAACCATTGAAAACCCAAATCTTTATTGCCGGACGGGGATTCGAACACAAATTTTCTCAATTGCAAAACCAGAATGTTACCGCACATCCAACACGCTTGATAAAGTGGCTTTCTATATAGTTTGTTTGCGGTGATATAGCTTTTCAAATTTAGGGTATTCTTTTGTAGTGGTACTCAACATTTTTTCTTCCTGCTACTACTGCTATATCATGATGGGCCCCAATAACCTACAGTACATGAAACTCCTGATTTAAAAGTGAGCATTTATTTTAACATTAATGGAGTTGTTGATGTTGTTACACATTTTTTGACAATTTTCGATAAATCTGGCTAAATGCTTCAGGCAGAATGGGAAGAGTTTGCGGGCCGCAGATTTAGTATCATTGGTTTAAAGCAATTATAAAACTATGAGCATTATAGCTAGATTAAAATTCAACCCCGGCTGTTTTCCTAAGCATTTGTACAGATTACATCTAATACCATCCCCTCTATGCGCCTGCGACGAGACAAGCGAGGGAGATGTAAACCACGCGATATTCTCTTGCAAAAGACACTGGCAGCAGTCCACCAAACTGCTGGAAGGCCTACAACAACTAGACATAAACCTCCCAACAAACATCTTGAACCTTTTAGCTATGGAAGACCAAAGAGTATACAAGACCATTGTAACGTTTATAGAAAACAACCAAATAAAAATATAAACCAGCCCGAGTTATAAGTGTGATGAACACTGTATTGTTACCCATATAACAAAATACCTGTATAGCAAAATATTTGTATTACCTTGAAATGTCTGTATTATTTTGAAATGTCTTTATAGAAAAATACTTGTACTACGTTGAAATGTTTGTAATCCTTTTAAATGTCTGTATAGCAAAATACTTGTATTACTTTGAAATGTCTGTATTACGTTGAAATGTTTGTATTACGTTGAAATGTTGGTATTATTGAAATGTTTGTATTTTTTTTTTGAAATGTCTCTATAGCAAAATACTTGTCCTCCTTTAAAATGTATGTATTACTCAGAAATGTTTGCAATACAATGTAAAAGCTGGCTGTATAGTCCTTGAACCAAGTGCCAATAAATAAATTAAAAAAAAATGCAATTATAGAGTCTACCTTCCTTGCATGAAAGATTCGCGTTACAAAGTCTAAGCCGCAATGATCCGGTCTTTCATTTCGTCCCTATATATTTAGCGATTAGCTGTCTTCTTTTCTCCTCGGTCTCTGCGTGCACCACTTGCTTCTTTGGCGCCATTGTTCCTCGTTCTGAGGCCTTCGTGCAGGACAGAGGAACGACTGGCCGGACGCGGCAGACTTAAAGACAGCGCACGCAGTCGCAGCCAGGGGGCTGACCCACTTCCATAAAATCCAATTCCAGATGTTCAATAAACACGGAACGCCGGGAATGCGAAATTGCGAAATATAAGTTATGCGGCCTGAAATGTAATTTACTTTCGCGTTTCACAAGAACGAAAAATAATGGCCGCAAAAGACAAGAATAAATTGCTTTTCCATTTGAAACTTTTTCTCGTGCTTCGGCCTACAGCTAAATAAAAGTCGACTCGGACTGGGGCGTTTGAAAGGCAACTCAATATACGTCGCTATAAATAACATTCTGGGCAGTGAGCACAAAGACCTTGCCAGAGGAGGAGGTACGCGCCGCCTCGTCCGCGCGACTCGCGCGTCAGAACTGCCGGAGAGACTTCCCATTTCATTAAGGACCGCCCATCGCCGTGATTAAAAACGAGATCCAATCCATTTCACCGAAATATTAGCATTTGATTCTAGACATCAAGCGCCGCAACCAGGGCGTTTATTTCAACGCAACGAAGCGCGAACACATCACCAGGGATCCGAGTTATTTGGTTCCTTTCTACTATTTCGTGCAGTTTTATGAACTGGGGACTATTATCCAGTCATATTATATATCGGCTATTAAAATTGGTGGTACAGTTATAGAAAAAAAAATGAAGCACCGAGAAGGCATTTGTCGGATGCCAATGTAACTCCGTTCAGATACACACTAGGGATGTAACGGATATCCGCATCCGCAAGTGCGGAGCTTTCGCGTGAAATCCTACATCCGCTTTGGCATCCGCAATTTTTAATGAGTATATATGGCGGATGGAATATATATTATTCTTTTCTCCTTATACGAGATTCTGCTAATCATCGGTTAGCTAACAACGAAGTGGTTGTTTTTATCTGACGATCTTGTAATAAAAGTAACAATGAACTAAAATGTGTTCAACATCCACATCCACATATACACTCTGAAATTCACAAAATTGTGGGTGGCAGAGGGTGCTCAGCACCAAAGCTAATCTCTTTGTTGTGCATTCCAATCCCTAATGGTACAAGACATAAAAAGAATTCATATAAGAATCATTGTGGCACCTTATTTCTCTAATCTTATCTTTCCTGTCCTTCCGACTCAGATAGGTGGAAGAAGTATTTCACTACACTCAAAAGTGAAAGTGGGAGTACGCATGTTTACCAATAAGTTTAAACGAAACGTGTGTCGTCTATCTACCAGAGACTCCCAACCAAGTCTACTAATCAGTTCTGTGACGCTTTCATAAGGACTGTAGCAAGCGGTCACGAATCGAGCGGTTCTTCTCTGTACTTTCTCTATACTTTCGATCAACCCCTTACGAAACGGGTCCGAAATGGCACAACAATAATCCAAATCTGGACGCACAAGAGATTTGTACGCTATCTCCTTTGTTTGTTCATTATAATTTTTCAAGATTCGACCTATGAATCGCAGCCTAGAATTTGCTCTACCTACTAACGAATTAATGTGTATGTCCCATTTCATGTTCCTTTGTACTGTTACTCCCAAATATTTCATAGAATCGACCATATCAACAACTGAACTGCTTAACTCGCTTTTCTGAACAACCGGATTCCCCTTGTTAGCCACGCTCACTGCTTTACACTCTCTACAATCTAGTGCAAGTCGCCACTCAGCGCACGATGCCAAAACAACATCCAGATCATTCTGAATCTCTAAGCAATCGGCCAAATTTCCCACCTCCCCACAAACAACCGCATCATCAGCAAACAATTCAAAAACGTGTTAATACTTGAGCGACGAATTTTCATGTTTAAACTTGCACGTAAAATAAAGCTGCCCATTCACGGTCCAACTTATATAACATCTTTGAAGAACTACCATAGGATGCGCTCATCCATTCCGCTAATAGAAGGGATCCAACAAAATGTTCTAAAGAATCATTTCCACTCATATTTTCTCGCGGTACGTTATGTGTCCTTTTCGGACATTCTCAGGATGTTCCACCAATAGCTTCCTCCAATATCCATAGCTTGTTGGACAGCAAGGACCCTTTTTGTTTGCCAACATCCAACACGTCCTGAATGTAATATTATCGCCCTTTTCACGGGCCATCAAAAGTGCTTTATCGAAAATCCAATCACCGTAGGTCCTGCAAGTTGTACTGTGAATGCGACACTAGGGCGGAGACAAGGCGGGTGGAGGGCACGGAACAGAGCGTGGTGGGTGAGCGGCTCATGCCTTGTATTCGGGAGGACGCGGGTTCGAATCCCCGTTCGGGCATCCAGATTTCGGTTTTTCATGGTTTCCCCAAATCACTCCAAGCGAATGCTTCCTTTAACATGCCATGGCCGAATTCCTTCCCATTCCTAGCCCCGATCTTTTCACGCCTCTAATGACTTTGACGTCGACGAGGCTTTAGTCGTAAAGGGGAAAAAAAAGCGTGCATGGATATGTGCTGTGGCGTGGACTTGAATTAGTGGAGCCACGAACTCCGCAAAGTTCATGCGACAAAGTCTGGTTTTTAGACTCATGTGTAGTGATGTAAATAATTTAATTCACTTGTGAAATCATCCCACGTTTTTTTGTTGTTGAAAGATGAGACAAAAATAAATCAATATCGCAGTATTATATGGAAATAGACTTTACTTATGAAAAAAGATAAAATTTTCCATAAAATGTATTCTTATTTTGATTTTAAATTTATTTTTGATAAAATATTAAAATCTAATTAATTATAAATTAATTTTTCCACTTCCGAATCCGCATCTGCAAAACATCCGCATCCGCGTATGTCAAAAACCGAACATCCGCATCCAAAGATGACCTCCGTTACAAACCTAATACGCACCATCGGTGGATATTTAAATTACTAGAGTTGCAATTCTCTGTGACAGATAGAACGGCCACCAGAGTTGTTGATTGTGCTTAGTGTTGTTGCCAGGCCTAGTAGTGTATATAAGAGGCGTAAACAGAGTCATATGCTGAGTGGTCAATTTGAAGGAGACGGAGATGCCGCGTACTCTTGCGAAACAGAGTTATCAGCACCTGACACAGTTGAATATTGCCCTCATTGTGGATCTCCATTTCGTCGCCCGGTCGAATCGTACAATGTCCACATTTGTGTGGTATTCGGATGTGACAGTGTGCCGATGCTGGACTGCATGGGAACGTGAGGGCAGGCGTATTCGTCGTCCGGTCGAACCTGTCTGGCCACCACAAGGGAGGATCGCCGTATCGTGCCCAAGCACATGGTAACCCCTTCACATCTGAGCCTTCCACACGAGAACGAGTAATGGACTCCCTGCAACATTCTGTGTCAGCCCGCGCCATTGGTCGGAGACTAGCAGCACCCGGACTAGGGAATTACCGTACCGTGGTACAGCGAGGTCATTAGCGTCGTAACCGGGGTGTGGCATCGCTTTATCTTTAGCGATGAATTGCGGGTGGTACTATCTCGGATGACCATAGTCGACGAATATGGCAGCGATCTTGGGAGAGGTCTCATTCTTCCCTTTCTGGAGAGACAGAGTGGTGATGTCCCTGGCGTCATGGTGTGGGGAGCCATCGCGTATGGCAAGAGGTCACAGATGATAGTGACTGAGGGATCTCTGATTTCACAACTGTAATTACCGAATCAATTTCGTACTATTACCTCAGCTATTTGAAATTTAACAGGCGTATTATATTGCTGTCTTCACTTACTCTTAGGAAGCATGAGCAACGAGGAAAAAGGATCTGGCCTGGCATTCGGGAGGACGGCGGTTAGAATCCCCGTCCTGGCATCCTGATTTGGGTTTTCCATTGTTTCCCCAAATCACTCCAGGCGAATGCCGGGATGCTGCCAAAAAAAGTCATGGCCGAATTCCTTCCCGTTCCTTGTACTCAGTCCCATCTCGCCTCTAATGACCTCGACGTAGACGAGGCGTAAATCCACAATTTTAAAAAAAAAAAAAGATGTTAGCAGGATGCAGGGAATCAATCCTTTCCTAGCAGAACAAGAGTAATGACAATGGACAAGATAACAAATGAGAAATTAAGATTCATAATAGAGTAAGAAGCCGTATTCACCGGAATATTGAGATGATAAGACTCAAACAGTTTGTACACTTAAAGAGAACCAGAGGGGATGCACTGTCAAGAAACACAAATCAAATGGAGACTGAAAAACAGATCTGGACGGGCGTTATGGGGGTCTTAGGTTTGATCCCTGTCCGGCCATCCTGATTTCGGCTTGCATGATTTACCAAAATCCCCTACCTCAGACGAATGGCGGAATGATTCATTCGAAAGGCCATGGACTAAGCCTTCCCATTCCTTAACCACTATCCTCTACGGACTCTAATCATATCGTCGTAGACGAACCATAAAACCAGAAACGAAAATGTAGAGACATATTCAAGGAAAACCACCCATTACAAGACCAAGAAAAAGATGGCTGCAAGTTGTGGGGGAGGGTGTTCAGGAAAATAAAGAAAAATCTGATTCACTAACAGATATTTCACCTGCCAGTGTGGCTCAGTGTTCTGAGGCGCCACACACTGAGCACATTACAAAACAGTTCAGCGATATTCTTCAGCGAACAAAACTGCTTGATGACTCAAAGACAGATACCAAAACTAGTGACAACGACTGTCAAACTGTTAAGAAATACTGATGACGAGTGTGTCCGCTCGCCATCTCCGTGTGTTTAAATCGGTGCCATAGCAACGTCCAGAACACAACAAAGAATGCCGACTGACGTCTCTAGAGCGCTAGCAATCCCACTGACAATCTAATTCATACAAAATCACTCATAATTATTAAAAGAAAACACTTTAAAAATTCGAAATAAAGCTATTTACACGCATTCAAACTTAAAGCCATTCCTATAAGCTTAAAATCTTCCTCAAAATCAACACTTATAATTACAAACTTTCGATTAATACTTGATAAATAATAAACTTTTTTTATACTTATGGTTTTACGCCTCGTCGACGTCGAGGTCATTACAGGCGCGATGGGACTGGGGACAAGGAAGGGGACGGAATTCGATTCGGCCACGATCTTTTGAAGGAAGCACCCCGGCATTGTCCTGGAGTGATTTGGTCAAATCATGAAAAACCCAAATCTGGATACCCGGACTGGGATTCGAACCACCGTTCTCCCGAATGCAAGGCCAGAGCGCTAACCACTCACCCACCACGCTCGGTGTAATACTGTTCTTGATCATATTACACATTATTATACACAGTCTCCTTCCAAAAGAACAATATTCATTGAAATTAAAAATATACAAATTGATATTCATTCAACTTTCATCTCTCTATACTCAACTCCTAAGATTAAAATTCATAAAAGGCTGGGTTTTATGACCATTACACTGTCTCTCATGATTCACACTGGTCGACTAACCTAACAGGTGGCCAGTGTCCTCGTGATCCTTGAGGGCCGAATCGGAAAAAGAGACAACAAATTTCTTTGGGAAAGGGAGAAAAACGGAGAATGTTGCTTTCAAAGCCATACTTTGTCAGTAACTGGTAAATGCGGATTATGATTATTATCTACAGTGAATTAAAGACTCCAGATAAAATGAGTCTTGTATTTGTGATTTTTCACCCAATCTTTACTTAGACAATCTTATCTCATAGCTTCTATATCATAACGAAGTCTACACACATAAGTCATTGTAAGCACATTACCGCTATCGAGGATGGTGGTGTAACGGTTAGCGTTCTGGTCTCGCATTTGGGAGGACGGCGGTTCGAATCGCCGTCCGGGCATCCAGATTTGGATTTTCCATGGTTTCCCAAATCACTCCAGGCAAATTCCGGGATGCTTCCTTCAAAAGGCCATGGCCGAATTCCTTCCCATTCCTTTCCCCCCATCCTTTCCGTCTCTAAAGACCTCGCTGTTAAGAGACGTTAAGCAGATAAAAAAAAAAAAAAAAAAAAAAAAAACAACATTACCGTGATGTCACAGGAGTTATGGGGATTCGAGTCTGTAGATGCAAGGGTTTGTAGTCCCCTAAGGAATGTCGTCTTATTTTCATCTCGAAAATGAAATAACATAAAAAAGTATTAGAGCGTGGTGGCGCGTAATATCATAGTTATTTGTCGGAACGTTTCAGTGCCTGCGGCTCTGATAATACGCTAAACCGTCGCAGCAAATGGGTACTGGTGAGCTGGCTGAGTTGACATTACGAGCGGTACTCGCACCTAGAGGAGTCGAGAGATTTATGCAGGTAATCTCGCGCCCGCCGAACGTAATGAGGAGGCATATTTCGCCGCGTGTGCCCTCCCGCCATATATTTATTAGGAAGAAGACGCACAATGCGACAGTGGCTTTCTCCCCGCTCGAATGGAAACGGCAATTACAAGAGCTTTCACTGCTACATAGGCGTTGACTGTAGGAAATTATTTGAGGCACCATCAAATACGCACAATTCCTCTTTAGAAAAAAAGGGGAGTCTCAAATAGTTAAGTGTTAATGTTACTAGCATTATTATTGGGTTGAGATTTTAAGCACTCGAAAATTGCTGGCTAAATAATTGGGTGATAGAATAATTAACTTTGCAATTGCAGCCATAAAGTCACTTTAAATGAGAAAACAATGGCTGCATTTTACTTCATCTTTACTGAAGAAACACCTTTAAAATGAACGTTAGACTATTTATGAAGGTTTCTGAAGCGCGCTCGCACACACACATACACACAAACACACACACACATAGACACCACTGAGGAATTGGGATGCATTTTAAACGCCGAACAGAAAATTCACGACGTAAACAAAAGGCTCCATTACCCACAAAAAAGTTAGATCAAACAATGAGCAAACATTAAAAACAATTAAAACTATTTTTTAATAAACAGAAATAATCTTAAATGAAATTGTAAATTGTGTACAAGCTTTTGACATTGCATTGGACAAAGCAAACATATGAGCCTGCAGAGAAAATATACCCCACGTAAACGAAACAGTTCAACGTGACTACAATAAACAAACCATTTCGTTTGTTTTACACAAACTCGGTCATTTAAATGGATGGTAATGACTGGGAGTATTGAGCACTTTATCTTTTGACTGTGTCTTTATGGCAACGAGGAAAGACGAAAATTAATACAACGCTCAATTAAAATCAGTCTAATGTAACAGCCGTAAGATCCAGTTTCATATTAATTGCGAGCCTTTAAATTAATTAAATTTCTATGTAAGAGAGAGATGCATGGATTAACTGCACATTTGTATGTATTTCTTATGATTGTGTAGTATTTTGATATATGAAAATGGTTTAAATGATGTGAAATTTGATTAAAAGCAGTCCAGTGTCTTAAATGTTAGTTAAAATACTCTAATTAGGAATGTTGTGTACGCTAAAATGTTTTGAATGTCTATAGTTGTTTAATTTTGTCAGTTTTAAGTTCAAATGCTTGAAAATATCATCTGTTATAATTTTAAAACGTTTCTTTATGATCTCAATCAAGTTGGTGCAAGTTTTAATGTTTCTGTTGGCGGACCACAAGTGCTGGGCGGCTCTTTTTTATTTTATTTTTCCTTATTGCTTTACGCCTCATCGATGTCGATGTCATTTCAGGAGGGATGGGACTGGGGATAAGGAAAAGGAAGATATTCGACTATGACCTATTGAAGGAAACATCTCGGCATTCGGCTGGAGTGATTTGGGGGAAACCATGTAAAACCCAAATCTGGATGTCCGGACGGAGATTCGAACCGACGTCCTCCATAATGCGATGATAGAGCGTTAACCGTTCACCCACCACGCTCGGTGCGGCTCTTCTAATGTGCTCTCGTAAATTTTGTACTGTGTGTTTATCTGAGTGTTTCGAAGTCAAGTAAAAAGCGGCGGTGTTTTCATTCAAGAAACAATCAGTCATTGAAAAGTATAAGTTTAGTACACACTTTGGTGAAAGTTAAAATAACCTGTAAATTTTAGCAAACCAGTTTACAAACCAACAATTTAGACTCGTTTCAAATAGCTTCCGCGACGGAACTGGGCAGTAGATTGCCTCATACCGATGGGATTGGAGAAAAGGAACGGAAAGGAATTCGTCCTTGGCCTCTTTAATAACATGTTCCAGTTGATGAAATATGTTATTTCAGAATTTGAGCTGACGTTTACAATGCATTTGAAATTTGGATTTTATTTATAGATATTATAATTAAGTACGAGCGACGTAGTAATTATTTTGCTTCTTTTCAATAATATAACTCGCAGCTTCTTTTTTTAATACTTGCTATAAAAGATAAAAATTAAATTCTTTCTTTGAAATAAGAAAATAAAAGTCCTATACACTTGCACCATTTTACATTTAGATTATCTGAGTGATGATGTATTGAGTTACTATGTCTTTAATCTGTTCGAAGCAGAGGAAGTCTGGTTGGAGACAGAATATGAATTAAAATCAGTAACTTAACTTCTTTTTTATTTGAGACAAAAAAAATCACTAACGTTAAATGTGATGTATGAAGTAAATAAAATGCAGTTGGATCATCTTTAGTACATAAATACAGAATATAGTTTAATTCTATTGGTAAAGCTTTATACAACTATATCAGTAATAGCTCTTACTGCTCCTAAAAGTTCTGTAATGCTATTTATACAGCTACTAACCGCAGTTCTCGAATGTAATGTTGCCAAAGAAAAGATTATAGGTTTGTGTCTGGATCAGACAATTAATCGGTGAATAAGTACAGTAACAATGCTACTTATTAGAAAAGAGTAACTTTTCTTATTAGCAGTTCTCAGGAATAAACACTGATTGAGGAAGACAATTTATAGTGACGAGCATGGCGAGATCACAATATACCCATTTGTTAACTAAACTCTTTATTTTTTGAGCGCCGTAGGAACACAAAATGACGGAGGCAATTAACGTTGTTTTAAAAGTAGGGTGGAGGTGAGGTGTGTTGTTCCTGATTGCAACGACCAAAAGAAACTGGGAGAGGAGTATAAACGGCTGTACGCGGCCGGTCTGCATAATGGAGTGTACAATCAGGCGGGGATACATTATTCATAGCGACCGTATGTGCGCTAATGAGTGCGTAATTAGAACGAGCACAGTGTCGTCCGCTTTCTTGTCGCCAGTCGGACCGCCACGCCCCTGCCGGCTGGGATTTATAGCAGTAGAACACTCTTGTCGGTCGCTTCCCCCGAATAGAATCCTCCCACACTTCATGTCGTGGGGCAGAACAATGTGCTTCAGATATTCCGTCAATATAAGTGGACGGTATTAACTAAATTAACGACATAGTTGTCGAAGTTCTTTCGTTGCGATAGTCACCTGCGGAATCGCTACCTGTAATTTCAAACATCCCCCAGCCAAGTCTCTCAAGACATGAGGCTTTAAAAAAAGGAATGCCAGAAGTGTTTAAGGAATCTAAAACTTCTGCACACGTCAAACTCAGAATAGATTAAAATTAAGGTATCCAACATGGAAGTTTAGAGATGTGCTGATTTAAAATAATTTTTACATAAACGAGGCATGGAGCGCTGAGTTGACCAGTACCAACCTTGACGAACGAGCACTAATCCAAGACCATGCAAGACAGCCTCCTAGAATCAACCTTCCTAAGAAAACCTGAACGACGCTGAACTGAGTGAGGAGAGGCCAGTGTAGATGAAACTACTGGATGTACAAGTGGGGAATAACAGAGGATCCTTCTCGTGACCGCGGTAAACACCAGCTAACTGTCCTCCACATCACCATGGGACGGCCTCTCAGGAGATTCAGTGGCACAATGCATCAGATTCACGAAGCAATAGCTGCAATCGTTGGACATCAGCCTGTAGAAACATCTATACAATCTATTGTGGCTCATATAGTTATTGTCTTTGTAATCTTTTGCTATACAAAACAAATAAATAAATTACATAATTGAAGACCAGGATTGAAATTTGGAGAATTATGGAAAATAAAGATGCTGACCAATTTGTACCTGCATGAGGAATGAGAAAATCAGGGAAATAATCAAGGAGAAACCGTTACAAGAAAGAATAGAAAAATCGAGAGAACAGTGGTATGGTCATGTGAAGATAATGAAAGAGGAGAAGATACCAAAGAAGATGCGGGACATGGACATCAAAGGGAAGAGGACCAGAGGAAGACCGAAGGACAGATGGGAGGATGCTGTTAAGAAGTGTGTTGAGGAAAGAGAAGGAAATTTGCTGACAGTAGAGAAAGAGAGATGGTGGATGGACAGGAAGCACTTGAGAGGCTTTTGTTGCAAGCGGACCCGGCCACCGGCTGGAAGTAACTCAGGATGATGATGATGATGATGAAAGATGCTGACAAGCGAGGTATTTATATCATGTGCAGCAAGAAATTGTTTTCGCGTTATACACAGGGTTGTTCATTGTTCCCAGTATAAAACATTGAATGGTAAAATAAAATGGGTTGATAGATTGGAACCTTGTTCACTATGATTTGGCTTGATCAGAAATTTCAGTCATGCTTTGACTTAATAAAACAGGGACAGCTATCTACAGAAAGACATCATGGAACAGAGTAGAATTTAAGAAGACATTATTTTTCATTTATTTAGTCTAAAAGATTAGAGCTACCAAGTCCTCTCTTACATCATACCAGCTGTTTATAAAACGAGTTTTTTAGTTTATACAAATTAACAGTATGCAACACTTATGTCACATTTTGCCTCAATTTAGTTAATAACTAGAATACTGAATACAATTTTAATTATATTGATGGTTAGCTGGAGAATCAGAAAGTAAGTGGTATAAACTAATACTCATAAAGTCTTAAGAAGAAAACGATACAAACTAAAAAGTAGTGAAGACTGAAGAAAAAAAATGCCAGTTAAGGCGGAATAAATATGTTAGAACAGCATAAATTAATATAAATTATACGTGGAAGAAGAGGTTGTTTAGCTAATGCTGGGATAAGTAACGATTTCTCAAAGCATATTTAACTGGTACCGATTTCTTTGGCAGTTATGGTTTCCCAATTTAGCCGCTGATAAGGAATTGGCAATGGCTTCCGATCTTTGGGAGGGGTTACTCAGTATAATCGAGTTGAGGGATTTGATGTTAATATTATGGGAAAATACTAGGTATGTGATGTTGGAATAAAATTAGGTGGTAGTTATTAGACGAAGGAGAGGACGTAGAGTGTGGAATCGTCGTGGATTGCTGGCGCGTTATTAATTACGGCAATTTATTTATTTACTGAGATACTCGTATACACCAAGAGCTGTTGAGAACACAGGTTACGAATTTTAGAAACTGATTGGAGCGCTCTACATTTCAGTGCAAATTATTTATTGAGTTTTAATTCCGAACTGTGAGCTAATTCAAAAGTTACTTTCGCTGATTGTCCATTTAACTCAATTTCGTGATAAGCTTGCTGATGTTTCTAGCTTGGATATTATGAACGAACGTGGTGGGTGAGCGGTGACGCTCTGGCCTCGCATTTGGGAGGACGAGGGTTCGAATCCTCGACAGAAAATCCAGATTTGGGATTTCCATTGATGTCTCCAAATCACTCCAGGTGACTGATGGGATGTTTCCTTCAAAAGGCCATGGCCGAATTCCTTCCACTTCCTTGCCCCCAGTCCCTTCCCGTCGCTAATGACCTCGACGTCGACGAGGCGTAAAGCCAGATGTAAGAAAAGGATGTGATGCAGTGAGATCCAGCATATTTGAAGAGAGGTCTGTTAAGAGAGAGTTCATTATCGTCTGTATCAATTTGTGTGTTGTCATTGTCTGGATGTTATGCTCTGTAGCGCCGGGGTTAGTGTGATGGCTTCGAGTTACAGGGGTCGCCGGTTCGAGTCCGGTCTCGCGGAATGCTGTTCTTAATTAAGTGTTGTCTCTGTTCTGTGTCGAGTGCACTGCTGTGAATATGAATACTTTTGGAATATATGTACACATATAGAATTGATACGGACTCGAAAACTTATACTGAAGCTAAAGTAGGAAAAGCAATTAAGAGAGGCCAGCAAAATTCGTGTGACCCTTGGTACTTTAAACCATTCGCTCCGTAAATGAATGGAATTGTTTAATTTCAATACTAAGTGAAATGTGATAGCAAAGAGAATTTATTAGTGTGAGGGATATTTACAATATATCTTTCTATACAATATTTAATGTCAGAATGGAACTATATTATTTTTTAATATTTGTTTTTAGTAATTATTATTTTTAAATAAAAATGCTATATAGATTTCTCCCTGAACCTACTGTTTTACATGGAGGTTGTGTCTCTTTAAGATATTTCAGAGATTCAAAGGAAATTAGCAGCAAGCCGTGAATGAAACTATCACGACACAATACAATTCCAAGTGCACTTCCGAACCTTGTCGATAGGGAATAGTGAATTATTGGAAATTTCAAATGTATTGAGAGTTCGGTGTGTAGTCTCTTTCGAAATGAAGTCGTCAGAAATAGTACTAGGTAAATATTGCCGAATTAAGTTTCCAACTTGGAAAAAAGTCTAAAGGAGATTTCAAAAAACATTGCATCTCAATGTCGGATTTATACACGCGCGTCATCTCTAGTGCTGTAGTGGATAACGTTAAACGGAGTTTGATTTAACACTTGGTTCAAAACTTTGTTTTCCACATTAATTGTAGGCTCCATAATAATGAGGTGATTCAAGAGAGATATAACTAATGCAGATTGAGTAGAATCACTTTATCCACGATGCTAGTATATAGTAAATTTATTACTGATTTTTGAGCGTGCTCTTGATTCAGTTACGTTCTTGGTTGTAGTGCTCAATTATACAAAGCCATAACAATATTGGGACGGCCGCACGATGCACGGCGAGGAATATTACGGAGAGTTCACCATTAGATAATCGGCAGAACAATTAACCGACCGCATCGACACATGTGGCCAGTCCGCAATATATGTAGTTATTACTCCTGGTATGTGCGCAATTAACAATATGAGTAATTACAGAGATGTCGCTGGTTGCAATAAAGCTTCTGGTAGTGGTAGTGATGCGGAACAGATGCAGACCCGTCATATACAATATAGCTCTAAATATTCTCACACAAAAAGTAGACCACAGCTAAGACATGATACAGAGGAGCTTACGGAAAGTAATCCTTTTTACATCATTACTTTCTTGATACATGTGTTAAGAGACCGGATTTTAAATATTTTTGATCTGTTGGTAAGTTTTTTTAATTTCAAAAAATCAATTTTAGGTTAGTTTCTGTAACTTAGTTCGTAGGATGTTTTAAAATTATTTGAGTCAAGATTATACAGGATTTTCAATTTTATATTTATAACTAACTAAAAACAGGTATCTGGATTTTAAAATTCTTTGACTTCCATTCATGGCACCTACAAATCCTGGAGTAAAGGATATGTTACAGGAACATTAATGTGGGTAGTTATTTTGCCATTTTAATCGCTTAGACGAGTAAGACAACAAGTGAAAAATGTTCCAGTACATCTGAGGAAAAAACTAGTTAAATGTTTCGTATGGAGGCGGAAACATGGACGTTAAGCAAAGAAGATGTAAAGAGGCTGGAAGCTTTTGAAATGTGGATATGGAGGAGGATGAAGAGAATAAGTTGGAAAGATAAAGTGAGGAATGATGTGTGGTGCTGGAACGAGTAGGAGAGCAAAGGCTCCTTATAATAATTATGAAAACAGAAAAAAGGAGCTGGATTGGCATGTGTTGAGAATGAGTCTCTGCTTAAAACCGACCTGATGGGTATAGTAAATGGAGAGAAAAGAAGAGGTCAACGAAGAAAGAAAATGCTTGATGGAAAATATATAGAGACAAAGGGATTGGCGGAACAAAGAGAGACGTGGAAGACCGTCGCTGTGAATGGACCCGCTGAATAGATGAAAACCCATGATGACGATGATGATGACATCTGGAGAGAGTACTGATAAAGAGGTTCAGTAAAATAAGAAATATATGTGATTACAAGAAAAATAGCGTATATAATTTCTTTTGTCAGTATCCTTTGTCCTCAACAATCACAAAGGTTACAGTGATAAACAAGCCGGAAGTGGATAGGATGCTTTACCGACATCTACCATAGCACACTAAATTTACGTTTAAACATAATGTTTGTTTAAAAATTAAGGTAAAATTAGGTGCACGGTTGGCCGGGATACAGAATGCTTCCGGGCAGCGCCTGCGCGGGAGAGATGCAGCCCACCGCATACGATAGTTGTTTTGGTAGTGACAGCTTCAGGGGTTAGCAATATATGAGATTATTTAATCCTAATATTAACATTACTTTTGCATCAATTACCGAAAATGTTAAGCAAAATATCCAAGCTCATTGCGTTCTGACATTAAATATTGTACACAAACTTAATTTAGTCCGCAACCTGAATGTTGGTTGGATCCTCCCGAAGGAGGCGTACTAAGCCAGTGTGTCAGAGGTAGGACTGCCAGTGACTTTCCTATGGGATCTACAGCCTAACGTGGAACCTAGACCACAGAGCGACAATGCCTACCTCATGTGAAAAAAATCACAGCTCGTGGAAATTCCTGGCCACAGCATGATTCGAACCAGCGACCTTGAATTTGGTAAGCGAGCACCTTACCCACTGCGCCACCAGACCGCTTTATTGTATTTGTTATGCTCAAAGACCGAAAACGCTCATTGAGCGAAGAAAACGACTACAACGTGTTCTGTTTTCTTGAAAACAGCCGCAACACGTCGTGGTTTATCAGTATTTAACTCTTTGTGTTTTCTACGAATCGGTCTAGGGTGCGTTTAATATATATGATTCTTCTTATCCATTGCGTTAAAAGTTAAAAAAAAAAAAAAAAAAAAAACAGGAATGTGAATCGTGATGGGACCTGGACCACTGGACCAGACGCAGATTTCGCGCTGGGGCCTTTTTGAGTTAATCACAACGCATTCTAGCTTTTTTTGTAAGTGCTATAACGCGAATAACGTGCTGCGGCCGTTTTCAAGAAACTAGAACGCGTTGTGGTTATTTTTATCGCTCAATAAGCGATTTTGGTCTTTGAGCGTAACATATACAAAGACATATTATAAACCGAGCATGGTGGGTGAGGGATTAGCGCTGTGGCCTCACATTCAGGAGGACGGTGGTTCGATTTGGGTTTTCTATGGTTTCCCCAAATCACTCCAGGCGAATACCGAGATGCTTCTTTCAAAAGGCCATGGCCGATTTCCTTCCCCTTCTTACTCTTCAGTCCCATCCCGCCTCTAATGACCTCGACGTCAACGAAGCATAAAGCCATAAGTAAAAAAAAGTAGACACACACAAGTCAGGAAGATCTGACAGTTAATACTGTCGCGTTGCAACCGGGGCAGGTGTGAATTCGAAGGTTACTTGTCAATGAACACAGCACTTAAACTGAGAACAGGTTTATTGAGAACTCAAACATACACGCAGCACTGACTGCCTCTTGGGCAGAATGCTCTTCTATTTATACACAGATAGAACGTACTAGAGATTACAAGAGTAGTTAACAAATGAAATGTGTAGAAGTTACAAGTGACCTTAGGAAACATGTAGAATCTTCTGGAAATAATAAACAGAATTAAATAATTTTTGTCAGTGGGCGGGATTGAACCGGCGACCTTCGGTACCGCAATTCGTGACGCTACCCGCTGCGCCATGCTGGCAGACGGTACACTGGCGTTCATGCGGCATTGCTCCCTCTCCTGAGGAAAACAGCGTCCCGCTGTTAGATTTCTTTTGGGGCACGCTGAAGTGTCCTGGATCTTGATCTTGTCGTGGGTCCTCTGTATGGCAGTTCTGGAGGGCCCCTCCCGGTTGTACTATTATCTTCCTGTCCGACTTCCTCAGTATCCAAACCGTCCTCAGAGTCCTTGAACAAGAAGCTGGTTGTGCCTAGCTGCTCGTCAGGATTGTAGTAAGGCTTCATGCGGAGGACGTGAACAATGTCCCTTCGTTTTCGTCGTTTCGAAGACGGCTCATAATCCTCGACTTCGTATGTGACGTCTGACCGGCGGCGTATGACACGATACGGACCAAAGTACCGCTTCAGTAACTTTTCTGATAGCCCAACCTTCCGGACAGGGGTAAAAATCCATACGAGATCTCCTGGGTTGTACGCAACAGGTCGGTGCTTGCCGTCATACCGCTGACGGTCCTTCTCCTGGGTGGCCAGTGTTCGTATGCGAGCCAGCTGTCTTGCTTCTTCGACCCTGGTAATGAGCTGTTTTATATAGTCATCCTGAGTGTCGTCCGGCTGGAATGGGAACAGCGTATCCATTGTGGTCTCAGCTTCACGGCCATGGAGCAGAAAAAACGGAGTGAAGCCTGTCGTATCTTGCCTTGCTGTATTATAAGCAAATGTGACCACTGGCAGTATTGTATCCCAATCCTTCTGCTCAACATCCACATACATCGACAGCATATCGGCTAATGTCTTGTTGAAGCGTTCTGTGAGACCGTTTGTCTGAGGGTGGTATGCAGTTGTCATCCTGTGGACAACGTCGCATCTTGACATGACCTCTGATACTAGTCTTGACTGGAATACCTTTCCACGATCGGATATCATCACACGTGGTGCTCCATGCTTCAAAATAATGTCTTCTACTAGAAATTTTGCAACCTCTGGAGCTTCTGCAGTCGGCACAGGTTTGGTGACAGCGTAGCGCGTGAGGTAGTCGGTGCAGACTATTATCCATCGGTTACCGGCTGTCGACTTCGGGAACCTCCCTAAAAGGTCGATCCCAATTCGGTGGAATGGAACTGCTGCAGGCGGAATTGGTACTAGATGACCTGGAGGTAATTGCGGCACATGTTTCCGTCGCTGGCACTCTTTACAGTGACTCACATAATGCTTGACAGATCGGTAGAGACCCTTCCAGTAATACCTGCGTCGGATTCGGTCCAGGGTCTTCACAAATCCCAGATGACCGGATATTGGAGCGTCGTGGAAATACTTGAGAATAGCTGGCTGGAGATGAGCTGGAACGACCAGAAGCCACTTGGGGCCTAGTGGATCGTAGTTGTTCTTATACAATGTCCCATCTATCAATTGAAACTCTCCTTTGGCCGGTTCTCCTTTCTCCAAGGCGTCTATGGTTCTTAATAACTCTGAATCTTCCCTCTGTTCAGCTGCAACGTCACCTAATTCAGCGAGGGCTGAAATTCCATTCATGCTGTTGTGTTCTATTAAAGGATTCCTTGAAAGGCTGTCGGCATCCTTGTGTTTGCGTCCGTTTTTGAATACCACCGTGACGTCGTACTCTTGAAGTCTAAGTGCCCATCTTGCTAGTCGACCTGATGGATCCTTCAAGCTGGTTAGCCAACATAAAGAATGGTGGTCTGTCACGACGGTGAAAGGTTTGCCGAATAAATACGGACGAAACTTGTTGATAGCCCAGACAACTGCGAGGCATTCTTTCTCGGTTGTAGAGTAGTTTATCTCGGGCTTAGAGAGTACTCTTGATGCATAGGCTATCACCTTCTCAGCACCTTCCTGAATTTGCACAAGCACTGCACCGATCCCATAACCGCTGGCGTCAGTGTGAAGTTCAGTTTCTGCATTCTCGTCGTATAAGGCTAGAACTGGTGCGGAAGTTAGAGCCTCCTTAAGTGCCTGGAAAGATCTTTCTTTAGTTTCATCCCAGTAAAACTTGGCGTCTCCCTGCAAAAGTTCTTGCAGTGGACGTGCCATGTTACAGAATCCTTTTATGAAACGCCGGAAGTATGAGCACAGCCCAAGAAAGCTTCTCACATCACGAATGTGCTGAGGAGTTGGAAATTCCATGACCGCCCTTACTTTATCTGGATCAGCGCGGACGCCATCTCCGTTGACCAGGTGCCCCAGGATTTTTATCTCTTTGGCGACGAAGAGGCACTTCTTCGGATTGAGGCGGAGTCCTGCAGTCTGAACACACTTCAGCACCGTTGACAGGCGACTCAGATGTTCTTCAAATGTTTTCGAGAAAACAACAATGTCATCTAAATAACAAAGACACGTCGTCCACTTAAGGTGTCGAAGTAAGTTGTCCATCATGCGTTCGAATGTGGCCGGAGCGTTGCATAATCCGAATGGCATTACTTTGAATTCATAGAGGCCATCAGGTGTAATAAAAGCCGTCTTTTCTCTGTCAGCTTCGTCAACCTCGATTTGCCAGTAGCCTGTCTGCATGTCCATGGTTGAGAAGTATGTAGCTCCTTTCAAGCAGTCTAAGGCGTCGTCGATGCGCGGCAGTGGGTAGACATCTTTCTTTGTGATTTTGTTCAGCCGCCGATAGTCGACACAGAATCGCCACGTACCATCCTTCTTCTTTACGAGGACCACCGGAGATGACCAAGGACTCTCCGAAGGTTGAATAATGTCATTATGCAACATCTTCTCCACTTCCTCTCGAATTATTCGCCTTTCGACTGGTGACAATCGGTACGAGCGCTGGCTAATGGGCGGATGATCCCCAGTATTGATACGATGCTTTATCGTGGGCCGTTTCGTCTGACCTTTTATTTGCTGGGGTGTGAATACACCAGAGAATTGGCGTAGTATAGCTAACACCCGGTGGTGTTGTTCCTTGGTCAGGCCGGACCCTATTGGCAGTTCCATAGTTGTTTCCTCCAGCGTGTTGTCGGTACTAGTAACAGAGCATGGATCTTCGTTAATGACGTTGAGCTCGCCCTCCTGGACTGGTTCAGCTGTCCCTATGCACATTCCCTTGGGGATAATTTGTGACTGCTCGTGACAGTTGGTGATCCAAATGTCTCCTCGACCACCGATAATGCTTATGATAGCCGCTGGTATGTAGATTTCTTTCGTGAGCCTAATAAACTTTCTACTATCGACAAGCACTTCAAGGTTGCGGTCGTCCGTGTTTTTGACTGGGACTCTTCTCATTGCGAACGGCGGGATTGTCACGTTGTCAACGGCGAACAACTTCCCAGAAGATTCTGTGTTACGTGTACCCGTCGCAACGACTTCTTCAATTTGCAGCTCAGATGTTCCACAGTCAATGACAGCTTGGGATGCCTTAAGGAAGTCCCATCCAAGGATGACATTATGACTACATTCTGTTAAAATGACAAATTCAACTGGCTGGGTCCTGTTGTTGATGGTTATTCTCGCGACACAAGCTCCAGCTGGCTGGACGTACTTTCCATTTGCGACCTTTAGCACAGTTGCCCCCGTATCACGGAACATTGTCTTCTTTAGTGTGCGACGATAATTGTCCGACAATACGGAGAAAGAAGCTCCTGAATCAACCAGCGCCCGGACAGGTTGGCCGTCGATTATAACGTTGATGAGATTTCCCGACATCTTAGTGACTGTCATCCATGGAGGATTTTCATCTGCGGCGGCCTCACCTCCGTAGATGGTCGCCTTGCTTAGTTTTCCTGCGTGCGGCGGCTAGGGGAGCGGCTGGTAGCTCTGTCCGGCGACGATGAACGGCAGCGGCGCGTCGGGGATCGACCTCGTCTAGGGTACGGCGATGGGCTTCTTCCCGTAGGTCGACCGAACTCGTCAGCGGGTGGCTGCCTGGGGTAGAACTGTTCTGATGGCGGACGTCTTGCGGCAAAATAATCGTCAAATACTCGTCTTCTCTCTCTGCAGTATCGTACGACATGTCCAGGGCGCCCACAGTGGAAACATACTGGCGCGTTGTCTTCTGTCCTCCAGACGTCCGTTCGTCTGCGGGACGTCATAGGTGCCGGAGGATTTGGTTGTGGCCGTGTCGGCCGGTTCCTAGGCTGCCGTTTGGCAGCTGCAGCATACGTCATATCAGGGCGAGGCCATTCTTCACGTCGAGTGCGATTGGCTCGGCAGACAGGAGCTATTGTCTGAAATACCTCTTTTTCCGCCGCGTCGGCTCCTTCATGACCCACTGGGCTTACATTCATGGCCATGATCTGATGCTCACTCGGTTCAAGAGTCCCAGCTGCCATGAACTGTTGTAATTCTTCTCTCACAATTTGTCGTATGAGAGACGCAAAGTCGTGCTGGTCTTCCACAACTGCCATAGGGACTACGTTGGGAAGTCTGTCATACTTCTTTCGCCCAACCCTCCTTTGTTGCATCTCCTCAATCCGCTGGCACCACTTGATGAACTCTTCCGTCGTAGCGACGTCTTTTATCAGAAGAGCTTGGTACATGTCTTCTGCAATACCTTTCATTAGGTGCGTGATTTTGTCGGCTTCAGTCATATTCGGGTTGACTACGTTGCATAGGGCCAAAACATCCTGTATGTAAGATTGCGTCGGCTCCCCATGTTGTTGGGCCCGGTTCTTCAGTTGTTCTTCCGCCGAGCGGATTTGTCGCTGGTGGTCCCCAAACGTTTTCTTAAGTTCCGTCTGGAACATTTCCCAGTTATTCAGTTTATCTTCGTTGTTCTCGAACCACTGCTGGGCGGTTCCGTCCAGATAGAAATAAACATTTGCCAAGCACATGGTATGATCCCACCTGTTGTACTTGGCGACTCGGTCGAACCCTTTTAGCCATTTGTTAGGGTCCTGTCCAGCGTCTCCAGAGAACACCGATGGGTGTCGAATGTGCAGCTGGCTTGCCGCCATGGGTTTCCTAATGACGCGGACTTTCGGAAGGACGTACTGAGTATATCCTTTGTAGTCCGGTTCCAGTCCGTGTAGGCGGCGACTTTTACGTTGCCTAATCGGAGCCACGATGATGCAGCTGTTGCACAGGGTACCCGGCGTCTCCACCAAACTATGTCGCGTTGCAACCGGGGCAGGTGTGAATTCGAAGGTTACTTGTCAATGAACACAGCACTTAAACTGAGAACAGGTTTATTGAGAACTCAAACATACACGCAGCACTGACTGCCTCTTGGGCAGAATGCTCTTCTATTTATACACAGATAGAACGTACTAGAGATTACAAGAGTAGTTAACAAATGAAATGTGTAGAAGTTACAAGTGACCTTAGGAAACATGTAGAATCTTCTGGAAATAATAAACAGAATTAAATAATTTTTGTCAGTGGGCGGGATTGAACCGGCGACCTTCGGTACCGCAATTCGTGACGCTACCCGCTGCGCCATGCTGGCAGACGGTACACTGGCGTTCATGCGGCAATACCATCTAGGTATAAAATAAAATTTTATTTGTAAAAAAATAGATATTATAAATATGTTCACATCACATAACTCTTGCTTGCTACTTGTGTACACATTTTGCTAAGCTTACAAATTCAATAATGCAACATAAAACGAGTTTTTTTTAAAAAAGGGGGGGGGAGAACAATGTTCAATGAGCGAAGGTTTCCCAACTTTACATATAATTATTATTAGCAATTAGAGTTGGGGCTTGTCACGTCATTCGCAAAACCAATGGTTATCGGCAGACATCAATTGAGATGTTGACGCACTGTGAGGGAAACAAGATGACCTCTAGGTGGTTAAACAAGCATTTAAGGCGCCGCGAGGTAGGTGGGTCCTGTTCCATTGTTCTCTCCGCCTGGTCGGTGTTTTCTGCCGGTCCCCGTCGAGATACATCTAGGAGCATTCCTGGTTTTGCAATATCTGGAGTTAGCAATGGAGGCCCGCCCTTGGAAAAGGTAAATATGGAGGGGACTGGCGGTCGAAGTGGCACCGCAGAAGGTCCTTTGAAGTCGGACAGGACTGCAATAAGGCCCTCGTCTGACAAGCAAATGCTGCCATCCGTGGAAAAAAGATCATAGGCGTGTTTACCATATTGCTTCTCCTCCTCGTCAACTCGCAAAGTACCACCTGCAGCTACGAGACACAGAGTAGTGTATAAAACATGACTTCAAGTTACATATTTATTTGTAACCTAATTATTGCATTGCATGTTCGAGATCTTATTGGAATACAATTCCAAATATTTGGTTATATTGACATAAACAAATTAGTTTCCAAACCTGTGGTTCTTGAAATCCAGAATTATTCTACCTCTTATCACCATTCTGACCTTAACGTCGTCTCTAGCCAAAATTTATCCAGATGCTTCACACTATCCCCATCTCTTCGCTCTTATCAATCACGAACTCCCACTACAGGTTGATGGTTAAACGTTTTACCAAAATTTAAATACTTAAACCACTTTTTTATTACGTAAAGATGTTCAATGAAGTTAACAAGGAGCAAGTGTACAAAATAACACAAAAAAATGGATATCAAAAACATTTAATACATTTATCTAGGATACAAATTAGGAAATGGAAGGAAAATGTCAACCCTGGATTAAAAATAAATAAGATCACGTATGTAAACACGATTCTATTGCAAGTTGATCGATTTATCTTTCACAAAAATAAAGATCAACTCCAAAAATCAGTAAACACATTACTAAATATGATTAGCAAAGATTACAATTTGCAACTATCTCATACAAAAACGAAAGTTATGGCAGGGAAGTGAAATATACTTTCAGAATCAAAATAGTGAACGACAATCGACCAATAAAACAATTGTCAATCATTATCTAGTTATGAACTATACTTTAATGAAGACAACGAAGTGGAAAAGAAACTTCATTGATTTCAGTACATGTTTGGAACAATGTGACAAACAATGGAAGGTAAAGCCCAAGAGGAGACTGGACTGAAATTTTATAAAACAATGACAGTACCGGCTACTACATATAGCAGTAAAATATGGGTAAGTAAAATACGATAGAAAAAATAAAGTTTAATCACCCAATATGAAGTTCCTAAGATCAATAAAACGATATTCTACGAAATACAGAAGGAAAAAAAAATGAAGAAATAAGACAACTTTCCAAGAATAGGTAATGACAGATTTCAGAAGCTTGACCTGCAATACCATCCTACAGGAAGAAAATAAAATGACCTGTATCTATTGGAAGAATAAGGTAAAGAGTGGGTACGCCTTGATCGAAATGTGATCCTGTAAAAGATATGAAGTTGAAGCTATTCTCTGTACTAATTTTTTTTTAAGTTAATGTGCTTTTAGAAATACAGTGTATTTTTAAACTTGTTAAATTTATTATCCAGAGGCTATTTGTAAATAATAATAATAATAGAAGTATGAATGTTGTGTTAATTAAGAATTAAAATTACAGCTACAGATTTCATACTTCGTAAAAGTGATCTCGAAAGCAGAACATCCTTAGCACAGAACTTATTAAGTGGACGGATGAAGTACAAAAACAATGTGTTGTGGAAATGATAGCCGATGTAAAGTGTTTGTGGAAGAGCCCGACAGTATGAGAGAAATAGTATGCGGAGTCAAATTCTACGACATGCTTGTTTAATTTGTTAGCTGAAGGAACAGTCTTTGAAAAGAACTGCGCAGAAAGACAATCAATAGAATACGTGAGCCATATTTTTAAAGACGCGGGTTATAATGGAGACCTTGAAAAAAAATAGATGCAATAACTCTTGGTAGAAAGAGAGAGAGGTTTGCAAAGTCTGGAGACTGAAAACCGGAAAGAAACAGGGAACACTATCTGAAAAAAATTAAGTTTCACATAGAAAATAATAATAGGATACTGCTTTGAAACACAGGTTGGTGACTATAATCGTAATTCTGTTATGAGCAGAGGACGTTATGAGCTGAGTGGGTTTCATGAATAGCGGGAAAGTTCCTTTCGGAGTCTGAGCTCAGAAACGGCAAATCACAAGCGTCCGAGGAAACTGGAGAGAGGATCAAAGCCACTCAATTTGTGGCAGCCCTGGAGGCGGAATTTCAGACGGATTAGCGGGACGCAGAATATCAGATGGAGAGGTTGCCAGCACTGGAGGATGATTCGCCGGAGTACCTGCTTGCGGCCACGTTCGAAACATTACACCATCTGCAGTATAAGTTTATTTGGCACTCTATGTTTCACTGTTTCTAGTTGCCCCGTCATCTCTCTAGTACAACAATATCCTTTAATTCCACTTCGAAGTCGATGCATGTAGTTATCTTCGTTACATATAAATACTGACCTACAATTGTTCTAAATGGCTCCACTGCATCTCCAATATAACTGGAAAATTGGACTTGAGGAGGCACGTGTAGGACGGAAAATTGTAGTTGATTCTAGGTTTCTCTGGATTATTCGTTGAAATAAACAATGAAATAAATAGGTAACTATTTACACAATCACTTCACGTTTATTCACAAATCATTAAACATTGCTGTACGTTACTATAAACACAAAAAATACCAGATACTTAACGTGCATTTAGCATTCACTGTATCGAAATATATATTCACAGTTTACTTCATACCATTTGCACAATTTTTATAATCACTCCTAAACGATACAAGTACGCAACTAAATCGTTCCGAATTGTATCCTTTCAGTATAACTTATTAAAAACACTGGCAGCTGACAGCAATTTTTCCACGCCCGCCGTAAATTTTTCACTCTCCGAAGATAGTCAAAACCTGTGGTACGCGCAATCGGCGTACCAACCTAACAATATTCTAAAACTCGTCAAATACATACTCGCACATCTCAATACTAATACCTACTGATTAAAAATACTAACAGAAAGATATTAAAACAAACGTATCTAGAGATGAAGGCGATTGTTTCCCTACATGCTACAAGATTTTGACTGATTTTAGTGAAGCATAACTGCTTTCCTAAATTACTTCAAAATCAACATAAAATCAGCTGAAAATTCATTTATAACTCTTTACACCTATTGTTCATAATTGTAAGGTAGGAAATAATGATAACTGAAATAATCGAGATAAAACTGTTTTCACTAAACTTTAGCCTTGTGTCACTGCTGTTTTGAAATACGTTTGTTAATCTTAATTTATTAAGTATCAGTTCTAATGTGAATTTTGTCAGAAATATTTGCACCGATCTAACATAACGAAGGCGATTTACAGAAACACAGATGCGGCTTGAGAAATTAAATATCACCACCGTTTGGCCACCAGTGTTGAGATGGAAATTTTTGCACGCACTATGACCTAATTTCAGCAACACACAAGGCAGTTTTTTTCCGTCTAAATAATGTAACTTTTGACGAAACCAGTTAATCGAAATTTTTGGGAGTCTACTTACACACAAAAATGAACAGGAATGATCATTCAAAACATCGCCATAAGAATCTATGCTGAGTAACACACATATTAAGGAAACTAAAAAATTGTGTTGATGAACCACTGATGCCATTTGCATATTATCCTTTTTTCCGTTCACATTTGATGAATGGAACAATACTATGTGGAAATAGCAGTGAGGCACAGGATGTTTTTATCTGGCAAAAGAAAGCAATCAGATGCATGAAGGGAGTCTCCAACAGGCATTCACATACACCGCTCTTTGAGGAATTGGTCATAATGGCACTTCCCATGAATATATCAAAACATATGGAAAGTATGATTAATTATGTAGAAAGGAAACATGTACATAATACCTCAAAAAGAAAATATATGGACATTCCTCATGCCAATTTAAAGAAAACACAAAATTAACACAATCACATTGAAATGAAATTATACTTTTTTTTGTTTATGGCTTTACGCCTCGTCGACGTCGAGGTCATTAGATGAGGGAAAGCACTGGGGGACAAGGAACGGGAAGGAATTCTGCCACGGTCTTTTGAAGGAAGCATCCTGGCATTCACCTGGAGCGATCTGGAGAAACCATGGAAAACCCAAATCTAGATGCCCGGACGGGGATTCGAACCTGCGTCCTCCCGAATGCGAGGCCAGAACTTTAACCGTTCACCCACAACGTTCGGTTTAAATTATAAAATAATAGAGGTCCAATAACACTTTTCGACAAAACCTTAAAAAAAAGGGACTGTATTCTAAGATTATCTTCGATATAAAGGAATTTGAAAAAAAATAAAAAATTAAGGAATTATTTAATACTAGCAGAGTTCCCGGTGTTGCCCGGTAGAGTTGGCGTTGATTTACCCATTCATTATTTCGCGCCATCCATTTCCGGAATTAAAGCAAACCTAAATTCACCCGTACCTTGCCATGAAACGAGTAGGTTGAAGATAATTAACCCGTACATTATTTTTATTCGTCCAAAAAGATTCATGCGTACCATTTCCGCTACTAAACAAAACCGCGATTTAGCAGCCCAGTTCTAAGAATGGGGCGGTTTGGATGTTTTGATACGGAATATCAGTTTACATTTTAATCCAGTTTACGTTTCAACCTAATTACAGCTAATGTTGCTGATCGAAAACCCAAACACGGACCACACGCGCATTAATATATCACATAATAAAAATTAGAAATGTATCGGTTTATTCCGGCAACGCGCAGAAAATATAGATTTTGAATGGATTTTCAGGATCTGAAAGCTCTAAGTCAAAGTTAAAATTTAACGTATGTCTTAAGACACATTTATTTTAAAAATAATCTAGTATTACCAGAAAACTGTAGAATAGATTTTGGCCGAGTTTTCACAGTATCAGACATTAGATATGACTCATAATGCATACTCATCTGTCACTGGAACTAAAAATTTTAACATTATGGTACTTCATCTGGCACTAGAATTCAAAAATTAAAATGTATTCCATAAGTGTAAAAATATTCTTTTCTTTCGATTTGTTTCAGGGATTTACAAACTGTGGCGCCATTTTATTGTGAAGAGAAGGCTAAAGACGATTTCCAGAGACATTGTAATTTTGCTAACAGAGATTGTGATGAAAGAAAATCTCTGTTGTTTTTTTGTTATTAGTTTCTCGCATTCAATACGGCCATCTATGGCGTTTAAAAACTGAATAGCCCAAATTAAAGGAAAGAACAAGCTTTATTTAATGTGCAAAAATGTTTTTAATGTAAAGTTATCTTATTGCTTTCAATAAAGGCTATAGTAAGAGATATTGTAGTTGTGTGTTTAGTTCGAAATATGCAACATCTAATTCTTCAATCTTTGGAATTTGTCAGCATACTTTGAGAATTTCATTTAATGCTCCTGGGTTATGTAACGTTGAAACATAAGACATGCCAAACAACTGAATTGAGATTCTAAGCTTTAAAACGGTGAAAACCCCATCTGCTCAGTAGTTTCTGAGTTTTTACATCACAAATTTATCCGGTTTTAGTTTTATAGATATAGAGTTTAATATACACCAAATTTCTTATAGTATTAATATTGTATTTCATATTGTATACATAATTAAAAAACTATATCGACGAAGATTATTTCAATTTTGTATTGATTATTGCTGAATAAATTTATTATTAAAATAAATTGATTTGCGTTTTAGTCACTGAGTTTTGGAAAAGAAGAATGAAACTTGTTTTCTTGGGTGAGGGAAGTTAAACAAACATGTTCAAAGCTTATCGATTCAGCCGTTCTCAGTTAGAAGAACTGTGTGGCATTAAATTAGAAATGGGCTCGGCGTTGGTTATACCAACTCCGTATCTGATTCCAGTTAAGTGGCGGAGACCCTGCGATACTTACTCAGAAGAAAATGAGCGGGTGCGATATATGGCGGCGGGTTTCCGGTGAGCGCCTTCAGATGGACGCGCTATCTCCTGCAGTAATGTCTTCCTGGGCCGGCAGATAGCAGCACTGCCGCCTACGCACTTCCCGTGCGTAAACACCTGCCCCCAGTTCCTGCCGCGCCGACCGCCGTAAATTATTTCCGTTCCGGCTAAGGCATTGCGCAAGGTGCCTTCCGCCGCCCCGGCAGCTTCTAACTGCCCCTTGCCTGCCTTCCAGATAGGAATACCAACACTGCTTGTGTACAAACCATCTGCCACGCGACGAAACTTCTTTACAACTTATCATTGCTTGTACATGCTGTACAATGTAACATTACAACTAACCCCTAATCATTCTTTTATTATTGATTTACTATTATTATTAAAATTTCATTATGTAGCATTTAATGAGTATAATTATACTGAATAACTGTACTAATGTTAATAAGTTGATTTGTAATAATGTTGGATTTCCACATTCTGTAGTTTGTTTAGTAATCGGGGTAGCATAATGTTATTATATTTAGATAAAAAAACCTTGACTTTTGGCTGGGGTCGGAGGGTTTGAAATGGCATCACGAAACCGAGCGGGGCGGTGTAACGGTTAGCGTTCTCGCCTCGCATTCGGGAGGACGGCGGTTCGAATCCCCGTCCGGGCATCCAGATTTGGGTTTTCCATGGTTTCCCCAAATCACTCCAGGCAAATGCCGAGATGCTTCCTTCAAAAGGCCATGGCCGAATTCCTTCCCATTCCTTGCCCCCATCCTTGCCCCCCATCCTTTCCCGTCTCTAAAGACCTCGATGTTAAAAAGAGACGTAAAGCAGTTACAAAAAAAAAAGGCATCACGAAAAAACTACCACAGCAACTTGGGTAGTGTTTCCAAATTTTGAGAGGCTATGGTCTATCTTAAAATCTGCAAAATACCTCATGGCTCTACGTGACCGAGGAACGGAAATTACAGTGATTTTGAGATGGAGCAAATATGCGCCACAGATGACTCTGTATTTGAGATAAGCACTCGTTTAAAGATAAACTGAAACAAATATCGCGCTACTACTCTATGGGATCTGTTTTATTTATTGACTTCAGTTATTTCTTTCGTCAGTTTTATGTAATACAGTTCATTAAAATAATCGGAACACGGGAATCAAACTTAATAAGCATAAGTAATATTTAATTTAATGTAAAAAATTTTATGCTTCAAGAGATACTCACCTACCTCGGGATACTGTTTACATAATTTTTTTACTTGGTTTATTTATTCACTTTTCTGAAATGAAGTCAGTTAAAATCAAACCTCTACCGGTACATCATAGATTAGCGTGACGGATTGTGTAATTTAATTTGGGTTAAACATCTTTGTGCCTGATATAGATATCAAAGCTTGGTAGCTTTTTGCAGTTTTACCGCGTATTAGCAATTAAAAATACGATTGTTGGTTAAGTGCTATGGAAATTATATTTTTCTATGTGACCAGAGATGTAATCATAACCCAAGTTTACCTTAGTGATATAATTCTATACTTCGTAGGTTAGGACTATTTCTCACTTGGCTTTAATTTGTTATATTTAATATGTTATTACATTATATTTAAATATAAACGAAACAAACAAAAAATATCTTTCGGACATAAGTCTGAAACCCGAATCTATCAGCTACCCAGATCGTAGAAACAAGTCTGACTCGTACTGAGATGGTCTGAAATTTTGTCGACCTCTACCATAGCAAAATCTGCTTGATGTTCTGTGTAGTAACAGTATCTTGAATCTCTTAAGAAACTTATATTTACCTTAGTCTTGAATTTCTTGAAATTTCTTCTTTCATAACCAACCAATCACTTGTAACTAGTTATCCTGCTATCCAGTTTTAGACTTTCCCATGTTTCCCAAAATGATTCTATGCAAATGCCAGGACAGTTCCTTCCAAAGTTCATGGCCTTATTCCTTCCCTTTCCATTACTCCAATCCTCCCACTCCCCTAATGTCCTCGAAATTTGGTGTAACATCTCATTTTCTATAGTTAGAAGCTGAAAACGTTGTGTATTCGATTTCAGAACGAGGAAGTGATATATTTCGTGGTGGTTATCAGAGTTTTCCTCAAGTATATCGGGCTTTACGTAAAGTTTTGGATGATGACCTTAAACAAACTTCCGTATACATGAAGAAACGAAACGGAAATTTGTAAATATAAACAGCTTGTTCAGGACAAACTCTAGGTCTGCACATAATGAGCTCAGCAGTATTTACTTTCTCACATTTGGCTAGTTTTTTCTTCTTGATGAACAGTAAGTAAAATTTATTGCAAAATTTCAAATATTGTAATTTCTGCAGCATCCCTTAAGTTAATATTTAAAGTAGAAACTCCTTACTTACATTTGTATTCGTGCTAATGAAGCACTTCCATACCTCGAGCAATATACCACCCACAGGCAAAGACTCTTTCCATTAAAATTCTCCTCGTTCTCTTAACTTTTTTCTTCACACCAGCGGCCCTTCTCCAAGGGACAGAAAGGGAAAAAAAAAAGCAATTTTACGCGACGCAACTGTCCTTCCAAAGTTTGCAGACTCCGGAAGAGAGTTCATTACGACTTTTGATTGAGGCTAACCACCACCTGCTCGAAACACTGAATGAGGGGTGGGGAGGGGGGGAATGGTGGAAGTCTTTCTTTACGCAGATTCTAACGCAGTTACTTAAAACTGCTGCAGAAGTCCGCAGAGTCGAACAATATTTTCACAGCAAAGGAGGAATCCGGCTTTAATTAGCAATTCAGGCTTAAGAACCTACGGCACGAAGATCTTAAGTCTGCGCTTCAACTTTACTTCTTTTTTTAACTCCCTGTGGCTAACTCTGTTAAGTCGCACTAGCTCGGCACATAACCGAGATTTTGGCTGATTTAAGCAAAGTGGCACAGAATATTACCTAGGGAGCGCTTGTTTTGATTCTGCTAGTCCGAATTCTGCGCATGATTAAAATTTGAATCTCTCCGTCTTCAGCTCATTAGTCAGGAAGTAAAGTTACCCGGGACTTCTCCCATCGCCTCTAAATTTCACTCAATGTTTTTTTTAACTACGAATTATTCATAAATCAACCGCATACATTTCATGGCGCAGGAATAGGATTCCCATCAAAGCAATAAATAGTTTTGAACAGAAAAACGGATCCATACATTGGATAGATACATTTAAATATAGATTGTAGAAGTGTTTAATAGTAAGAATAAGAAAAAGTGTATCCACATGGATGATGTACATGAAACCTGCGGTGGGCTGAAGCCAAGAAATAATGTACTGGAATAGCAAAGAATAATAGGCGAAATAGTAACATTGTTTTGTAATGTTTTGCGATATAAGGAATAATACTGGGCACGGTGGGTGATTGGTAACGCTCTGGTTTAGGATTCGGGAGGACGTGGGTTCGAATCCCCGTCAGACCACCCATTACAATGTAGATAAAAAAAGAAAATATCCTGGACTACTTTCATAAATTGTTGTATTCAGAATTCCCTTATTTTAAACACTAAACTACATATATCATTTAGCAACCAGTTTGTGTAGCAGACATATTTGATATAAAATTATTAAACAGTGAATCATTTAATACGCGAAAAAATCAACATTGTTTTTAAGAAGCAGTGATTAAAACAACTTAATTAAGGGCATTTGTGGCAAGATTTTTCTAGACAACCTGGTAGCAGTGTTTCTTTTGCAACAACTAATCTACAGTAATATCATTAAAGTGAGTTTGTCTCTCTGTCTGTTTGTTACTTTTCACGGCAAAACACCTAAACTAACCATGATGTAATTTGACAAGGTAATACTATGTATGATAAGGACGAATGTAGAAAACTTTTTGGGGGCCATAAATAACAAATTTTGTTACGAAAAGCGAACGATGATAGACAGACGAATATAGTGTGTAAACTTCTGTAATTTTATATAGGTCGCTCAGGCTTTATTTTACCCACAGTCAGTTTGTATATGATCAGCCGATAAATTCCATGTACAGACCCCGATACTTTGCAACGTCTTGACTACAAATAATACAATTGGGGCATAACGTTGTGATTATGACTGGAATGCAAAAAGTTATAATGTGCTGGTTCCTCGAATCCAAATCATTCCGACAGACCTACCATTCCAGGTTAAAAAACTACGGTTTCCACTAAAACTAGCCTTTCGATATATCAATAAAGCACAGGAACAGACACTGAAAGTAGTAGTACACTCAGATATGACTTGTTTTTCCCGTGGGCATTTATGTGTGGCTGGCTCACCGGTTTCAAACCCCCTAAGGCTATATATGTTAGCGAAGGACAGTAAAACCAAAAACGTTGTGTACAGAACGGTATTTACATAAGATATCCCCAGAAAGGGACATAATTTTAAACCCCAAATAAAAATCTGCCGGAGGAACTGTGGCAAGAACTTTCCCACAGTTAGCCCCACCGTTCCGCCCTCAGTTTGTTGCTGTTTTTAAACTTGCTACATATTGTTTATCTTCATGATGCAGGGTCAATCGCAGAATGGGATGGTGATGGCTTCGCTGCCATATTATCTCGACTCCATGCTTTTTGGGACATCTTTTACGTAACTTGCAGCTTTTTATATCTAATTCTGGTAATTAAATTCTGAGTCCACGCGTACGAAGTCGCGGGTAACGGCTAGTCTTCCACGAAAATTGCATTTGTATGTCGTAACAGATAAACGTATAGATCACGTACTGCATAGCGACGCAATTTAGTATCTTTTGACGCAACACGATCTCCGCATATTAAGAAAACTTGAGGGCTCTGACAGCATAAGGCATTGGCTGTCATCTTTCTTTCGACTGGTTTGATACAATCCTCAATCCCTTATTATCTTGCGCTAACCTTTTCATCTCGACATACCCCTTACAACCCACGAACACAATTATGTGCTCCATACATTCTAATCTCTGTCTTCCTCTGCAGTTCTTACCTTCGACTGTTCCCTCCACTAACAAGTTAATCAATCAAGATCAATATGACCTACCGTCCTGACTCTTCTTTCTGTAAGATTCTTCCACAAACTTCTTTCCTCACTCATAATTTTGAAAATTCGCTCTTTTCGTACTTTATCCGTCCACTTAATTTTCAGCATCCTTCTGTAGCACCACATTTCAAATGCTTCAATTTTCTTTCTTTCCGGTATTCCTAAAGTCCATGTCTCGCTACTATTAAGTGCTTTGCTCCACACATAGAGTTTAAAAAAGTTCTTTCTGAGTCCTAGATCAATATTTGAAACTAAAAGATTTCTCTTTTTCATGAAGGGTCTTTTTGCTAGTGATATTCTTTTATTAACATCATTCTTGCTTCGGCAATCGGCTATAATTTTACTTCCTAAGTAGCAAAATTCACTAACTTCTTCTATCACATCCGACCTAATTTTTATGTTTAATCCACTATTATCGGTATCATTTCTGCTATATTTCATCATTTTTGCCTTACTTTGATTTATATTTAGTCCAAAACTTCCTTCAGGACAATACAACATAGAGTGAAAAATATTAAGCATACCATGATAACGTGGAGGTGCTAAGACTTACCGCTCGTTGGTTACAGAAAAATCATGCGAATTGTTTGTTACGATAGGAACTCTTTAATCACTGTAGTGGAGAGTTACTTCAAGTTTTGATCTGTGGAGAGAAACTATGAACCGCAGACGTGGCCACACTTTTGGAGCATTGACACTGTTGTTCCTCCTTGGAAGCTGCTACTCAGATCTTTCGTCCACTGCAGACAACTGGTGCCCGGAGGAATGACTTTCCCGGAACCACAGCCTGTGGCAGCAGTAACGAGTAAGCAAGTTAGAGACGGAAGATCCCTCGGGAGCCAATCAGCGGCCCGGCCGTTGCCACGGAGACAATCCCCAACAGCCGCGAGCGGGAGAGCTTAGGTCGTTACCGCATGGACCGCATGGGCCGCAGACACCGCGTGACGTCATCCTGCGGACACCGCACTGCACCTCTCGGTCATTCATACGCACAGAGCAGTGAGCCTCAATTAGTTTCTCCCGAGAAAGAACTCAGCTTCACGTAAACAATCGTCTCGGAAGTCAATAAATGTCGAAAAATGTATTTTGGCTACAGTAATGTTTGCATAACAGTTATTTTTTCAGTTATCGCAGTGATCATCGTAGCCAAGAGATTACCTCGCGTACCCCTTGAAACACTCACACGTATGTGAGGTTCCACTCACAAGTCATTGCTTTGGCGAAATTGTAAATAATAGGTTTTCACATCATAGTAGTGAGTATATGTATTTGGGGTAATTTTAAGTATCTTTGTAGTAATATAATTATTTGTAAGTTGGCAGTACTGTGCCCACTACGAGAGACGAGGTTGTTAAGAATAACATGGCGCGGAGAGACCACGAGTGATTGTACTAGCAGGACAGTGACAATTCTGTATTGGTTTATATGAGTTTTAAAGTGTTAAATAAATTGTGCAAGTGAGAAATATTGGCGGATTTAATTCAATAATGATACCCGTTGCGCAGATAGAGAGTGTAGTTGAGAACAATTTCTATTATCGAAGAATAATAATGCGAGGAGGTGGCGCTACCGCAAAAACAACACTTAAGGGCCACGTGTTGATGTTAGCGGGCTATCTGTTTACTGCTAGTTATTAAATATTAGTAAGGAGGACCTCGCACGTACCCCTGGGGGTTCGTACATAAAGTTGTGGGAATGGAGGTAGGGGAGCTACATTCCATCGCGGAAACCACTGATTAATCCGATCAGTTAGGAGTCATTGGAGACAGGAGGTGGGTCAAGGTGTTTTTAGGTATGTATAAATTGTACATTTTTGATGAGGTACGGATGGAATAGGAAGAAGAATGAGGAGTGTACGTGAAGAGAACTGGATAAATCCTACTATGTGGGTGCGTTAAAGTAGGCTTTTTACAAACGATAATCATTTCCACCTGTGATTCTTCAAGCGTAAAACTGGTTTCGAAAATCAATCCCCGCCACTAAGTCCAGAAAATTTCTGTCATCCAATTTATTATTTGCACAAAGTGAGCTCAATAATTAGTAGACCGTGTAAGGACACGGATCGTCCGTTCCTCTTCTGTATGCATGCCATCCAACTGCAAGGGGGCAAGCGACAGTTAGTCGGGCTGCTCCACAGTGAGTCTACCTGCAACATTCATATCTGGGAATGACCGAGAAAATAAGATAAAAAAAATCATAGTCAGAACCGATTCATTTCTATACTCCTTTTTTTTCCACGAGCGATTATGGAATGGAATAGGAGGGTTTTATTGAGCGGGAAAATTTGGAATCCAATAGGAGTAGGTCTCAATAAACCGCTCCAACCATCCAGATCCGGGTTTTACGAGATTGCTCCAGGCGAATGCCGGGATTGTTACTCAAAATAGCACATGGGCGCATCCTGCCATATTACGTATATCTCTTCCTTTTACACATTAGGACAGGTGCCACCCTCTTTTAGTGAATCGCGGAGTAATAATAATTGTAACAGTAGTAGTCTTCGTATGCGATGTGGTCAAAGATCGCAGCGAATTTGCTAGAATTTAAAGTAGAAATCTACCTAATGTACAATCAAGTGTATAGGAAACATTCCACCCACACACCTTCATCACAGTTAAAAATAATAGCCGAAGCAGTTTCTTAGAAGAGTAAGGTAGAAATGTAATAGAGACGCCGATTATGGAGACGCATGGCCAGCTAGAAACTATGAGAGCCGCTGCTACTTTCCGAACATTTATTGTGGAAAGAGCGGAAGAGATGAGGTGTAGCCTAGTACTTGTATTTTTCGCTGTGTGGTCCCACCAGTATTGCACTGGAAGCTGTTGTGGATGGCGACCTCTTTACGGCCGGCTAGATACCTGCTCGAGGCGGGACCATAATTCTGGTACGTGCCACCGGACATCTCGTTACGGCGCGCTCTCCGCAAATCCCAGCTCGGACGCTCCCGGAATACCTCACCACTCGCAGTCTCCATACTGATTTCCCAGTTGTAACACCACAGTGAGAATTACGGTGTTAGAACAGTATTAATGTATAAGAACGTAGATGGAAAGATCGATATTTCCAGGTGTTGTAATATCGCAGACATGTGGTGGATTATCTCAGAAGTAAGTGAAATGAAAGGAAGGATGTTGAAAAAATAAGTTAGAGAAAGCGAGAAGGTTGATTACGGAAAGGGAGTGCTATGATAATGTGTGAGAAATTGATATAAAGTGTGAAGGAAGTGTAAGAAGTTAGAAATAGGAAAAATAGGATACAGTGAAGAACAGTACGTGTGGCAATATCGAACTGTGTTTAAGTCATTGTAAGGACTCACAGTTATCACCACTATCTTTACGAACCTAATTTCCGGAGAAGAATGTCAGATTTGTCTAATCTTTTGTCTGGTGGTTCGCGTAGGTGGAAATAGTCTCGTGTTAATAAAACTATTGCTGCACAAGTTAAACCCCGTGTGTGTTGGTACATTTGTTTGACGTCGTGTAGTAATTTCTCTAACAATGACAGAATTATTATTTCACCAAGCAGGAGTAGCAGACTGGCGGTCGGAAAGTACTTTAAACAGAAAAAACCAGTGTGTAAATATTGTCACAACTACGATAACTATTAGGAACTTCTATATAACGAAATCAACAAGTCAAAATGTTTCATAGTCTCACAGAGATAAAAAATATTACGTAGCATTAGGGGCCTACATAAAATGAATATTACGCAGTAAAGCGGAAATTTATTGCTTCAGATAGATCAAGCCATTACATAACGTTGAGGATGCGGTAATATAACTAAATTGAATACTTGCAGCTGAAAGTCGTAAAGTTTTGCTGCTGTTTTTTTTTTTTTTTTTTTTTTTGGGGGGGGGGGGGGTTTATTGTAGATCTCTTCTTAATATGCGTTAGGAGATAATAAAATTTAAGGATTATGAGCTTCCTTCTATGGTCATTGATGTGTGTTCTAAGCTGTATTAATGTTAACTCCTAGGTGGCTGGTTGTTTAGGAGCGGTTATGTACTACTATAGAAAGAAGGTAGGAGAACAAAAATAAAAATAAAAAAAGCCTCTCAAAGAGGGAGGAGGATACAAATGAAACTTCTTCGCTGTAAACAATGCGACGCCATTAGTCAGCAGTGCAGTGAATCGAACTTTCTGCTATTGCTACTGCTACTATTATTATTACTCCGCGATTCGCTGAAAGTGGGTGTCGAAGGTTTCATTGCACCTATCCTAATATGTAAATCGTTTGTGCACAGGAAGGGGTAGGCGGGATATGGAGGGAGGCGCCCATTGGCTATTTTGAGGAATCATTCCGGAATTCGCCTGGAGCGATCTAGGAAAACCCAGATCAGAATGGCAGGAGCGGCTTATCGAAACCAGCTTTTATAGGAAGGTTTACACGATAAATCCTTGCTATTTCATTATCTAATCGCTCGTCGAGAAAATGAGTACGGAAATGAATCATGACCCTGATTTCTCTTATTTTCTCGGTCATTTATAGATGTGAATGTTGCTAGTAGTAATGTGTGTTTGCTGTCACAGCTGTAGCATATGTCAGTCGTGAATTTTTCAATTAGGTGCTGCCAAGAGCAACACCTTCGTAGTTCCAGGTCATTCCAACATAACGCCTTCAACGCTTTACCTCCAGCTATACATACCTGTCACGAATCGGGCGGTTCTTCTTTCGGCCTTCTCCAATACCCCCATTAACCCCTTTTGATGGGGGCCCCATACAGAACAACAATATTCTAAGTGGGGACGCACCAGTGCTTTGTATGCAATCGATTTAACTTCTTTGGTTGATTGTCGTCGGCGAGTATGGCGATGACATCAGGAATGGTCCTATTCGTCCATTGCTTTGGAGAGATAGAGTGGTGTTACTCCTGGCGTCAAGATGTGTGGAGCCATCGGGTATGACTTCAGGTCACGGCTTGTAGTGATTGGGGAAACTTTGATGGCATAACGGTACGTCATGGACATCCTGCATCTTCATTTGTTATCTCTCGGGCCACAGTATCATGGAGCAATTTTGCAATAGGACAATGTTCTGCTCGTCCACGCACGGCACGTGTCTCTATGAACTGTCAGCGTGACGTTGAGGTCCTTCCGTGGTCAGCCAAATCCCAAGATCTGTCACCAACAGTACATGTGTAGTACAAGTTTGACCGTCAACTCCATCCCAGTGCCAGTATCCAGACTATCAAGCAATAGTTCCCACAGTTGTTGTGGGTCAGCTTGCCTCAGGAGAGGCACCTTCCCAACAGAATCAGTGCATTCATGGAGGCTCACACTTCCAAGTTATTTACAAGTTTTACTCTGTTTTGTAATCAGTGAAATAACATCACGTCCCATTCAACCCCTGAAGTTTCATTTCATTTCCTCTTCCAATTATGGATGCTTCACTATTTTTTTTCAGGCAGAGTATTTGTAATGTAATCATCGCAGGTGCACAGCTTGATATAACCTATGTCGATTTCAAAATAGACCTGTAATAGAGGGAAGGCATATTATACCTGATGAAGACAGAAGTACCAGTTCTTAAAATGCTGTTTTTCCAATACTCCATCCGGCTAAACAAACGTGGAGGTTAAATTACATAATTACGCTGGAAAAGTCCCCACTCACAGACGTAAATATTTGTCAGACATTGAAGAAGCACACGTCTTTAAATATATACGGGTGAGTGGGAAGAAGTACTCTAGAAAATCGAAGATGTACGATGTTTGGTATTTCAGCACTTAATTATAGGTCTAATTATTTCGTCTGAATTTAACTATCCCACTCGATAGTCAGAGAATCAAGAAATCGCTTATGTGCAGTCGGGACCACAACGTATCCCATATAGCAGAGCGTGAGATCAACGTAAGTTACTAAGAAATGTGAATCGTACACTACAGTATATCGAATGTCATATTTTGAACAAGCTCAGCAATGAATCAAGTTCCATCGCTTATAAAAAGGTTCGTCCTGGCGTAGTGACCTGTGACATTGCTTTTATTATTCCGGACGTATTGTAGTGTCCTTAACCTAACCCGGTAATCCATGCCGAACATACACAGGTTGTACAAAATAATATGAACACCATGAGATAGAGTACAGGTTGTTGCATGTTAGCGCCACTGCTTCAGTGTGAATACTGCGACGCGTATGTAAGGAGGCAGGTCTTGTAGGTTATATGTCAGTGTATCATACGCTTTGTTTTGCGACGGTTATAACAAGCGGTCGGTGAAATGCGTGATATCTCAGACATTGAAAGAGAGAAAATCGATGGATCTTGGTCAGCGGGAGCGTCTGTGACGATATCAGCTGAACTGTTTAACGTCTCATGAGTGACAGTATCCACGACAATGACAGCTTACACGAAACATTGTAAAACATCGTCGGCTAAGAGGAATAGTGGACGAAAACCAAAGTTAACCGACAGAGACCGACAAACATTAAAAAGGATTGTGGCCATATAACACAAAACTTCCGCTGCAAAAGTGACGCTGAACTCAACACACCTTTGAGGAATACTGTTTCAACAAAATCAGTACGGCGGGAGCTCCAGAAAGATAACATTCATGGAAGTGCTACAATTGCAAAACCCCTTACAACGGCAACCAACGCTAAGCTGCGAAACAAGTGGTGCCACGATCATAAAAATGGATACTTGATTATTACGATCCGAACTCCCTGAGTCCTACAGTCAAGCATGGGGAGGTTCCGTTATGATTTGGGTGGCTATATCGAGGTATTCAGCTGGTCCTCTCATTCACATCACTGGCCGGATGACTGCGAATTAATATCTCGATATTCTCAATGATGAAGTTCTTACGATAATAATCATACTGCTACCAAATACTACCATCTTCCAAGATGATAATGCCCCCCATACACACAGCCAAAAAGGTTCTGTCCTGGTTCGAGGAGCGTCAGAATATCGTCTAAAATCTTCCCGGGCCAGCACAATCGCCAGACCTCAATATAATTCAACAGTCGTGGGGAGTTTTAGAGCAGAGAATAAGGAACAGATTTCCACCTCCAACATCACTGAAACAATGGGTGGATGCTTTGGTACAAGAATGAACAACATTCCGTTGGAAACTATTCAGATACTCTATGAATCTATTCCGCGAAGAATTGCAGCTGTTCTATAAGAAAAAGACGGTCCAACACCATATTAATAAATTAATAGTATGTAAATGCCAGGTTTTCATATTATTTCGTGTAACCCCTGTAGGGGACCTACAGCTTAACGCGGAAACTGAACCAGAAAGCGTTCTGGCGTACTTCACATTACACAGCAAGCTGTCGAGAGATGGAGGTCAGATTGAAAAAAAACTTACTCTGTGAAACAATGTTTGCCTCAGTGAAAGCGCAGTGATCCATGAGAGTCAATGGCAACTGGAATTAACTGGCGGGGTTCGGGAAGTTCGGTGACGGTAATTCGGAGAAGCCGGCAGTCTGCTGTCTAAGATGGATCGATGCAAGCCGCAAAGAGACGGCAAATGCGGCTGTTCATCAGTAGTTTATTGGACAAGGACTTCTAGGAACCTTCTGAATGTAAGTTTAATAACAGTAGGTAACCAACAATGTGACGAAGGAAAATAACTTCGTCGTGGTTCTACTGTCGTCAGATTTTGGTAAGATGATATAAATTGATCCAACGTGACGAAGGAATATATTTGTTATATTTCTTCTAACGTGTCGCATATAGGACACGTTATGGAATTACAGACACAACCACATCATATTCGAATATCCTACACAAACATCGCACCACACAGGTCTTTGTGCGATCAGTAAGTAGACTTCTGCATCAAAGAAATCCTGCTTCGACCCAATTGTGGAATTTGTGGCCACCACACAATATGAAGGGCTTAACAAAGACATATTGGCATACACGCAAAAGAAATAGAGGTTTAAATACCTACTGTTCCATGGAGACGTTGCACTGGGGCAATCTGCTATTCCTGCATTAACAAGCAACGATATTGCAATTATCGTTGGCTGGACCAGAAAAGAAGTAAAAGTAACTTTTTACTTTTCATTGTAAAGTAACAAGAACTTCTTGAGTTAAAGAACTTTTACGGTGCTTTTGTTCGAACATCTCGGTCAATCTGAAAAAAAATGATAAATATATTTGTAAGGCTTACGTGATAATTCAACTGTTAGTTACTGAAGGGAACAGTGGAAGGTAAGAACTGTAGAGGAGGACAGAGAATAGAATGTAAGAAGCATATAATTGAGGACGTAGGTTGAATGGGTACCTTGGATCGAAGAGATTAGCGAAAGGTACGATGAGGTTGAGAATTGCATCTAATCAGTAGATAGACTGATGATGGTATATATATACATAAATATAATCACAGAAGGGTTTCGCCTTGTGTTCGATATAACACGGACAAAACTGTCACGATCCAAAATCCAGCACACAATAATCTTTTTAAATAACTAGGATGCTATCACACTATAGCCATCTACCGTATATCGTAAAGAAACTGTTCACTTCTAATATTATATTGCTAGGTGTCTGACAACGCTAGGGCCTAAGATTCGCAATAATACGAGTTCAAATTCTCGCCATACTGATTTCGGCTTTCCTTGGTTTCCCGAAATCGCACAGCTAGTAAATCTAAAAAGTGTAACCAATACTTAAACAAGTGAACTGTGACTTTCACAAATACAGAAGGAGCAATGTTGAACCACACCACCAACCCATGTATGTAGCTTTGTTTCCAGCCAGTACGTAACTAATTCTATCCAGTTCTCACTGACGATACTCCACTCCACAAGGCGAAACGCTTTTGAGATATGTATATATATATATATATATATATATGCTATCATCAGTCTATCTACTGATTTGATGCAATTCTCCATCTCTTCGTATCTTTCGCTAACCTCTTCAAATCCACATACCCCTTCAACCTACGTCCTCATTTAAATGCTTCATATATTCTTATCTTTGTCTTTCTCTACAGTTCTTACTTTCCACTGTTACCTCCACTAACTAATTAACCAATCCCGCATGTCTTGAAACATGTGACCTACCATCCTGTCTCTTTCTGTAAGACTCTCCCACAAACGTCCTTTCTCATCCACAATTCCAACGTTTATTTTACTTTAGTTCTTCACTTAATTTTCAGCATCCTTCTATAATACTCCATTTTCTAATGCTTCAGTTTTTCTCCTTTCTGGTAATCCTAAAGTCCATGTTTCGCTCCAAACTCCAAACATAGTTTTAAAAAGGTTCTTTCCTCGTCTTAAATCAATATTTGAAACTACGATATTTCTCGTTTTCATGAAGGCTCTTTTTGCTAGTGCTATTCTGCTTTTAACATCATTCTTGCTTCAGCCACCAGTTGTAATTTTACTTCTTAAGTAACAGAATTCACTTTATTCTCCTACTGTATACGATCCTGTTTCTATAATTAGTCTACTATTATTGGTATCATTTATATTACATTTCGTCACTTTTGTTTTACTTTGATTTATATCTGGTGCAAAATCTTTCTTCAGTTAATGCTAATCAGTAATTTTTAAATATCCTGTCTGGTCTGCTAACAAGGACAATGTCATCAGCTGATCACATAGTGATTGTTTCTGCTGGATAATTTATGTCACATTCAATTTTTTCATATCTCTCGTGATTCTCTACTTTTATTGTAATAACTTGACTGTTGTGTAGACTATATTATTCTACATCAATATCTGACAGCTGATTTCTTTAAAAATATAATTAAAAAGTGTTACGGACGGTGTTTCATTTACGAATATATAATTAAAATGCATTGACTAAAATTTTGATGTTATTATACCGATACGATTTTGGGCCGGATAAGCAAACCAGCTGATACTCCAAAATCCGGAAGCACTGAGTGTTAACCCGCTGTACAGTGTGCTACGTGGCTGCCGTGTAACGCAGGTGGACGCGTGACAGGGGCGAGTCCAGCGCACTTGTATGCTGTTAGCGTCGACGACATTCGTATGCAAATGTACTATACCCCATACCCCCTAAATAAACCGTCGGTTGCGACGCGGAGAATAATTTGCTTTCGTTACTTTAACAATAAAATCGCCGATCGCTTCGACAAGTTCACAAAAGTGGAAACGCAGAAGGCCTTTGTTGGGCCAGCGTGTTGCTGTTTAATACGATTTCCCTGCAGTCGGATCGCTAACGTTCGCATGAGCGGTAAACCAATTTGCAGCACACTACACTCTGAGTCTGCATTTCAGTGAATAGGTGTACTTTACGTTTTTTTTGCTGAAAAAACGGGGTCCAACAATTTGGAAATGAAGTAAAAACTGTAATTGCATGACGTGAAGCTGTATTTAAACATGAAAAAGCGGTATTTATATGTATTACAATTTGAGACGTAGTTACAACTGTATAAAACGGAACTGATGCTTCATTAATTTAAATTTTAACTCCCGATAAACTTTAATTGTAATACATAGTAATTTCCTGTCATACTGGCTCAGGTTTTTGCGGTACCAACTTGGTACTGTCTGCCGCATGACATGGAGTTACCTGTTCGAGTCCTGCTGATTAATTATTATTATTATTTGTTCCATCGTTTACAGTCGGCAGTTATGTTATAAGTCTTGGGAAAATGCAAAAGCTACTCGCCATGCGAATGGAGTGGGCACATACGACATTGTTTATGATGATTCATTACTCGGATGATGACCTAAAACTAGGTGGAAAGCCTGAAGTGTATCAAGATAGAATGCCCAGCACCAAGTTTCACACCTTTCTCATTCTCATTTTTCGTCTACAAAACAAAACAATACTCTAAAGGGAACGCACACACCCATTCCTTCACACGTTAACACTTTATCTCCCTGGGAGGGGTAACTCACTTAATAGTAAACGCCTATGCCCGATATCAAATATAGCACATAATTTGAAAATTCATAACGTATTTAAGGTGGATCCGCTCTTTTAGGCTATGCGAGGTTGGTTAACCTGTTATTAGAGGGAAAGGAACGTAGAATAAGAAAAAGATTAAAATATTTGAAACAGATAATTGAGAACGTTGATTTGGATTAGTATATTGTGATGGAGAGATTAGCTCAACACAGGAAGTGGTAGAGGATTAAGAAAAATCAAAATCTCATCTGATGAATGTTTCTAACAATATTTCATTAATACAGCAAAAAAAAAAAATCGCTATAAAAAAACACTTACTTCGATAATGTTGCTAAATTTTTAAATTATTGGATGGTGGAGTGTGCAACCTCTGGTTGGGATTGTCTATGAAATATCTTTGCCGCATATCTTTAGATTTTAAGAACAGATTATAATTTCCGACCTGGGCGCCCGATCATCTAGAGTCATAACAAGTACCGCAAGATTTATGCTAGATCCAGATCTTTCGAATAGCGAAAACCGCAACAAAATCTGTCATGTAGTTTTTGAGTGATTCCGTTTCTTAAACACACCCACAGACACAACCATTACATATTTATACATGTACAGATATTGTGTTCGTCGTAAAAGTGTTCTTACTTTTCACTGATGTTGCTGTTACTATTATGACAACGTATGATAAAAAGACTTTTATAACACCTTACAGCTGCATGTTTTTTTAAATTGAATATTGATCAGTTCTGTGCAATAAATTTCCATTTTGAGTTTAAAGAAGCTATACGATTAAGGCTGGCAGTGGTAGGAGACTCTTTGGAAGATTCAAGACAGAGTATTTTATCGCAGAATAAAGCAGACACGAAAAAAGAACTATTGGATTATGGTGCAAAATAAATAATATTTACAGGTTTATAAGTTGACACAGTCATAAGGAATTCTATACTCTGAAATGTGAACTATTAAGTAAAGAAAAAAAAAGGTTTGTTTTTGCTTGCAATAAAAATTGGACTTTCTAGCATTAAAGTAACCAACATTGAAGTTACAATCTACTTCAATAAAATTTATAATACTGAATGCTTAATTTATCTAAAGTTATTAAATCTACAATAATTAAAGTAAATATGAAAATAGTTCCCTGCTTGTTACGTTTTCATGACTAAATGGCTAAATCGATCTTGATTAAATTTGCCAAGGAAATAATATATATCACTGGGAAGGATATATGGTACTTTTATGGATGATAACATACTTTGTCGTGAAATTTTGAAAAATAACAGATTGGTGACAGACAGACGGATAGCGGGTGTGAGTCTCTGTAATATTATATCGGTCACTCAGGCTTTGTTTCTCTTGGAGTTAGTTTGAGTGTCATATTGTCTCGACTCAATGCATTTTGGGCAGCTATTACGTAACATACAGCATTTTATTTACAATTCTATTAATAAAATTATAAGTTCACTAAGTCGTGGGTAACAGCTAGTACGTACTAAATCCTAAAAATACAATGAATTAACTTATCAAAAGAAACTGCAAGTAAATCTGATGTGTGGTCGTTGAGTTATAAGCGTAGAAGCACATAAACAGAAACGTTAGTTTTCAAAGTACGAGTGTATAAAATGATGGGTGCTGTATGAGGCTTCTATTATAAACAGTATTCGTATTGCCACCTCTCAAAATGCAATAACACATCCACGTTCAGTGGCAGCCCTCTGCAGTCACTAATACCTCGCAACAGTTTCGCCAGAAAATCGCCGATAATTATTATCAGTCGATCCGACGAGCCAATTAATCGGCGACGGCGCAGGGTGGAGTGATTAATGCGAGCGTCAGGAATACATCCAGCCAGGATAAAGCTCGTTCCGCACCGCGCACGGAAAAATCTGCCCAATTCATGCTCTGCGGTTACACGGGAATCCACTCCGGCCCCGAATATCGAGAACACTTGTGCGCACTTGTTCGGGCCGCGGGCGCCGCCGCTCTCCCCGTTGTGTTATTGGATTTTGTACAAGAGTTTGTCAAGCGGCGCTGCAGGGGAGAGCGCACACAACGAGAGGAGTACCCGAAACACAACACAGCGGACAAACTGGGAAATACCGGCCTGCAACGGGAAATACTGGCACAGGAATAAGCTCAACGCTCAGCGTGCATATCTCTGGAGAGGTTCATTGTCACGTGACCGTAAGCTGCCACTTTTCCAGTGGCTTTCACACCTATGTTATCCCTTGTTCGTTCTTTATTCTTATACTACCTGTTACCCACTACATCGTACGCGTGGACTTCAAGTTCTGTTGCTAGAATATAATTTAATTTAATTGCAATGGAGCGCATGCTCTAGTGAAAATTTCCCAACACACCTTTTTCCCCTTTCCTGCACCCACCTACAATGGCCCTCTAAATATTTCAACTTTAAATTCTTTCAACGTTTTTGGTAAATTATTCATCATTGATTTTGGTAATTTATCCAATCCCTGACCTCCTTACCTAAAAAAGAGAACCTACACCCTTTTGCCTGAAATCGAATGCCAGCTTGTGGTCAGGTCATCTTTTCCCTTCCATTCATTACTTTTAACTCTTACACTAATATCTTTCCACGTTTCATCACCAATATACGACTTGTACACTCCCACGACCCTCTTCACCCTCTTCCTTTCTGCCAATGAATCCCATTCCAGCTCTTTTATCATTTCTGTTACTGATTGAGTTTTGCGGTATTTTAAAGAAACAAATCTAGCAGCCCTTTTAAAACTGAAAGTTACATAAAAGTTTTATTTATTAATGTTTCTCGGGATATAATAAGTATTTTTTCTGCTGACCTAAACTATAAATGGCGGTGTAACGGGAAAGAATTCAGCGATGGCCGTTAAAAATGCGAATGCCTGGATGGGCTACGGAAAACCATGGGACACCGTATTCGGGATGACCAAACGGAGATTTGAACCTCCATCAACTCAAAGCGCTCTATGCTGTATAACTTCTTGAGATGGGTCTTAATATGAAATTTTTGAACGAATCATACACAAAATTACTGCGAGAGAAACGAAGCCTGAGTGATTAATATAAAATTCGAGAGGTTTATCCTATACACGCTACACCGTCTGTCTGTCACCGTTCGGTTAGTTCACGACAAAATATGTAATTTATCCCGAAAAAAGTATCCTATGTCTAATGATACAAAACATTTCCTTGTTAAATTTCATCAAGACTGGTTTAGCCGTTTACTCCTTTAAACGTCAAAAACAGACAGAGTTACTTTCGCATTTATAATTTTAGTGTAGATTTCTTCCACTTACCCAGAACGTTTCGTCAGAAAGACTACTGCCCAGTATTCGTTGACATTGTTGTTATATAATAGTTTCACGCCGGTGAGGGACTTGATGGTATAGAGTTTTAGGCCGCGTTTACGCGATGTGAATTGAATGGAATGACAGTTGGCTGGAGAGTCGGTGATGGGGGAAAGACAGTGGACTAGCATGCCAGTAATAATTTGAAGACAGTCCACTATCGGACAGTTCTGTACTCCTGCACTATGATCTTCTTGAAAGTTCGTCCATATTACACGAAGGAAATAACATCGTAGCTAATTTGTTAGTTATAATGTTGAATAATATGAATAATAACAAAATAAAACTTAGAAATTGGTTAAAAGAATGGATATAAAAAAGAAAATCTTTGACTTCCTTAGCCTGTGTTTGAATGAAGTTGCCAGTGAAAATATAGAGAGTTACAGCATTTAAGATTAACTGTACCTCAATTTGAAGAGATGCTGTGAAATATTTTTGCTGATACATAAAAAATGTCATCGTTATGAAGCAATTTTTTGATAGAGCCTCTAAAATACTACTTCTTATAATTTTTATTCTTAAAATTCCACGGAATTTCCTCACTATTGTATAACGCTTTTTTGAGTGAGAAGGGGGAGGGGGGGGGGGATACCATCATCACGTCCTATACTTTTATGGTGAATATGAATATTAATTTACTAATTTGTTAATTGGTGAACTAGAACCTTGAATGCTGCAAGAATTTAAGTTACACAAAATAATATTCAATTTATTCAGTCTTCTGGCTTATACAAGGCCGGGCATATTTAACGTTACGTTAAACACAATATAATCAAAGACAATAAACAAGCAATAACCGGCGTTTACAATTTGCCGGATAAATGCAAACATGAACAGATTTTAAATATTTCAAAGATTTTGCAAAGTCAATATACATTAAAGTGGCGTCGCTGGCCAACAAATTAAAGTTAACATTTACAAAATAATCCCAGGGGTGCCATTTAAAATGAAAAGCATCATTTGAATTAATTATAATGAGCAATATGCTTTAAAAAGTTCGAAGTTAATTAACATGGAAAGTGGGTTAACTCAGTAAAATTGTTGTGATGAGAGCGGAAAATCTAATCCTAGGGTTAGTAAGCCTCGTTAAAACACTATGGAACCATGGACCTTTGCTTTGGTACTTTACCGTTGTCGCATCTGCTCACGAGGTGTGACACGCTCTGTGTCACTGTTGAATGCCAATTAGCGGGAATCCGCGCTAGTACATCTGCTGATGGCCTTTACCAGATGAAACACCTTGTTTCCGGCCACATCTGAGCCAGAAAAGCGTCTAGCTCCAGCGGCAGACCAGAGAGTATCGGACGACACGTCTATACTCCAGCTCATCTATACAGCAAGTCCCCTATCATGGCGTCCTCTTCTCCCGCCACAGAAAGCCAGTTTTCCCTCTCTCCGTACATGGAACAGAAACCTTTGATTAACAAATGTGAACCCTGTAGCCATGCGCGATTGGTGAAACGAGGTATCCCACAATCACGTGTTTCGTGCCGTAGTGGTATTCGTCACTCGTTTCGCGCACATTTCCATGACCTTGCACCCCTCAAGCGGAGAGTCGGGGGCATCGTTCTCACTCACCTAACAGCATCTCAGCGTCCTTCACCAGGCGTTCCATTGTGTATGCGGCGCCCGACTGGTTGTCACCAGCGCTAGGCATTGTCCAGCTATCTGAACGCTCAAAATTGCAGTTCCAACAATTTTCCACATTTAATACTTTCTTAACAGCAATTTTGCACTGAATTAAATTATATAATAATAAAGTTGGCCGCCCAGGCTTAATACATAATTATTTACATATCAATTAACCCTACAATTTACATTTTAAATAAACAAATATAATAAAATTTGAATATTAATTATGATTATTTATTAATATTCATTGGGGGATGACTCTGTCATACCACACTTTCATGCAGTTCTAAAGATTTTAATGCCTCTGCTTTACTCCGATACGCGACTTGTTAGTTGTCGCCATATTGATTGTTGAACTCGTACGCCAAACATTGATCGTGAACCGAGTCCACTATCCTCAGTCAACTGACTGTCTTGTAACTGTTGACACGAAGAGAGTGACTATCAAGTGCTGCGTTATCCCAAGACAGTACGGTCGTTCCAGCCAACTAGCGTCGTGTAACGCGGCCCTACGTCTAGCGACAAGTCTGTTGACAATGACATTACAGCTAAGTACATTGTTTAACAAACTATGTTCATTTAATCGTTATAATCTCCATCGTTCAGTCAGTAATTGCAGCGATACTAGTAAAGAAACGAGGCAGCAATATTAAAGAGCAACAAATAGTTTCAAATATCACGAAATAATTTTGTGAATAATTATAATTTTCTTGCATTTTTGTCTAAATTTATGTTTTTCATGTTAATTATTAATTAGAGTTAAGCTCGATTTATCTACTTTGGCAAAATGTAATGTGCCTTGCGACTGGACGTTAACTCAGTAGTTCTGTGACGTCACACGTCAGACCTTTGTTGGCAAACTAACAATAGCCGGAAATTTTTTTCCATTTCTGTGCATAAACGTCAGCAAAAAAAAAAGTATGTATTATGTGTAATTCTACATGTTGCTTTATTTACGAGAACAATTAGAAGCAAGGTGAACATCATCCGCTGTTAACTCTCTAGTCTCGGTGGCCGTTAACAGAACCACGTCACAAAATTCAAGGTATTTTGTTATGTAGGAACGTTTTTTTAATCACAATTTTAAACTTAAAATCTTTCTCAGTAGCTATGTATGCTGTAAGTATCAGAGGGGTCCCCCTAACACTTTTATACTATGGATTTTAATCACATCATCTGATAGCATGTTAAGATGGTATATTAATTTCATGAAGACAAAATGGTTTCCTGAAATTTTAATTTTCCAATTGGTTGCATGTAATTTCGGTTATTTTTAATTGCATCGGTAGCTAGACCATCTATCAATAAGAACTTCTCTGTTTATGCTATAAGTTCTTCTCCGTTATTTTAGTTGCCGCTTAAGTTTTATTAATTTAAATTTTTTAAATCATTTTGAGGTTACTTGATTAATCTTTCAGTTATTCAAGCTAAATGTTGTAACCATGGACGTAACCTGTGACGTCACACCTTCATATTCCAGTTTGGATCAGTACTCAGTATCAGCTGCACTCCGAGGTTAGAATGGAGGAAACTGAATGGCGAGTGGCAGTCGTTTTAGCGAGGAAATTCTGGTACTTTAAACTACCTGTTGCAAAACGTCCATCTGAAATAGATCAGGAATTTAAATGACTAATTTTTGGATAAAGTAAACACGATATAGTATATACTGTGTTATGACATGTAATTATAAAATTCCGCAATTATTGCCATAAAGTCTCCCTGATTTTCAGAATGATAAATTTTAGACGTGTGGGTGTTGCACTAGAAACCTAATAATTATCCACAATGGATGGTAGATGAGGTCAGTAAATCTTAAGTTTGATGGAAAGCAATTCTTACAAACAGGAATCAGAAATGGACATCTGATCACAGTGGGGGAGAGGGGAATCAGATGATGAACTCGATCACTTGGGTATAACATCGTCACAGCAATGGATATATGTTTCCAACGTTTTTGTTTATGCGTCAGTAATGTATATTGTAACATAAACGCTACGACTCCAAGTGTATAGTATGTAGTTTGTTTTTGTAATTATTAACTCGTTTTAATTCAATGGATAATGCAATAATTTGAATACATGTACTCGCTCACTAATTCCACAGACTGTTCATACTGTAGTGTAATTGGGTAGTATTAAGTTACAATAATCTTTGGTCCGCGGGCGCGGCCAGAGAGAAGAGAGAAAAAAGTCACGCGGTGTTTGGGTTGGGTTTGCGATCGCTGAGATGAAACAGAAAGCGCGGAGTGTATTAAAAATATTATGGTGTTTACTCATCTTGGGTTATTAAATATTTCGTGTTATCGGAGTGTATGTATAGATTTTATTTAACATCAAAACCAACCAATTGACAGACTGGTTATATTCGGCACAACTTGCCAGGATTAAAAGAAGAATAGGCAGATTATTTCTGGCTTGCCTTGCCAGGATAAATTGGTAACAGCCTAGTTATACCATTCATAAAATACCATCAATAAAACACGTACTAAAATAACATTGGATGAAAGTATCAACTAAAGGTGAGATCACAAGCTATAATAATAACATTGTTTGTCGAAAAGTATTTTATATGTTGTTTCCGGTTTCCTGATCAGAGTTTATCTCAGTTATTGAATCGTCCCTACCCATACTGAACCAGATCTACAATTAAAATTTTATTATCATAACTGTTATTACTACCATCGTCAGTCACACTTTAATTAACTAGCAGGACAATATCATATAAAACACAAGCATATCAAGGAAATTTAGTAAGTTGATTTTTTTAAAATAATAAGACTTTTAGTAGATTAAGGCTTGCAGAAATGGAGCTTGATTTACTGAGATTGATGAACTTATTTCCGCGAAGAAAGAAGTTTGTGGAAGGATCTTACATAAAAAGAATCGAGAATCGGAGGAAGGAGCTATAGTTAAAGTAGAGATGATAATAAGTAAATAATAATAATAATAATTGAGGTATAGGTGGTAGTTGGTGTACTCAGATGAAGGGATAAGCTCGAGCGCGAAGAGATGGAGTATTGAATCAAACCAGTCGAGAACCTATGACAAAAAAGTGGATGACATAATTCACTGTACAACAATAAATAACATATTTGAAAATAATGAGCTTAATTTATTCCGAAAGATATGAAAGTGAGTAAAAAAATAAAATTGTTTAAACTCCCAAGAAAATTAACAGTCTCCGATAATTTAGTTTTCTTAAAGAGAATTCTTTCGTTGAGTAGCGAATAGTGGTCGCTGGTTTTTTTCACTTTGTTGGGTCGTAATATTTTAAACGGTGGTCCATTTGCAGTAACAGCCAACGAAAATTCTGAGGATACAGGAGAAATAAAAATTGATTTGAGACAATATTTAAGTAATGGATCAGAGATGGTGTAAATTGCCAGAATTCGTAGCGAGCCGGGAGAATAAGGCGGGGAGGCGCGAGTTTCGCAGATGAAGCAATCAAAATGAATGTGCAGCAGCCCTGCATTTATCTTTTATTCACAGCCGGGCAACTTTGTGATTCTTTTCAATCTCCAGAATCGGGAGTCTCCCCTTGTGCTCATCTCGACCTCTCTCGCTGCCTCGGCATTCTTTATTCAAAAGACAAGACTGGCATTCTCGGTCCGAAATCGATGGCACAGGAGACCTCGCCGGGTCTTGTGCGTTCTGTTTGTAATGGCGAACACAGCTGCGATAAAATACGTTCTCCTTTTACGGAGTACACGTTAAGCTTCACCGAAATGCTTGGGAATCTCTTTCCACATCCACATCGATATTCTAAATGTCAGACAACAGAGTCAGAGGGTGCTTTGTACACTTAATTCCATAATAATACTGAATCAGAAGGAACACATACAAGCACATTGACCGAGTGTGGTGGGTGAACGGTTAACGTCCTGGCCTCGCATTCGGGAGGACACGGGTTCGAATCCCCGTCCGGGCATCCAGATTTGGGTTTTCCATGTTTTCCCCAAATCACTCCAAGCGAATGCCGGGATGCTTCCTTCAAAAGGCCATGGCCGATTTCCTTCCCGTTCCTTTCCCCAATTCCATCCCGCCTCTAACGACCTCACCGTCAACGAGGCGTAAAGCCCAAGCAAAAAAAAAAAAAAGAACATTATTTACCGGACAACCAAAATACGTTTGCATAGAAATAATACATAGTTTATTCGATAAATTCTTGACGAAACTACGCCGTCTGTCCGCGAAAGATTCCAAGTCAATTTTCTGAAGATTGTCAAGTCCTTTTGTTAAAGATCAATTTGCTTGTAATCTGCAGCGCTTTGTTGAATCAATAAGTGAGAGTTTAGATACAATAATTTAGTTATTATGTTGAAAGTTACACGGTCACGTAAACCCACTAAAATATTACAATTTCTTATTACATAGTCGGAAATGGACAGTTACTGTTCAAAGTTCAGGTTGTTTGAATAACATTTTTATGCACAGTATATTATTTTAATACAAATTTAATTATTTCCGAATACACGTTATTATTATTATTAATTTTAATTGCGATGGAGCTAATGCTTCGGTGGCAATTCCCCTGGTCATCTTATTACCCATTTTACTATTAGTTTTTGTTTAATACTTTTAAAACTGAAAATTTCTCTCTCATTTACTTTTCCAAATTACAAATTTTAATTTTAAATTCCTTAACTGCTTTTGGTAAATCATTCATTACTTAACTTGGTAATTTCTTCCAATACCTGACACTCTTACACACACACACACAAAAAAAAAAAAAAAAAAAAAAAAAAAAAAAAAAAAAAAAAAAAAAAAATCTCTCTCTTACCCATGAAATCGAGCGCCAGTGGTCATGGTCGCCTTTACACTTCCATGCACTATTCATAATACTGTTTATCGTACGATTAAAAGTTCATGCAAAGAAAAATATGCCATCAGATTTAATAATCTATAGTTGCAATAGGATTGCATCTAGGAAAAATTCTGTACATTTAAGATTTTTTTGAATGAGTAAAGGATATTTTTAATAAGCTACAGATAATCTAAATTTTAAAAAAAAAATCTTTGCTTCTAAAAGCGACGGATTTTGATGGGTTTTCAGTTAATGTACATCCTGCGCTCCTGAAGGTAAAACAAGTATTTTTTTGGTTTTGAGATTGAAAAATGAAAATTTTGGGATAATTTTTTCTTGAACGCGATTCATGCAAAAACTGCTGATCAGATTTTGACGGAGATTCCATTAATATATAGCCTGTGATCACGCGGACAAAATACTGTACGCTTATGCCATAAAGCTCATAAATTTAATATAATTATTCTGTTAAATGCGATTTACTAAAATATTACGGTCAGATTTCGAATGGATTTTGATTAATCTACAGACGGTGGTTCCGCATAGAAAATAAGGTATGTTTCAGTTCTGATGTGTTGTCGAAAAACTGAAAGATTAAAATAAAAGTGTCAACTAATTAGCATCCGTTTAAGGGTAAGTTACTTCTTGCAGTCGGAATATTTGTATTACATTCATTGTAAGAGCAGAATTTCATTAATCGGAGGAATAACGTTGTACTTTGCTGTGAAGACCGTTCATGTAAAACGAATTTGCGTTGAGTGATCCAAAGGGCCCGTGGATAAGGTAGTTCTTGACGATGCAGGTTTACAATAACAGTCCACACGAACAAAGTTGGGGGCAACTGCTAGTATTTTATAGAACTGTTATCTTCCCGCAGTCAACGTAATGGCCGCCGCCACAGAGCAACATCAGTGGTCAATAGAGAGAAGCCAGCAGTCTCCGTCTGTGGTGGCCTCTGACGGAAGGGCAGTGTGGTCCATTTCGCCTCAATTGAGAGCAGAATAATAGTGTGTATTCTTGCTGAATACGGCAGATGGGAGAGCCGTTTCAAGAAAAGTTGCCGTATTCACGTCGAGACCAAGTAGCAAAGTCATACTTCTAACAAGGCATTCTTCTCGTGGCGAATACGGCTGACAGACTTGTTCCAAGGATTCGGGAGGATGTGGGTTCAAATCACCCGCCTTCTAGATTTGGATTTTCTGTTGTTTTCCCCAAAACACTCCTTAGAAATGCCATGGCTAAATTCCTTCTCTTTCCCGCCTCTTAAAATCTCGAAGCCGATGAAGCGTAACACCATAAGAAAAAAAATGTAAATTTGTTCACCGTCGGGGTCCGAACTAAGTAACTCTTTGTCCGGCGCTAGACGCAGTATTAATATGGGAGTGCCGCAGGGTAGCGTATTGGGACCATTGCTATTTATTATTCTAATGAATAGTGTTGATTGTTTACTATCTGAAATTAGATTGTTTGGAGATGTTATAATGCTATATAAAAGGGTCAAAACCGTAGAGGACTGTAAACAGTTGCAGGGTGATCTGCACAGGATATCTAGTTGCGTTGGTAAACATGGAATAAAGATAAACGTAAAGAAGAGTCAGCTTATTAGATACACAAATCAAAAACAAAAATTTGATTATGATTATAAGATGGGGAAAGATTTGCTTGCTGAAGACTTAAAATGTAAATATCTTGGCATTACATTTGATAACTAGCTTAACTGGGCAGGGCACATTGGACAGGTGGTAGGAAAAGGTTTCAAAATTCTGCACTTGTTGGAGAGAGAGATGAGGGGATGTACGAAAGAAATAAAGGAATTGGGTTACAAAAGTTTGGTCAGGCCATTGCTCGAATATGGTAGTGTAGTATGGTTCTCACATTTTGGGTATCAAATACAGGAGTTGGAGAAGGTGCAAAAAGGAGCGGCTAGATTTGTTTCTGGAAATTATCGCAGAATGCTATCAGTGACAGGTATGATAAAAGAGCTGGAATGGGATTCATTGCAAGACAGGAGGAGGGAGAAGAGGGTTATGGGAGTGTACAAGGCGTATTATCGTAGAATGCAATCGGTAACAGATACGATAAAAGAGCTGGAATGGGATTTATTGCAAGACAGGAGGAGGGAGAAGAGGGTCATGGGAATGTACAAGGCGTATACTGAGGCATGGAAAGATATTGATGTAGATATGAAAGGTTGTGCATGGAAGGGAGAAGTTGACCACGACCACAAGCTGGCATTCGAGTTCAGACTCAAGGGTGTGGGAAGATTCTCTTTTTTAGGTTTTTTGGAACAAGTTACCAAGTGAAATAATGAATAATGTACCAAGAATTTTGAAATAAATTAATGTTAAAATTTGTATAGGGTAAATTTAGGTGGGTGGAGGAAAGGGGGAAGATAGGTGTGTAGGGACATTGCCACCGGAGCGTGTGCTCCATTGCAATTAAATTAAATCTTTCGACATCGGACTTGGAAAAGTTGTATATTTGACACTTGCAGGTATCCTTTTATTTCAGAAATATTTCTCGTGGATGTTGATCACCTGCTGTAGGGTAAGCAACGTGATTCTATCGCCTGCCGAGTGCGGTCTGGTTTCTTGCCGGCGCTGAGTGGCCCTGCATCTATTCAGTCAGTCAGTCAGACGGCACCAAACTCGGCGCCGCGCCGCGTCGGCCGCTTTGTGCTCCGGATCTAATATTCAGAGGGCCGCCGGCGTCTGAAAGGCTCGCAGCCGTCCAAACTCGACCCGTCCGTCCGCTGCCAACTCCCGCAGCCAGAGAGCGAATTTCACAGACCACAGTCGCGCTAATTTGAACGCTATCAAATAACCACACTTTCAAAGTTTACGTGTTTACGTAAAGTAAATAAGATCTCTCTATTCGACGGTGATGTTGATACGCTTTGGCATTCGATTACATTAATTCTCTTGCTCTAAAATATCAGTAATTTTACCATTTCAAGCACTGTTCACTGTTATTCCACCTGTAAAGCATAGACATCGAATATATTAATTCTTCCTTACCTTTTATTTTATTTTTCTGCCCAACATTTAGCCATAATGGCTGGCTGAAGAAGTTGATAGGATTCGCCAAAAAGTATTTTTATATTTACCAACTTATAAGTAACACACTACACTGGTGTTAAACTTTGGGAACTTTGTATTAATAATTCAATACTATTATAGCTTGATATCGGACAATTTATTGTTTCTTAACATTCAGAAACTCCATTTATTTTAGAAACTTGATTCTCAATAGACTAATGTTTTCCACAATAATAATAGACTTTCTTATCTCTTAGCTTTATTTTTGCAACTAACTCCATAACAAAGCACTCTCAACGTACCTATGCCAACGTACACAACTGGCACAAAGATTACCAATAAAAATCAAAGTTTATAAAATAAAGATAAGTGAGATAACACTGTTACTTGAAACATTTTGGTTGGTTTAAATTAAAAAATTTAAAAAGTTTGTAATTAAATATTCATTAATCTATATTTTGCGAGCACTGTAAATCATGGAAAGCAGATGCTTCAAAACACATTTAAAATAATGGGACTTTGTTGGACTTTATCTACAAGTGACACGTGTTGTTTTTGCACTCGAAAAACTTTTTATCTGGCACACTTTTCGCTGTGGATGGTACAACTTTTTCGTTATGTGTTACTGGTACAGTTTTAACTGTCAAAATAATTCATTAAAAGAATTCTGATATTTTTGATTTGTTGTTTTGCTGATTTTATTCCCAATCAGAATTTAAAAATTATTTTTTTTTTAGCTAAATGTTACAGAAATAATGATTTTTGTTGTGTCTACAGATGTAACTCTAACCAAAGATTATGTTTAGTTATATAATTCTCTACTTCTACATAGGTTAAGATAATACTAGGAATAATCGTTTATACTTATTAATAATGATAATTTTTAATGTAACTTTAATTTCTTATAATTCATATCTTGTAATTCATATCTTATATTGTGTTAAAATATAGGTAAAAAAAAAAACTTTCAGAAATCACTGTGATAACCCAATACAAGGTATATATATATATAAAAAATTGTTAGTAATTGTTTCTGGAGCTACACTTATTCACTCGATGATCCAGCCGAAAATAAAATTAATCATAATTCTCAGCAACTCTGGTCACAAAACATTTCAAAAAAGTAAACAGAAAATTGACCTAATGAAGAAGTGGACATAAGAACCCAAAACTGTTCTCAAAGAGCGCATGTATCATTGTTATGGACTCGTAATAACTGCAGCTTTTCGATACTAGTATTAAGGTATGAAAGAAAAAAACTCGTATTTCGATAAAAAAAAATAAAAAATTATTCCACAATAAACAACGCGGCAAAACCCGAAAGTCAATTAATCAAAAAAAAAAAAAAAAATTTAGTTGCCGTACCATATGTGTCCTAATTAAAATTATTCGTTTTCTCACTTCTGTACATCACTAGCTCCGAAATGTCTCTCTAGTCATAACACGTACACAGGATATACGAAAAATGGGACAGTTGCAAAATTTGACTTTACGATAGTTATTTTTCAGTGGTTAAGAACATGTATGGGAAATTTCATCTGAAACTTTTATACACGTTTTTGTCTTCTGTTAGTCAGAACTATGTCTCCCTGCAGTGTCACAGTAAGGGGGGGGGAGGGGCAAAGCGTCTGTCAGTGAGCAGCTAACAAGTAGCAGTCCATCCCACCGAGGGGTGTCTCCTTGACGGGGTGGATGGTCCCTGCCGCACTTGGCACAATCAGCACTAATCCAATTAGAGGCAAACCTGAAATACTGGTGTTTACACAGGAAGTTGGTGCGCCATATCCCTGGGGGAGACCAGGCGCCTGTCTTCTGGCGCCGGGCGTCAAGGGTCCAGGGTCCCTCCACCACCCGTCCTGCCCTCATCCCTGCTCCTCACCAACAACAAACTGCCTTCCACACGGTGTCGAAGAAAGAGGGTGGGACCCATATATTCTATTAAAGCTGACCACAATAAGATCTGACCAACATTTTACGGTGGTATCAGCAATGAGACACCGTACCTCAAGCCAAGAGTCCATTTGGTGTGGTTGACGATCCGGAACAAGTGGATAAAGATTTTCAAGTAGCGGTTTGGAAACACTTGTGACCTGACAGCGTGGTTCAGTGTGCTGAACTGCCAAACATTGGATCGGGGAGGTACAACGGGTCTACCGGTCATCGTGACTGTGGTTTTTAGGCGGTTTTCCGAACCCATCAAGGCGATTGGCGGATTGGTCTCCAATCTCCACCTCATGAACTACACATTTCACAAACAAACAAAATCACTTATCACACGTTGAACATAGTTAAAGGGGCCTTTAGACGACCCTTTCCCGATCACCCTGTCCCGTTCCCGATTTCACTTTCCTCCCGTCGACAGTGTATTGCATTTAGACGACCCGTCGGCGGCCCGATCTGATACTACCGGACTAGCGGCTTACCACCACGTGTATATCCATCTAGCTCTGAAATTTGTCCGTTCCATTTAATAGCAATTAAATTAGTTGGTTGCAAATTTTGTTAACGTTCTAATATCTAAATTAAATATGTAAGGCCCTACTTTTAACAAAACCACAAATTCTAGGTGTAACCCTGACTGTTTGATATCGTTCGAAAAGACTAGAAAAAGTAAAAAGTCTTGTGCCAAGCAATTATGTCTACAAAGACATATAGTCACTTAGACTCTTAGATGTGTTGGATGATGAAGAGTCCGGAATTTCCAGCGGATGACACCTGAAATGTCTCATTTCTCGCGTCATTGTTATGATGTTCCTGTGAAGTTAGGGTGGCCAACCATACTGTATTATAAAGTATCATATTTTATTTTTGGCTGTTATACTTTTTGCTGCGAATAAAGTATGCGAAAATACTTTATTTCGAATAAAGTATACAACACATGCAACTTAACATTCGTCTGCTAGTTTCACAGCCTCCTGCAAGAAAAAATGCCTATCGGCCAGCGATTTTTTTTTGTTCGCTAGCGTCTTTTGATCTTCGGAGTCGAGGCAATAAAGTGGACCGTTCATATTGCTGTACCCCAGTCGACTCGTGTCCGCTCGCCGTTATTTCTGAACGGAACCATAAAGTATGCGGAAACAATTTATTTTTGGTAAACTATACAATTCAATTAATTTCCAAAAGACATGTTAGTGCTTATGATGAAACGAAATAAATGCAAGTTGGTGGGAAAGGAGAAACAGATCCTCCATATATTTCAAAATGAGTGTTTTTTAATTTATTAAACTAGATGTAGAATGTGGCTCCAGCTGTAACACTGAAATGAAACAAACAATTAATAGCCAGTCCAGTAAGCCCGAAAATATATGTATTTAAGGCAATAAATAACTTCTTTAAGTTTTTTTTATATACTTTTTTTTCCTCTTCAAAAGACAAATGTACATTTTTTAAAATTAAAATAAGTTTTAACTCTTTGTGAGGTGTCCCATAAAAATTTGTGGGTCTTTTACACCTCCAGCAACTCTATTAATACTTATTTTACCTTTATTATCGGATGAATCCATCTCAAAATAATAGAAAACGGGTAACCAGGCAGTGTGGGCACAACTGGGCGAGACTTTAAACGGCCAGTTTTCAGGGTAGAGTGGTAGGGGCCCCACTTACCCCCACCCTTTTGCCCTAAATCGGATGGAATGTCCACCCGACCTCCCTGCCTGGTCTCGCGGCAAAAACGTGACTAGGAGCTCGCATTAGACGACCCGTTTTCAGGGCCGAAGGGGCGTGGCCACGATTTAGGGAGACCAGGTCGGTTCGTCTAAATGGGCCTTAAACATTTCACATATTTAACTATACAGGGACAAACAAGCAGAATTTCTGTACCCGTATAGTCACGTGACGAACTTGGACCTATGAGTGGGAGTCGGAATTAGCGGTCGGGATTGCAGGGATGCAAGTTGTGAGATGTGCAGCTTATTATGTTTTATTTAACCTTGTTGTATTTTAATATAATTTTCAGTGTTTTTTAGGATTTGAAATGATTCAACTGTCGACAGGAGCACTAAAACGTTTTAAAGTCATTTGGAATGAACTTTCAGCTTAATGCTTATTAGTTTTGTCTTTTATATTTGAAATAAATAGAAAAACTTCTTTGACTTTATTCCAATTACTAAAACGTTATCTAATACTTAAAGATCCGAAGACATACAGGTCCTTTGCTAGCAGTAACTTTTACAACTCAAAGTGAACGCACGAAATTTTCTTACGCTCGCCCGATCTTATAGCTATCTCCTTTCTAAACGTCACCATAACTACAAATTTCTCTCTCAGAGTAATTATTATTCTTATTCTTTTCTTTAAATAATCTGTTATACTACAAGCTCCGAAGAAAATGCATAGTATCAATTAATTAGTGCGGTATATATGTTTCTGCATGGTGCCGGGTTGATTAAATAGTTGAGAACTGTGAAGGTACGGGGTCCAAACAGAAAAAAACAGCCACTTCATTGTAAGGATCAGTGTGTGTCATCGCGCGTAGTTTATAACTGCTGGTGGTCGAACTCTTTATTAAACTGGTGGAAGCGTTAACAAACGCAGTAACCTGTATCTCGGTAGTAAACAGTCCAGTTATGAAAGTATTCACGGTCATATTGTAAAGTGGAAGTCACAGTAAACATTGAAAACGATTGAAGTGTTTGTTGCCTTATTTGAAAACTTGAAACATTTTAGAAACCTTTTTCCAACATTTTGTTGGTGACAACCGGATCCGAACTTGCTCTCTTCACAAGTGTGTGTATATTAACTACTGAAAAACACGACAAGAAAGCCTCTTTATTGTGTACATGGTTGAAATTACTTACAAAGGCATTAATTAATTTCCTCCATTAGTACGTGTTACGACCCAGCTGACCAGCTGGAAAAAGAAGGAGAAGAAGAAGGGTTCGGAACCAGTAGTACTTAGACTGAGTTAACAGAAACAGAAATATGAGTTGTGTGCTACTTAACTATGAAACTTAACCACTTTGAACTAGGAAATAGGTATGTATTTCATTCAAATTTGTGAGCCCTAGCTATACGTAATGCTCTGGCCTCGCATTTGGAGGACGTAGTTTCGAATCTCTGTTCGGGAATTCAGATTTGGGTTTTCCATGGTTTCCCAAGCCACTCCAGGCGAATACCGAGACACTTCCTTTAAAAAGGCCATGACCTAATTCCTCCCCGCTCCTTGCTCCCTAGTCCTTTCCCTCCTCTAATGACGTCGACGTCGACTAGACGTAAAGTTATAAGATAAAAATACGAGCTATAACATATCAATAAATACCAACGATAACAGATCGCAAGGTAACTTGTCGGCTCCAGCAATTCTAAAGAGGCCGGGAGCAAGGACCTACGATAACCAAACTCTGAATGGACGGAACGGGGACAGAAACATTGTTCTCCTAAGTGATAGTCCCAAGCATTAGCCACTGACCCACCCCGGTCGATATAGTAACTGGATAACGTACTCAGGAAAATAAAGGTTTAGTATGATTATAAGGTGGAAGAATTGCTTGTTGAAGACGTAAATACCAGTTGATAATAATTTCAAGTGGGTAACACACAATGGACACGAGGTGGTTGTAGTTTTAAAAAGGGCAGCATTCACTGGAAATATTGATTAAAATATGTTCCAGGGGTACCTTCTACTGCCGGGTCAATATTAAAGGTTTCCGCGACGCCTTTGATAGGAAACATATAAATCTCCCTGTTGCCTGTCAGCCATCTGACACACTTAATGAATCTTTCTACTTATCACTCTTTTTCATGTAATTCTCTCCTGTTTCTCACATCGCTTTCTATCATATTTACAGCAGAACTTTCAATTCCTAGCCCCCCCCCCCTTTCTAGGAAGACGCTAGTGAAATTTCAATTTAGATTTTTCGTGCCACTCAAGCGGTGGATTAAACTAAAACGTAAGAATCGAACGTGGTCCTATTGTAGGCGATACCGCAGCCTCATCTCGTGTTTCTGCTATTTCATTTCGAGCGAGTTCGCCTGGAGACGCCCCTGGGGAGGTCAATCGCTCTCCAATAAGGCGGGGGACTCCACACTCGGAGAGGAATTTGCCGCCGTCGCGTGTTATGTCTGCGGCGAGACATTCCAGCGGGGGCGCAAAACACTTGTCTCCCGGCTCCCCGCGCTGCGACGGAATTCTTCCAATATGTGAGCCATAAGCTGTTCTCAATATACTGCAGCAATATCGCCTCCAGCCAATGACAGCTGCCGACCGGGTTGCCGAAACGAAGGCGTTGAACCCTCCGAGCTGCCGGTAAACTTGTCGCGCCACCTGCGGGATGAATTCCAGCTAGAACTGACAATGAAACTTACGTGTGTCTTTTTGTGTGACTGTCCATGATAAATCAGTCAACTCAAAAATGTATCATCAGTATATCATCTCATTATCGAAAAATTTGTTACTTTAAAAGTGAAGTATGAGAATTTTTCCTTATTGGGAATCCCAAATTTAACTACAAAGTATGTAGGACAACCAATATGGGCTCATATAAAATAATTGTTTAAAAAACATAAAACCACCTTCAAAAAAAGCACTAAAATTTTAAAATAACTTTATACCTTGCTTAGGAGAAAGTAAATCTAAATGGACAATATTTTACATTACTGTCACTGAAATTTTTAGATTAATTAATTATTTTTGGAGTTGGTGCCAACTGTCACCTCGCGAAGATCGAATTACTGAACTTTTTTTGGTACTAGAGTCGAAACGGGGAGTACGAACAAAAATTCACAATATTTTACAGCATGTCGTGAGGCAGATAGTGTTATTGCGGGAGACAGCTGAGGGAAACAAAATAACAGTATTTTAGTCTGTGGTTCGGCCTTATTGGTTATCCAGGCATATCTCTGGCGCTAAAGTGTCAGTTGGTAGGCTGCATCATGCAGTACACGATTTACAGTTAGTATAATATTGGCGTATCATCTGTATGTTTCAGTTTTGTCAATATGGGCTCATAAAACACATTGTTTGAGACCTTATTATTATTTATTATAAATTCATATAATTAGTATTTTCTGGCATGAAGCGAGATTAATTTATTCTTCCTTGGCAAGAGACCAGGTTGTTTATTCTTAGAGAAGGTTTTCATGAGTGGTTATAGTAACAAGCTAGGCAATTAATGTGATTGCCTAGCAGTTAGTTTGTTGGTTGTAAGAAAAGTTACTTAAATAATTAATGGATCCATTAAATGACATTCGATGAGTACGTGAAGGCTGAAATGAATATTTGTAAACAGGCTTGAACGCATCACGCCTACTAATTCCGTCTACACTAGTATTCTAAAGACAACTTGCAACTAGCGAGTACGAAGTCGGATTCTGTAATTTGGTGTTGATACAAAGAACAATTCTATAATTGCTTTGTTATTCAAATATTGAAGAAACATTGTTTTCTTTTATAATGTGGGAAAACTCTCTCTCTCTCTCAAACACACACATACGCATGCCCTGTTTTCCCTCAGCTATGGCTATGGCGCACTTACTTCAAAGTATGCTGCCGATTTAAACAAGTAATTTGGTGAACGTCAACTTAAGTGTTAATAATATGTGTGAGGCAATATACCTATGATATACACAAAGAAAGTTCCAAAGCGTGTGCGACGAACACGTGAGAGCACTAAAGTACGGAAGCCATTCCGCATTCGAGGAACATTTCATAGGAAATAGTCATTCACTAAAGGACATAAACACAGATATATAAATTCTCACAATCATCATAAATCGTCGTTCTACGGGAAACTTATATCACATTTCAAAAGCTACAAAAACATTCGTACGCGCTTACTAATGATGTCATAATACTGCAGTAGTCAATTACAAGACATATTAATCACAAGCAGTGATTAGACTGTATTACACTCTGTACCTTTATTTTCAAGCTGTAGTTAGTTAGGAAAAATGGCCTACAACAACATTGCATTTAATATTGAATTTATATGCCAGAAATATGTATGTCCTCTGCGAAGTAATAGCCGAATTCAGCTGAGACATTTTTTCCTTCAGCTCTGCATCACATGGAAGATTTCTTTATTTAAATTCTTTACCCAATTTAAAAGAGTTAATTCGCATTATTATTAACGGGATTATTAAAATTAATGAATCACATGGGATAGTTGGAATTCATGCTTCACACATTCAAATTATAAAACGGAAATGGCGAATCAGAACTGAATAAAAATCGTTTTTACAAAACTTCTGTTTCAAGGAAAATGATTTATTAATCCGTACAGAGAAACTGAACGTGAAAGTCTCGCACAATATTAGAAAAAAAGGCACTCACCATAAATCAAAACTAAATTCTGTCTATGTTTAAAACCTTCATGGCTAGCGTGAACACGAGACTATTTGCCCATTGGTTTCGATAATTATTACGTCAGGATGGTACTAGGTAGGAAAAAAAAAACAGGAAAATTATCTCATGGCGGATATTTCGAAGTAGGGATGTAACGGATATCCGCATCCGCAAGAGCGGAACTTTCGCATGAATTCCTACATCTGCTTTCGCATCCGCAATTTTTAATGCTGGTATATAGCGGATGTATTGTTTACATTGCACTACATTTTATTCTTTTCTCTTTACACGAGATTCTGTCCATCGTTGGTTGGCTAACAACAAGCTGTTTGTTTCTTCCTTACGATCTTGCAATATAAGTAACAATTAACTGAACGGTGTTATTACATAGGCGAAGAATTTAAAAGATAGAACTTGCATGTAAAGTAAAGCGGCGTATAGAACTACCATAGGATGGGCTCACGCATTCACGTAAATAAAAGGGGTCCAATAAAACGTACCTAACAATCCTTTCCACTCATACTTTCTCGCGGCACACCATGTGTCCTTATCGCACACTTGTAGGATGTTTCCTCCAATCGCTTCCTCCAATATCTATAGTTTGTTGGACGGCAAGGACCCTTGTCGGTTGTCCGGGACTCCAACAACATCCAACACGCCCTACACGTAGTCCTGTAACCCCATTCACGGCCCATCAATAGTTCTTTATCGAAAATCGGATCATCGTAGGGCCTAACTTTTTTCTTTTTTTTTTTGAAAGATGAGGCAAAAATAAATCAATTATATGGATATAGACTTTCCTTATGAAAAAAGATATACTTATTTTGATTTTAAATTCATTTTTGATAAAATATTAAAATGTAAATAATTATATATTTATTTTGCCACATCCGCTTCCGCAAAACATCCGCATTCGAGGATGTCAAGCACTAAACATCCGCATCGGCATACGCAAAGACTCCGTTCAAACCCTACTTTGAAGTAACAGTGACTCTGGAAACGATTTGGTCTTCTGGGCACTTTGTGTTATTAGTGTGAAAAGTGTACGCATTTATGAACGTGGTATGTGGTATTTGAGAGATAATAGGCTCACCCACTTAATTCTTCTTTCCCATAAAAAAAAAAGTCTTCGCACTCTCACTACACTTGTTCTGATGACAGCGCATTTGCCTCAGTTTGTGCGCTCGGTGTCAATTTAGATCACGGAGGAGCCTCATTAGAGCGAGGAAATATTTTGCGCCGCCGCATCAACTCTCGCCGTGGCAGTTTAATTTCCGGGTTCCATAAGCGACCTTTTCTGATAACGCCCGCGAGGCTGCACGGCCCACAGCGGTCACGTGTAGCGAACGTGCCGGCGGTGCGGGACAACTGATGAACGTGCTCAGCGCGCTGTCACACTCTCGTATTTTCTCTACGTGTCCCGATCAGCTCTCGTCACTTACTCGTTCCTCACCTGAGCTACTGGCAGCGCAAGCACTGAAATCGAACGCGATATTCGCAATGGGCAATTCGAAAGTCTTGTTTATTTACTTTCCGTGTGTGTTGTAGTGGATGGTTAGTTGGGAAGGGCGAAAGCGTTGTAGTTCATTTCATCATTGAAAAATTGCCCAATGTTGCTATATATTTGGAACTGTTTACGGCTTACAGAAACAGCCGTATTTAATTTTAATAACAAAAGGAGTCTTAAAATAAATACAAAGCAGTGCCTCGTTTTACATTTGCCAATTAACAAACAGAATGACCAAGAAAATAATAAATATTAATTCAGTATTATGAAAATTTACAATGAATGACATAATTACAAATTTGTTCTTACTGATTTTCCCTTTCAAACAACAGGAAATGGTCTTTACGATTACACTGATTGGATGCAATACTGAAATAAATTTCATTAGTATGAATTCGTCGTGCACCAGGGTATTTTCCCATTACCCACCAAATGTAGTGATTGAAAGTTCACAAGAGTTTGTCCATCTTTCAAATGTAATAACTATTAAAGTACGAGTAGCTCGCGGCTTTTAAATGAACACTAGTTCAGCTTTCTTTTGACAGGGCCGTTACAGGGCTACTCTCGATTATTTGAGTACAGCACTAATAAGTTCGTTGTGCATTTACTGTAAACGGTGTAGACAGCTCCGTCGACGGTGAAAATTTTTGCAGCATAAGCTCGTTACAACACTCAAGTAACTATTGACCTGAGCAGTTCTGTCTACTGGAGAATCAACTTATGCTTTCACGCTCAGAAAGAAAAGTACGATGAATATCAAGTTACTCTAGCATGTACCCACTGTTATGTCTCGTACTGAGCGACTCAAAAGCGCACGACCTCTGCCACTGGAAACCTGGTACGGAGTGTCTTCAAAAAATCCTCCACTGTGGCGTCTTCTTCGGCTCTCGACGACGTGTTTTCAACATGAGGAAAAAATACACAGAAATTCCTCCACGCGGGGATTTTTAATGCTGGTGATTGGTTCTACTGTGGTGCCTCTTCATCATATAGCTTTCTATTCTCTAGAAACGTTTTCTGGTGTCTCGAGAGAAACCGCCAAACTCCGGCAATATTCGTGACGCGCGATTCCAAGAAATCCCAGGGTAAAAATGTAAGTGGCAGGCCATCCACCTTCCCTTGGATATTTCCCAGACCTACCGAGTCTCACAGGGTTTACAGCACCGTTACTCACAAACAAGGTTGCTGTCCATGTTAACTGATGTGCACTGTGTTACCTGGAATTCCGTCCACTCGCTCTTCCATCGCAGCTTCTAAAATCCGACCCTAGAAAAATTCTTCCTATCACTGATTGCATTTAATATTGGTAGTAAAAATTTTATGGGATGACCAGTTTTGTCATTCCGTTACAGTGTGTGAGAGAAATAATGGAGATGGTGGGCTAAAGCGTTGCAGAATCGCTATTATATGAAATGTTCTTCGAAGGTTGGATAATTTTTTTTTCAGGTTCCTTTACGATACATTTTGCGACTTGAGCGCTAAAATGATTTGAAACAAATTAGATTTCTTAAACAAAAAAAAAAGAATTAGTTACGCTTTAGATGCGGACAGGAGCAGCCTGCAAGAAAATCTATTTTAACATTATTTGCTTTTATTACATGTGTCAGTTTCTGGTAATGTTTATAGTTTTTTTTTCGCCAAATATTTTCTCAGCTGGTTTAATTCATTCCTTGTACGAATATTTTGTCTGTATTAATTCTCATTACATTATTTTTTTTTATTTTTTACTTACGGCTTTACGCCTTGTCGACTTCGAGGTCATTAGAGGTGATGGGACTGGGTACAAGGAACGGGAAGGTATTTGGCGATGGCCTATTGAAGGAAGCATCCAGGCAGTCTCCTAGAGTGATTTGGGCAAACCATGGAAAACCCAAATCTGGATGCCCGGACGGGAATTCGTACCGGCGTCATCCCGAATGCGAGGCCAGAGCGTTAACCGCTCACCAATCACGCTCTGTCATTACATTCTCCTCATTAGCTTCATTTAAATCTTTTAACATTTTGTATTTAGTTCATTCACTTTCTACTAATAAAACCATGTCATGGCCAAACCTTATACATTCAATTCTCTTTTCACCAATACGCACTGCTCTTTTTCCATCTAAGCAGTGAGGATGGCCAGAGCGCGGGGTCCTGGACTCTACCCTGGTCCCGTTTTAACTCTTCGACCCTTTGTGGTGGCGCCTTGACGCACGCACCCATACTGGCGTGTATTGATATTACAAGCCACGTTTTTATGTCGCCACAAATGACTTCCGAGACTCTTGTTGGATTTATCACTGGTGTGGGGAGGGTTAGCGAAGACGCTCCCCGCCCCACACACGCGCCGCATTGCTGTCAGCGGTTAGCGCCGCACAGTGGATTATCAGCGCGGACAGACGGCGTGAGTACGGTATTAGCATGGGGCGCGGTGAGCGATCACCTGCCGCGATGGAATGAGCGGCACTATGGGACACAATGCGCCTGCGCGGTGACTGATGGCCGCTGCGCCTCCCCCGTCTGACTCACTGTGTCTTACCGCCGCTCCCCAAGCCGCCAGCGTATTGTCACCATACATTCCTACACGCATTGCGCGGGCTCCGGGCCACAGGCTAACTGCTGCTCCAAAGGCAGTTGCCGAAGATAACGCCAGAATAACGACAAGAGAGTCCGAATATTCTATTAATATAATGATGATAGAACCGAGCGTGGTATGTGAGCGGTACTGTTCTGGTCTCGTATTTGGAAGGACGCCGGTTAGAATCTCCGTCCACCCATCCAGATTTGGCATTTTCATGGTTTTCCCGGATCACTCCAGGCGACTGCCGGGATAGTTCCTGCAAAAGGTCATGGACGATACCAAAAGAGGATTAGATTTTTTTTGTTTAGCCAAAAAAGAATCACGCAAATCGTTAGATAAAATATGTAAGAGAGACTTGCTGCACAGTAGACGATAACCTACTAGAACAAAGCGATTGGAAAACAGGATACTTTTTATCCTGACTATAACATACCTTCCAGTGATACAGAGGTCACAACCGTAAGAAAAAACAATGTATCCGTTCGCGCTCCGCGTAAAAATAAAAGAAATTCAGCAAAGTCATAGCGTGTGTTATCAGTTACGATACAGCATACCTTTTATCGTGATTAATACTGTATTTCATCCTTGATAAGGAGTACGAAACCGTAAATTTTGGAAATTTCGTGCACCCATTTTTTCTGGTAGAGTTTTCTCGCAGCTGAAATATATGCCAACAACATTTATATTTTGGAAAGACCTAGATATCTATTGGATAATTTAATCAATGAGTGACGTTTTCTTCAGCGGTATCATAATAAAAACGTTTTGATTTTCACAAGAAACATAAAGAAAACAGTTAATTAATAAAATTGTTCTTGTATGAAAGCGCTATAAGATTAATATGATCTATAAAAAGATAATTGAGGCTATATTAATACAGGACAAGAGATGTAATAGAAAGAAAATGTGCTTCTTGCATCAATCAACAATTTTCATGGTGTAAAGAAATACAGAACTAAAAGTAAGTGGAGCTTGCTTTAAGACGACAACATCATAGTAATTTTAAAAAGGTAATTTGAGATTGGATTAAAGTTATCAATCATATGTGTAGTTTATACCATAAAGATAATAGTGAAATTATTATTTACTTTATTGTACACCAGAGGACTGCCATGAGAGTACATGGAAATCAGACAAATAATGCTGAAAGCCACAGAATTAGTTTAACTTCAATGGAAGGCAATTTGATATCCACAAATAATGGAAATCTCTACGATATAAGAAAATAATTAGCACAAGTTATGTATTTGAGTTACGGAAGGAATTCAGATACAAAACATGTAGGATTTATAGAGCAAAAAATAAAAAATTAAAATCTTGAAGGAGTAGACCTCGAGAAACCGTTTGGGCCATCCCGACTACGCTAGGTGAATGCATGGTTGGTTCCATAGGATAACCCTTGGGCACCTCCTGTTATGTCCTGTGCAGCTACGTGCAGGAATTAGAATAGTTGCAACGCACCATCTTCCACTCACTTTGTGTTGAATTATGGAGTAATAATAATAGCGGTAGTAATATACCTACATGCGAATAGAGCAATCTATTCATACACATGCCTAATATTGCTCGCAGAGAGGGCACGTGAACAATGGCGAAGTGTGCGCTGTCGTTGTCTTGGTTTTCCTGGTGGAACTGCGTCAATTTATTGAAATTAGGGTTGTAACGGATGTCATCTTTGCGGATGCGGATGTCCATTGCTTGACATTCGCGGATGCTTAGCGAAAGCGGATGCGGAGGTAGAAAAATAAATTTATAATCATTTAGATTTAACTTTAAAATGAAAACTGGTATATTTTATATGCCAAATTCTATATTTCTTCATAAGTAAAGTCCATTAAAAAAATATCCTTCTCATATGAACTTAACAAGGTTCGTGGTTCGACTTATTCAAGCGTCAAGCACAAGGCCACGCCACCACACATCTCCGTGTTCACATTTTTTTTTTTTTTTTTTTTGCTTACAGCTATACGCCTTGTCAACGTCGAGGTCATTGAAGGTGTGAGAGTATGGGGGCTAAGAACGGAAGAAATTCGGCCATGGCCTTTTAAAGAAAGCATTCACCTCGAGTGATATGCGGAAACCAAGGAAAACCCAAATTTAGTTGCCCGGACGGGGATTTGAATCCGCGTCCTCCCGAATGCGAGACTGGAGCGTTGACGCTCACCCACCACTCTCGGTTCCGCGCTCACCACCCGCCTTCACACAGCTCTAGTGGCACATTCACAGTACAACTTGTAGGGCCTACGATGATCCGTTTTTCTATAAAGAAATCTTGATGGTCCGTGAAAGGGATTACAGAACTACATGTAGGATGTGTTGGATGTTGTTGGACTCCCAGGTAAACAAAATGGGTCCTTGCTGTCCAACAAGCTACAGATATTGGAGGAAACATCCTACGAATGTGAGATAAGGGCACATTGAATGCCACGAGAAAGTATGATTGGAAAGGATTGCTTGTAACATGTTGTTAGACCCCTTCTATTAGCGTGAATGCGTGAGCGCATCATACAATAGTTCTACACGGATGTCCTATAAGTTGGACGGTGAATAGGCCGCTTTGCTTTACATTGAAGTTCAAACTTATAAATTCGTCGCTTAAGTAATAACACCGATGAGTTCTTTGTTACTTTTATTGCAAGAAGGTCAGAAAAAACAACCACTTTGTTGTTAGCTAAGCAATAATGGGAAGAATCTCGTATAAAGAGAAAAGGATAATATATATTGGAATGTAAACAAAATATCCGCTATGCATCCGCATTAAAAATTGCGGAGGCGAAAGTGGATGTAGGATTTCACGCGAAAGTTCCACACATGCGGATATCCGTTACATCCCTAATTGGAATGTAACGTTTTAGCCATTATTCTACGGCTTTCATCAGAGGACTACTATGCCTCGGATCGCTGCCACCTATAAACAGCTCCCAGTGCCACGGGTATTTTTAAGTTCGCCATGGATGTTTAAGTGAACAAACAGCTTCCTTTTATGGATGTGATCGTGAAGCGGAAGGAAAACGGCTCCCAGGGCCATGGAGTTTATCGGAAATCCGCCCACACGAACCGCTACCTGCATACAGCCTCTCACCACCATCAGCAGTGAAACGCGGAGTTTTAAAAACTTTAACCATCCGTGCATCTATAGTTAGTGACGAAGCGAGCATAGTCACTGAAAGACAGATTTTAAAGAGATGTTTCTAGCCAACGGCTACGGCATTTACGTTATCAATAAGACCACCGCAAGGCTTGAACCTCAAGCTGTACCTTGTGCTCCAGGACCGGAAGGAGAGACCAGCAGACCAACGGACAGATCCATGGCAGTGTTCAGAGGGTAACAGATAAGACTGGTCACCTTTTAAAAAAGAAAAATATCCGACTGATATATAGAGCACGACCTGCTTGTAAGGGTAAAAGACAAAAGTGAGAAAATGCAGACGCCAAGGATATACCAAATACCCTATAGCTGTGGGCAGGTATATGTAGGGGAAACAGGACGCATAATAAAGGAAAGGCTTAATGAACACATTAGCCACTTTAAAAATAACGACATCAGTAAATCAGTTGTAGCACAGCATTAAGCTGATAGTGGGCACGCAATTTTGTTTAGTGAGACATGTGTGTTGGTTCAGGAAAGCAGATGGTGTCTCAGGCTGGTCAGAGAAGCGTTGGAAATAATAAAAAGGCCCGATCATATAAATGCGGTCAGTGGGGTTCAGCTTGGCTAAATATGGTCACGCCTGCACGGGACGGAATCCCCCATCGGACTGCCCGCTCTGGTGGCGGAAACATCAGTGACGTCAATAAAATGGCGGCATCGGGAGCTATTTATAGGCGGCAGTGATCCGAGGAATGGTAGTCCTCTGATGACGGCCATAGAATAATGGCTGAAACGTTAGGTATTAGTAAATTGACGCGGTTACACACAGAAAACCAAAACTAAACAGTGAAGTCTGTCTGTGGGCCACCAACTAACATAACCTTTACCAATTAGTGGTGGTTTTAAGGTGTGTTAGAAACAAATGAGGCATTCAGTCGAGCTTAAAGCATCGAATGCAATTTAAATTCAGAAGTAGAGCAGGAGATCCAAGAAACAGGAAATACGGGACAGTTCGTCTGCTTTTACCTACCTAACTGGTTTTTTTTTGTTTTTTTGTTGTTGTTTTTTTTTTTAAATATCTTGTGCTTAAAGGAACTTTAAATTTAACCGGCCTCGTATAATCCAGAAGACAAAATAAATTTAATACTTTTGTTAACCTGTAATTCTTGCAGTATCCAAGATTCTAGTTCACGAAATTAACCAAATTAATATCAATATCCCCGATAAAAATCTCAACGTAATGGCTTCTCCCCCTCCCTTCCCCCCTCTTCAACAAACGGAACCATTACACTACTAACGCATGAAGTCGAGTTCCAACTTGTGCTCATAGTCATTTTTGGCAATTGAGAGTAGAAATAACCAAAACAAATTTCGTCGCAGGGGTGATTTGGAAACATTTATCACTGAATTTAAAGCAGATTTTCTCCTAGTCATGAATATCATCATCGTAAATAGAAAATCTTCTTATCAAACTGAAACTTTGATTTAGCTTTATACTCGTTCCAGAAGTGGAGTTATTTATACGCGCTACTCTATAGTGCGGTAATGTATTTGAAAACTCTCAGATGGTTTACTATCATAAGCTAGGCTGTTTGCAAATGGCATAATACTATTTAAAAGGATCAAAATGGTAGAGAACTGTGATCAGATGCAGGGTGATGTGGACTTGATATCCAGCTGGGTTGGTAAACATGGAATGAAGATAAATGTAAAGAAGGGTAAGCTTATTGTGTACACAGTAAAAAAACTAAAGATTGATTATGATGATGTGGTGGGGAAAAAATTGTTTGTTGAAGACTTGAAAAGAAAATGTCTCGGCATAACATTTGATAACAAGCTCAACTGGGCAGGACACATTGGACAGGTATTAGGAAAAAGTTTCAAAATCGGGTCAGACCATTGCTTGAATATGGTAGTGCAGTATAGGACCCATATTTTGCGTATCAAATACATACGTTCAAGGGAATGCCAAGAAGGGCTGCTAGCTTTTTCTCTGGAACTTATCGCAGAACGCAATCAGCAACCAGTGTGACAAAGGAGCTGGAATGGGATTCATTGGAAGACAGGAGAAGGGCGAAGAGAGTCATTGCAGTGTACAAGGCGTATATTAGTGAAGCGTCGAAAGATATTGGCATAAGAATTGGCAGTATCGCATAGAAGTGAAAAGATATTCTTTTATGGGTAACGGGGTCAGGGATTGGAATAAGTTACCAACAGAAATACATTTAAAGTTGAAATTTGTTGAGGGAAAAAATGAGTTGGTACACAAAAGTGCAAAAATGGGTGTGTATTGAATTTGACAATGGAATGTGCAATAAATCACATTTAAATTAAACTTTAGAAGCCATTTCCCGTAAATTAGATTTTTTATAATTTAAGGAACGTTTTCTCAAAAAGTATTCAAGATAGGGAGATAAATTTTTTATATGTTACTCTACGTTTAACGCAGCCTTATTAAAATAATTTTATTAGTTGATATGAAATTTAATAAAATATCACATTTAAAAAAAATATTTTTTAGAAAGAAATTATTCAAAAGAAACTAGAAAAGATAACAGAATATACCTCCGTTGTAACTTTAAAAATGAATCACTGTATGTGTTGACGAAGTTTGAAGTTAGTACTCGAATACTGAATAGTATCCCCATAAATGTTCTTCATAGTTTACCATTTTTACATGGGATTCATAGGCAACTCCGGATACCGTTAATATATGTGGAGGAAGAAAGTGAATTAATTGATTCACCAATGAATAAATACGCCCCATGATAAATGATAGCGATTAGCGAAGTGCGAGACTTTATGTCGCTCTTAACACCACGCATGGTTAGCAGATAGAATTGTAACGGCAGAGGTGTAGCAGCGACTCTGAGAGTTGCGTTTGCGGCTCCGGTGTTTGTGAATATCAAGTGGAAAACGTTACGGCCAGGGCGATCGAAGCCGCGGAGGGCACGCCGGCGGGACGTTGATTGATGATCCGCGCCTCATAAACAGAGCCCGCGCAGCCAGCGAACGCTGATTACAGGCGCAAACACTGCTGCCAACTTCGGCAACAAAGTTCATCGCTGGAGCAAATATGCAGCAGTTATCTGCCTCACACGGGCATCTGCCTTCGATGGGAAATGGAGAGAACCCATTCATTATAAGTCGCAATCATAAGGTTTTTTTTTCTTTTTCGAAAACTCCTAAATGTAACAGTAGTTACAGTTTCAAGTAATCATGACTAATGAGACCAGGCGTGGTGGTTCAGTGGTAATGGTTTGGACTCGTATCGGGAGAACGAGGGTTCTAATCCCCGACCGGCCATCCAGATTTCAACTTTCAGCGTTTTACCGAAATTAATCCAGGTGAATTCCGGGGTGGTTCCTTCAACAAATCATGGCCGTATTTGTTCCCATTCCTTGCCCCCAGTCCTTTTCCGCCTCTAATAACCTCGACTTCGACGAGGAGTAAAGCCATAAGAAAAAAAAAATCCGAGGACCTAGTGTTTAATTGGATCTGCACTGTTCTAAAAATAATTCCGAGTGGTAACTCGTACCGCATGTTCTCAATTTGCCAGTAAAATCCCGGCTGACACAAGACTTCGAAAAATCACATCCAATGATAATTTAATGTCTAAATTCACTATAACTGTCGCTAAGTTACGTCTTTCAAAATCGGGTATTAAGTTTAGGTATTTGTTAGTTAGTTGCAACCAATTTTCGACTTAACCATCCAACATGCGTTCCTTTGATTTCCACATAAGCATTACATTATGGCCTCTTCAATCTGCACTTATTATGGTTCCACTATTCTACATATCATAACAGCCCTCAGACCAGATCTTTTATGAATTTTAGTCTTAAGAATTAAATGTAGAGACATGGAGGTGATTAAATATGAATTTGTATTTTTTTATGTGAAATAATATTGTTCTTATGGAAAGATACTGTGTAAATGATCTGTAATACAATTAGAAGTAGTGTTATGTGTGAAGTATTGATTGAAAGCTTGTAATTATAAATGATATATAAGCCATTGTGTATTCAGCGCGATTTTCAACTGTTGTAATTGTTTGATGCTGCCCAGTTTATGTTTAAATGCCTGTAAATAACCTTAATTTCCATTTCAAAGTGTTTCCTAATGATTGTAAGTGATTCTGTACCATTTCTAATTGTTTTATAGTATGATTTTGACTGTTGTGTCTGTTAGCACTGTTTGTTGTGTACTGGACGTTTTTACGGCACTTATTTAAACGCTCGGAGATGACGAGCAGAGTCAGTTGTTGTCAGAATTTTTGATAATTGTTTGTGGTGTGTCAAGTTTGTTTGTTCGCTGAAATTTAATCGCCGGAAATCTTTTGCAATGTGCTTTAGTGTCTCTGGACGATGTTTGATGCATAGCCAAGTAGATTTCGCAGAATAAAAAGTGAAATGAATAGTGTAGCAGCTGTCTTGTTATTTAATTAAACTCCTTAGTTAAAACCTGTTAATTAAAGATCTAATGAATTAAATTACAATCAGCGTTATTTGTAAGAACCACCCAGCGAGTTTCTTGACATGGCGACCGTGACAGGACTGATAGCAAAAAATATAAAAGGAGACACCTAGAACCTTGACAACATCCTTCGATTTTGGAGCGATTCAGACCTTCTAGAACCCGCAATTTTTACAAACAGTAGTGCATATCAATAACGAACAATGGACTAATTCATTGTAAGTTGCTAGGTTTGTAACACTGCTCTGGACTGCCCTGTCGTCTGTTTGTGAGTGACCGCCTCTCAATTGCCGGCGTGGTGGGGTGTGGTACGCTGAGGATCTCTCGTATTGACGGCGGAGTGGCTCCCAGAAGCAATTAGTGCCGTCCCAGACCGTCCCCGGGTCGTGTGTTCGGAGCCCGGCCGCTGCATTATGCACGCCCACCCCCTCGAACAAGCCACACGAGGTGGCTGTAATTAGAATCCAGAGTAACCACGTCCACTGGGAAATGAGGAGACAAGTCAGGCTAGGGTCAACATCTCGTCTGAAGACGCAAGACGATAAACAGGAGAAGGAAATAGATCAAAATATAGTCAGATGTAAGTAAATAGCCGAGTGAACTTGTTCTCATACCAAAGCCTAATCGCAGAATTAGAGCTCTGAATTCCCATAGTACGTCACCTGCTACCAAGGACCGCATGCAGGGATGACAAATTGGGGATCGCGTTAAACACGACAATCTAACGTCAGAGGTCCCAGCAACAGAATATCGAAGTTCTCCTGAAATTTCGAAGTTATCTGAGAAATCTATAACTACGCTAGCATCTTAACTATAAATCATGTCAAACAATATGTATGTTTGCCTAATTTTTATTTCAAAGGTGTGCTGAATGTGAAACGTGTTCAAAATAGGAACTGTATTTTAAGTGTTCAAGGTATGCAGGGTGTGCGTGTGTGCTGTTGAATGTTCAATACATGGAGTATGTGCGAAGTGCGCTGGGTATTCAATGTGTGTATGATATACAGAATGATCAGGGTGCACCGGAGGATGGATAGTGTGCATATTGTGAGTGGTTTGGGGGGTGTTAGAGGCGTGCAAGGTGTCCAACACGCGCAGGATTCTTAAGGTGGTCAAAGTCATCAGAGTGTTGAAAGTATGCAACTTGTGCAGGACGTTCAACTATGCAAGGTTCACAGGGCGTTCAAGGTATACAGAGTGTGCAGGATACGTAGAGTGTTCAAAGTGTGAAGGACGTACAAAGTATTTAGGTGTGAAGGACATTTGAGTATGGAGAGTATGCACGGTGCGCAGGGCGTTCAAGGTATTCGGGATGTGCAGTGTATTCAAAGTGTGCAGGGTGTACAAGGTATGCAGTGTGCAGGGTGTATAACGTATGCAATGTGTTCGGGGTGCACAGGGCTGTTCAAGGTATGAAAGATGCACAAAGCGTTCAAGGTGTATAGGGTGTTTAGGATGTGCAGATTGTTCAAGGTGTCCAGATCGTTCGGGATGCGCAGGGCATTCAAGGTGTAGGATATGCAGGACGTTCAGGGTATGAAAGCGGTGAAGGTATGCGTGGTGCAACGGAGTGTTCGAGGTATGCAGTGTGTGCAGGATGCGCAGAGTGTTCAAAGTGTGCAGGGAGTACAAGGTATGCAGTGTGTGCAGAGTGTTCAGGGAGTGAAGCATGTTCAAGGTATGGAGATTATGCAGAGCATTCATGGTATGCAAGATGTGCACTGTGTTCAATTTGCGCAAAGCGTTCAGGTATGCAGGGTGTTCAGGATGTGCAGATTGTTCGAGGTGTTCAGATTGTGCGGGATGCTCAGAGCGTTCAAGGTGTAGGATGTGCAGGACGTTCAAGGTATGCAAGGTGTGCGTGGTGTACACAGTGTTCAAGTTGTGCAGTGTGTACAGGATGTACAAAGTGTTGCAGTAGTGCAGAGTGTCGGGTTGTTCAGGGTACGCAGGGAGTGAAGGATGGCGTGGATGCAGGATGTTTTATGGTGGGTAGCTCGAGCAAGATGATCGTTTTACATTCTCGCAGTGTGCTGGGAATGAGGGCAGCTGTGTGGATTGCGAGTGTCACTATCCGTTTGTAAAGTGTCAGCAATTGTTGTCTCTACTTCTTCGAAAATTTGTGGATTTGCATCTCGGCAAGATGTAGTTGTAGCGCTTTCTCATTGTTTTTCGTGGTGGATGGGTGGGACGATGTGTGTCTCTTCAGCATAGTGCGTGGTTCTCCAGAGATAAAAGAAGGGAGAGGGTTCAGCTCTGTATTTAAATAGTTTTGCCATGAAATACAAGAGTTACATCAAAGAGCATGTCACGGAAGAACCCACGAGTGAAATGTATAAAGTGAAAAAGTGAAAACAGTAAGTCTAAATCTAACTTATATTCCTGAATCTAGAACAATAACGTGATAATAAGATGGTCCCAAGGAAAAAGCAACATAAAATACTTTAAGAGGCACAAAATTTAATGATTTAACTGGTTGATTATGATGAATATACATATAAACTTGTGAGTAGATAACGATGATGGCGAAATAAAACCGAAATCTGTATAACAAATTAAAGAATTTGTTTAATCGAAAACCATAATGTCACCCACCCCGTTGTAACAGCCCTAAGACCTACCTTCCGACTACTTACAGTCATTTATAAATTAATTATACTTGTGACTGAGAGATAGAAATATTTTTTTTTTCGACGGATTTGATGCAATCCTCCATCCTTTCCTATCCTGTGCTAACCTCTTCATTTCTACATACCCCTTACAGCCCACGTCCTCAATTATCTGTTTCATTTATTCTAATCTCTGTCTTCCTCTACAGTTCTTACCGTCGACTGTTCAAGGATATGCGTTGATTAATTGTAAATTTTTCTATTTTAATATTTTTTTTCTATGAATGTGGGATTTTTTGATAGACGAAATGGTTGTAAATAGACAGAATGTTTGTTGTATTTAAAAAAAAACATTCGTGTGTACGAAATTAATTAAAAGTCGGTGATGAAGAATTTGGAGTAAGTCATAGTAAGTATTATTTAAGATCATTTAAATGCGTTTTTTCTTGATTGTAAGTAATTTTGTGTGAATCACAATTGTTTTCGTATTATTGGTATTGTTCCTGTAATTGTTGAAGCTTGAGAAAAGTCGGACGGCGCCTTTTAGTTTTCCGGAAATTTCAACTATGCATTTAAAAGCTCCTGGTTATATTATGCTAGCATGTTTGCTTGGAACATGTTAAGACTTAACGCTACGTCATTTGTTTATTTGTGATATGCTTTAAATATTTGGAATGAAGTTTGATTTCAAGTTATATATGTTTTGATGAAGTGTTTTTTGAGAAATAAAAGTCAAGTTAAAACTTTATCGAAGTTACCTAGGTATTGAGAAGTTCAAGAAGTTTGGTAACATGCTTTGAACTTTGAAGGAAGTTTTAACATCCTGGCGACCGTACAAATATGTGAATCAGTTTCAAAGTATTACGTTCCGAATGTTTTAGCCCTGTCTTATATCATCTTTCCCTCCACGTAACGACTATAATATTAGTGCAGTTAAACGTTTTCAGTAATTGTTTAACTGTGCGATTCCTGATATACATCCTCCGCGTCTGTAAGTATGATTCTTTTTGAATTACGCCGCTTGAGAGCTGTCGGCAAGTGACGAAGCTGTGACGTCGTTGGAAGCGGCGCCTACATCCTGCGCGGCTGTAAATCGCAGGCGCCTCCAAAGTTCCTCGCCAGCTGTTCGAGATTGCTAGATTAAAAGCTTGTGATTGTTCGCCGCCGGAGGAAAGCAATTTCTAGCAGCGCGCGCGGGACAAAGGCAAAGGCGCCGCTTTGTCGCCGGCTAAGTGCTTTTCTTCCCGCGCTTACGACCGAATCGTAGGTTCGGCGGATCTTTTAAGATTCGAGAGGAGTCGCGATCGGGAGCTTACCGACCTGCTTCACCACTTGCTGGATATGTCAGGTGGCACAGCCCCAGAGACGGAAAGCTTTCAGCACGGGGCAAATTGTCTTTGTGAATGTGAAATACTGGAGGAACATCTCTCCGTTGTTACTCTACTTTAAGTGGTGTGTCCTCTTTCCACTCTCCACCCCCATTCCTCGCACTGCATCATTAAACAACAGCACAAAACCCTCCTACTCTGTCACTAAAAACACTGCTTCATAGCTTTTCCACAAGATTGTAAGAAAACAGCATTCTGCATTAAAAGACAAACATCATGGCTCTGCAATCAGATCGTAAGTAAACAGTGTTTACATTCCTTTTTTTTTTGGATTTCTACTTAAAATTACTGATCTTACATTTAAGTGTTGATTGGGTTGTGGATGAAAGAATAGTATGTGTGTAACCCGGTGTTAACCCACTCAAGCCTACTTTTTCAAAATATACAAAGGGGCCCTCGGGATTGACGTCCCCACCTGACGGACTAATCACCTTTACCAGCGTCGTATGACCTCACTCCACTTGCCTTACTGAGAGGTTTGGCATTTGACCCACAATCTGATGGTTAGGAACTGTGTACCACCACCTTTCCTTCCTTGCCAGCCAAATCCTGACAGTGAAAATTTTCAGCACCACCCGGACTCCAACCAGCTACGCCAGTGTCAGCGATGGACACCATCACAGTGCGGTAGTCGACTGAGCCAACGGGACGGGAAACCGTACCTGCACGTAAATCTTATTATTTTTTTTTCATTCTACATGGTTTAATCAACTGGAAATTTACATATAAGTATTTTGTAAAAACTATAATGGTAATATAGTGAAACCTTCGTATTGTAATAGACAAATTAGTACTTACGATTTTAATTACACTTCGTCTGTTAGCACAGGCAGCTAGTGGCAAATAAAAGGAAGCGGAGACCCCACCATAAATAGAACCAGATTCGTTTGACCTGTTTGTTTTGAGGATGGAATGCTTCTGTTGGCATCTGTCAGCAAAACGTGTAACTTAGGTGCTGTATGATAAGCGTATTTTCGTTTGTGAAATGTGTGATTTAGAGGCGGGGTTTGGGGACTCTAGCAGCATTCGCGTAGTTGATTGTGGGAAATCATTTAAGAACCCGCAATTAGAATTACCGGTACGCGGGATTCAGGACTCAAACCTGGTCTCATAGCAGGGCCTACCTCGACGAACCAATGCGGTGACGCATTAAGACACGCAGCCGCACTGGCGATAACAAGTACGGATTATCTATAAAGAATCGATTCTAGATTTACCTCTTTCTTGCACCACTCTCTTGATTAATTTGATACAACGCTCTGATTGTTCATGTCCTGCGCAAATCATTACATCATATATTTTCAATTTTTTTAAGGCTTTGTGGCTCGTCATCGTCAGGGTCAGTATAGCCGCGTGATGGTGAAGGGCAAGGGCAATGATGCGGAGATAGGGAGAGTGTTATGAAAGGGAGGGATTTCGGCCATAGCTTTCTAAGGTAACCATCTCGGCATTCGCCTGGAGTGATTTCGGGACACCATACAAAACCAAAATCTTGACCTCTGTATGGGGATTCGAACCTGCTTCCTCCTGAAAGCTAGGCTAGAGGTTGCCGCTGACCCACTAATTACTATACGACTAACTCTTAAAGTTTCTTGCATCGTTATCTGAATAGTTGAGATAGTAACATTGAAATCATATTTTGTTGTAAAAATGTGACCTACTTTGGCATACGACCTTTTAACTGCATATTTGTTCCCACATTTATTTCTCAGTGTATTCAGCAGAGGCTCTATTGTTTCGTTTGGCACGTCTGCTGCAATAATTGAACGCGACGCGCGGTAAGGAAGCGCGCAGATCCGGTGAGCCGGTGATCCCGCGTATCCCTGTGATCCCAGGAGGAGGTGTTTTCCCGTGGCGAGGACTTATTTCGCCGCCCGAATCACCTGATTTCCCCAGGGGGCCATCCCGCGTCACCGGGCTGCGCTAGGTGCCACGGGAACCCATCAAATGAACTCCACACACCAGGTAAGCGAGCAGCTCCGTCCAAACTGCTCGCCTCCTTATATACTCATGCAACAAGTCCTACCAACTGCGAATAATAACAAGCACGATATGAGGCTAGACAGTCTAAGCAGTCACAGGAAGCTTATAAATTCTAAAAGTTACTTGACACCTGATGAAGACAGCAGAGCAAGCTGTCGAAACGTTGTGTTTCTAGGATACTATTCGACTGGACGCCTGAGAAAATTACACTGTATAACAATAACTCACTCGCCAGCTTAGCGATGAGATTTATACAATTAAACATTCACAGGAAGCTTATAACATCTAGAAGCTACGCCACACATGATGAAGACAGCAGAGCCAGCTGTCGAAACGTTGTGAACACCCGAGAAAATTACACTGCATAATAACACACCACTCGCCAATTTAGTGATGAGATCACAGGAAGCTTATAACATTTAGAAGATACTCCACACCTGATGAGGACAGCAGATCCAGGTGTCGAAACGATGTGTTTCTAGGATACTATTCGGCTGAACCGAGAAAATTACACTGTATAATAACACATGACTCGCCAATTTAGTGATAAGATCTATAGATCACAGGTAGCTTATTAAATCTAGAAGCTTCTTGACACCTGAGGAATACAGCAGAGTCAAATGTAGAAATGTTGTGTTTCTAGGATATCATTTGGCTGAACACCTGAGAAAATTACACTGTGAGTGGCAACTCACACTAAATTGTAAAAAGTGTAAGACAATGAGCATAACTAACAAAAAGAATCCGATTGTTCAGAAATACGAGGTATACAATTCAGTTATTGATATGGTCGATTCTATGAAATATTTGGGAGTAACAGTACAAAGGAACATGAAATGGGACTTACATATTAATACGTTAATAGGTAGAGCTAATTCTAGGCTGCGGTTCCTAGGTCGAATCTTGAAAAATTGTAATGAACAAACAAAGGAGATAGCGTACAAATCTCTTGTGCGTCCATATTTGGATTACTGTTGTGCCGTCTGGGATCCGTTTCGTAAGGGGTTGATTGAGATTATAGAGAAAGTACAGACAAGAGCCGCTCGATTCGTGACCGCTTGCTACAGTCCTTATGAAAGCGTTACAGAACTGATTAGTAGACTAGGCTGGGAGTCTCTGGTAGATAGACGATGCACGTTTCGTATAAACGTTTTGGTAAACATGCGTACTCCCACTTTCACTTACGAGTGTAGTGAAATACTTCGTCCATCAACCTATTTGGGTCGGAATGACAGGAGACATATAATTAGAGAAATAAGGTGCCGAACTGATTCTTATATGAATTCTTTTTTCCCTAGTACCATTATGGATTGGAATGCACAACAAAGAGATTAGGTTTGGTGCTGAGCACCCTCTGCCACCCACAGTTTTGTGAATTGCAGAGTATATATGTAGATGTATAATAATACATCACTTGCCAGCTATGAGACTTAGAGAACTAAACAGTCACAGAAAGCTTATAACATCTACAATCTACCACCTGTCGAAGCCTTGTGTTTCTAGGATATTATTCGACTGAACCGAGCAAATTACATTGAATAGTAACACATGACTCGGCAACTTAGTGATGAGATGTATGAATCACAGGAAGCTTATAAAATCTAAAATATACTTGACACCTGAGGAAGACATCAGTGCCAGCAGTCTAAACGTTGTCTTTCTAGGATACCATTCGGCTGAACAAACGAGATACACTATATAACATTCCCTCAGTCGCCAGCCTAATGATGCGATCTATAGACGGTGTTATGTCTAAAGGGTCATTTGGTGGGTCATGTCAGAAAATTCTTCCAGTTAGTTAGCGTGAAATCTCATTTCTCAGTGACGACTTTAAAGTTTTATGCATGACCACATGACCGGCATGTAAACTAATATTATTTACATACCTCGCTAATTCCCTTAACGGCAAAATTCATCGCGATCCTATTTCATAAGCCCATTTGATTTCAGATCTTCACTGTGAACGGAAGTGCTACACGATCTACACGATTTTCTTGAAACTAGTGTATTTTACTATCTACAGAAGTGGTAAATCTTCTGTCCTATGCCAACAAATCGTGGCCTAGTGACAGCAATTATGACAGCTCAAAGGTCTCCACCAAATCATTCAAATTATTAATGCGGGGACGAAGCCTTGTCTAATCGAATATTTAGAGCTAATTGATTGTTTTACAACAAGAATACAATTACTTACCTATTAGTGTAAGCCCGTAATGGGGTTTTGACGAGTTTTGGCGTAGAAGGTAAAGAAAAGTTGAATTTTCGTGTGTTTCACCCTAAGGGTCCCCTCTACAAAATTTGAATAAAATCTCTTCAATTAATGGAATTTGTGGATCATTTTCCTCACTTGCTGATAATATAGATAAATAAATACTGCTAAAGCAATGAAATGTTTGTTCGTTTATTAACTTTCCGAACACGTTTATCGTAGGACCCAGTCGATATCTGATATGAAAAAGGAGCTGGATTGGGAGTCATTGTAGGACAGCGGGAGAGTGAAGAGAATGCTTGGAATGTACAGGGCATATGTTGTTTATGGGGCTTGGAGGGATATTGGTCAAAGAATTAGGAATAGTGCATGTAAGGGGAAAGGCGACCATGACCACCACAAACTGTCACTCGATTTCATAGAAAAATTTTCTTTTGTGGGGCGAAATGATAAAAATAATTACCAAACAACGCTGAAGGAATTGAAAATTAAAATTTGTAAATCACAAAAGTAGATGAGGGAGGACTTTAACACTTAAATTACATAAGATAATTAAAAAATATAATAAAATGTTTAATTAGATGACTAAGGAAACTGCCACCGTAGCGTGGGCGCGATCGCAATAAAATTAATAAATAATAAAAAACGTGTTTCGCTGCTTTTGCAGAAGCATCTTCAGCGGTTTCTCATTTGCGGTTTATTGCCTACAGTTATGCTCCATTTTTAGCAGCAGCGATTTTGTTTCCTTTTGAATTGCAAATTATTTTCAACTTATTACGCCACTAGTAACTAGCATAACACTGCAATGCCTAGTTACCAGTGGAATAACAAGGTGAAAATGAATGGCGATTTAGAAGGAAGAAATTCACTGCTGCTGAGAATGGAGCATCACTAAAGGCGATAGGCTGAAAAATGAGAAACTGCTGAAGTTGCTTCTGCAAAAGAAGCAAAACGCGCTTGGAAAGTTGATAAACGATCAGACATTCAACCGCTTTGGAGGTATTTATTTATCAATTAAATCTCTTGAGTTTGAAGGGACTTAGAATCTGGTTGTAGGCCATTTTTTCGCAGTTACTGAACAATAAGTTATACAAATAAAATGCCGTTTATAAGCAACAGTTATTCTCCAGACGCGTTTTGCCCTTATGGTGTTGGGTATCGTCAGTCGCTGCAAATGTATGTTTTACATGTTTATCATTATAATTATTAACCACATACTGTACATTAAGAAATGGTGGATCGGAACTTTATACACTTTTACATAATTGTTTATATATATATATAGCACAGATCTGTAACATATATAATGATTTATACTGAAGTTAATAATTGTAATGATACCCATGTAAAAATATACTTTTACAGACACTGAAGATGCTTCACACTATAAGGACGAAACGCATCTGGGGAGTAAAAAACATTCAACCCAACAATTGATTGTATGCGATATTTAATTTATAGCATTTATTGATTATCAACTATTTCCTTTTAGTTTTTGGCACCTGTCATGACTACTAAGCTGTATTATACGTATGAAATACGCCAACGGTTCTCACTAGTTAGGATTCCGCCTTAAATTTCAGATACAGGAACGACAGAAGAGGAATGTGTGGAAAGTAGATACTAACCTTATCGTAAGGATGAAATGAAGTTGCCTTCTCTACACGGTGGTATAGTTAAGGTTCATGTTTATCCCCGGCTTGCAGCCACTGTGCAGCTGTGTACAGCAACTTGCCCGGCTGGTTTTTACAGCGCGCCCGTTGTGTGCGGCTTTCCTCTGTCCGCGCGGCGCATTTATGCGCGCCCGCGCGGTCGACCTGCCCGCCGTTCGAATTGAATGCGTGTACCCGCGCCCGCCGCCGGCGCTGTTATTTTTTCCCTCGAATTATTCGCCGGCAGGCACATTCCTAGTGTAACGGGCGTCCCGACCGAGGTATTTATTGCGTTCTGCGAACTCGGCCCGCCCACAGGTTTAAAACACAATATCGCTCCAGAATTAGTGATATCGACCCGCGCGGGCGGCCATTGTAGTCCCGCGCTGTGGAAAGGCCGCAGCTGCGGTGCTGTGAATTAATAAACCCGAGTCCTCCGGAAATATTTTACCTCCGCAGCCGAACACAGTTGAGAGATAGAGCGCGCCATTTCAGTCGCCGGTGGATTTTAGGAAGCAATTTCTACTGTTTTTCGACAATCTTACTAATATATTATATCTACATTAGTCTACATTAATAATATAAATGTGAAAGTAAGTATCTCTGTTTGTTACGTTTAAACAGATCTTGATTAAATTTGACAAGGAAACACTTTATATCATTAGGAAGGACATAGGATACTATTTCAGGATAAATAACATATTATGTTTTGATGACAGGCAGACCGATAGCGTATGTAACTCTCTATAATACACTCAAAGACCGAAAACGTTCATTAAGCAAAAAAAAAGAAAAAAAAAAGAGACCACAGCGCGTTGTGGGTTACGAATATCCAACTCTTTGTGTTCACGACGAATAGGTCGAGGCTGCATTTAATATGTATATGAGATTCTTCTTACCCATCGCATTACAAGGCTCTAAAAAAAGGACAAATGTGAGTCGTCATGAGTGGAGGATGCGACCTGGACCAAACGCGAATTTCACGTCGTGGCTGTTTTGGCGATGACTTCTATAATATTATATCGGTCTCTCGAGTTTTGTTTCTCTCGCAGTCAGTCTTTTGATAAGCTGCATGCACAGGCACAACCTATTAACTTGTTATACAGACGTGGATTAGTGTTAATAAAGCCCAGAAACACACACTGAAAAGACGTGTTTTAAGGGCATATCTTAGCAAAGGACAACAAAACCGAAACGTAGTGTACGAAGCGATATTGACTTATGGTGTCCCTAAAAATTGGCATAATTTCTAATTACAAACACAAATTTTCAGGATGAACTGTGGCAGGTCATATCCCGAAGTTACTCCCTAAATTTGTTGCTGTTTTTAAACGTGTTGCTAATTCGTTCTTGTCATGAGGTTCGGAAGTAAAATGGTATGGTAATGGCTTCCTTGTCACATTATAGCGACTTCGTGCTTTTTGGTACATGTTTTAAGTAATTTATAGCGTTCTGTATCCAATTCTAGAAAAAAATTAAGTCTACGCACATTAATTAACGGATGACTGCTAGTACATACCATATAAAAAATTGTAGAAAATTTCTGTCTTCATGCTAAATTTATTTCAAGAAGGGTAATTGCAACCATCACTACCGATAATACATATGAGAAATATATATATATATATATATATATATATATATATATATATATATTAATTTTTCATGTTTCCGTCTTCCTGACAACTCATTACGCAAAAACTAAAAAGCTGTTTTTAACAAAAGTATATGGATTTATAGTTTATGTCAGCACTTGCCATGTAGGATGCATTTATCCAGATTAATAACATTGTTACCGATCATGCAGAGATGAAACCGCCTAATTTTTGTCAATCTGTCTGCACCTCAAAGAAAAACTAAGGAACGGATTTCAATCAAACAGACCGAGCGTGGTGGGTGAGCCGTGACGCTCTGCTTTCACACTGTCCTTGTTGGCCTCGGGAGCACCTCAACATTATGCAGACAGTTCATAGAGAGACGTGCCGTGTGCGGACTAGCATTGTTCTGTTGCAAAAAGACACCACGATACGGTGGCCTGAGAGGACGCATGATATCCGTGACATACCAGAGATCCCTAAATCACTGTCAGCCGTTACCTGAAATCATACCCGATAGCTCCCCACACCATGACGCCAGGAGTAACATCGCTGTGCCTCTCCAAAGTATTGGAAGAATGGTAGGCCTACCTCTCTTCTGGTCGGCACCATACTCGTCGACGGAGGTAGTGTATAACCGCAATACACCGCGAAACACAATGCAACGCCATTCATTTGGAGTCTATGGTTCTCGAACATGGCACCACTGCCAACGCATCCGTTTGTGTTGTGGTGTTAACGGCGTCCTACGTATGTGACGGTAATTCCCTAGTGTGGCTGCTGCTAGTATCCGAGGGTTAACGCATAATGTTGCAGGGTGTCCATTACTTGTTCTAGGATGGCAGGCGCAGACGTGAAGGAATTACGTTGTGCTTGTCACAAAATAACACATTCCTCCCTTTGGTGGTCAGACGTGGTAGACGGGAACCTTGACGACGAGCGTGCCTGCCCTCAAGTTCCCGTGCAGTCCAGCATGTAGCTACCGCCACATCCGAATGTCCTACAAATCACGAAATTACACGGGCAAAGTGGAGATCCTAAGGCTGCCTTCAAACTCTATCAATAGGCTTGTTTCCACTAAGTATAAATCGGATGCATAGCAGTTTTTAATGATTAATCATGCTAAGGAGATAACAAAAAACAAAATGTTTTACTTCAGGATTATTCTTATTTTAAGAGAATAAATTTGACAAAACCAGGCATTTTGTCACGTGATCGTGAACGCCAATGAGAAAGCATTATGTTGCGCCACCCGAAACACAAAAGTTGTTGACATTTTGGTGGAACAGAACCGGTTACTTGATAAATTATTCGTTTGTAGCAACTTTGATCGCGTTAATACAGTTGTTCTTAGTTATATGCTGAAACACAAGTGTAATTCACCATGGAACCAGGATTTAGCAAAGCAAACAGTAGCAATTTGACCAAAATTAAAGCCGTGCAACAACTTTACTTTGAATAGGATATTTTCTTATAAATGTTATTATTTCTTCCTCATCAGTAAACATTTTCAAATTATATTTTTTACAACCAGTATTTTTTATTTATTTATTTTACAGAGGCTTAAGAAATTGAACCTGTTTTTTTTTTTTTTTTTTTTTTTTTTTTTTTTTTTTTTTTTTTTTTAACTGCTTTACGTCTCTCAACAGCGAATTAAACCTGGATACCTGTGGAAGTTACTCTCACCAAAGATTTGACATCCTTATAAGCAGTCAATGCATGATCAAGAATTTCGTATATACTATATATGGAGAGAAATCCAGTGGTATTTCGACTCGTAGATATGAGATCAACGGTTGATAATGGTAATGATTTTCAATCATAGTAAGAAAAGAGCACCATCTAGCACAATACATGTCGGAAGAAAAGTTTGGTAAATTAGGTTTTTTTTAAAAACAAATAACAGTCTTTATCTAAGCATCAGGTGGCAAAGTTGAAGGCTTTTTAGTATAACTTTACATAAACAGAAAATACCTGCGTGTGGTCTTATTGACCTACTGACAGAATTTCCTACCAGATGCTGACTCCTACTGAGTCATAGCCATTTAAAATAACACCGTAATACTATTACGTAACAACGGGGACGTACAATTGAAATTGGAATACAACCAGATAGCGTGCCAGTAGGTTTCAGTTCCGAACAGTTACATTTTAGTTCAGGACAATACGATACTGCCGTTACGTATCTCGTTAAACTTTTCGATCGTTAGAAGTATAATTAAACAGTTACTAAATTTGTTGATAATCACCACACTAAAATGTAACATACCTCATTTCTCTACTAGGAGCATCGCTTGTAAATTGATTGACACTCCATAAAAATCCATCCGAAAGCTTTTGGTTGAATTGTCTTCAACGAAAAATGGAAACTAATTTCCGGTCAATTTTTTTTCTCAATTTCTCATATTTATGACGTAACGCCAAAATTTAACCTACATTATTTTGCTGTTGGGACCGTGGCCTGTTGATCGAAGCCCCAGAAAAATTCGACCAATAACGTCACCGTGAATCACGTTTAACGAAAAATAGAAATTAATTTCCCGACACCATTTTCTTAATTTTTCAACTTTCCGAAAAATCAAACGTACCCCACCCTATTCATGAGATTACGAGCTGCATATTTCTCGAAACTGTATCAAAATCCGGCAGTAGGTTTTTCGAGAATCCTGTATAGCCAAAGAAATGAATGACGGTATATTTATCAGCTTCCAATGTCACATAAAGTTCCTGGGGGACAGGGATGCTGAGTGTTTAAAATCTCAGAAAATATTGGGGGAACTGGGGGTAAAACGTGGTACTAAAAAAAAAAAAAAAAAAAAAAAAAAAAAAAAAAAAAAAAAAAAAAAAAAAAAAAAAAAAAAAAAAAAGGAAATTTTGTCATTTGGCCCACTCTATTCCGGGCATGGCGCAGAACGGGGTGGTATAAAACTAGTGTAAATGTAGGAAAAATCATTTTGCTCTATATTTATTTAGTGATAAGTGACTGTAAAGGCTTAGATACAGTTTTCATTAATTGTGAAATTTTCTTACGCCTATTCGCAAAACTAACACATTAGGAAAGGCTCATCACCTATCTGTTGCAACAAAGGAGTTGTGTGCCATTTTTTGCACATGGAACAATGGACCCACTCTTCCAATAACTATGAGTAAAATTCACCGCAATATAAACATTCACAGTCAGAACAATCCTCAGAATCACTCTCGTTAGTTTTAGATTCTCTCTTCAGCTCCTCCTTCCCATTTTCTTCAGGTACTTTACTTTGTTTTTTCTTTATTAATTTTATTCTCTTTTTTTAATTTTTTATTGCTTTTTCTTGTTTAGCAAAGTTCTTTTAATTTTTTTCTTAATAGTGCCCCCCTCTTACCGAGCGTGGGGGGTGAACGGTTAACGTTCTGGCCTCGCATTCGGGGTTCGAATCTCCGTCCGGGCATCCAGATTTGTGTTTTCCATTGCTTCCCCAAATCACTCCAGTCGAATTCCGAAATGCTTCCTTCGAAAAGACCATGGCCAAATTCCTTCCCGTTCCTTGTCCCCAGTGCCATCCCACTTCTAATGACCTTAGCCGTCGATGATGCGTAAAAAAAAGTAAAAAATAAAATAAAATAAACACGGGGACTCGATAGAGGTTTTGGAGGTAAGGTCACAAAAGAATAATACTTAAAGAAACAGTTAACTACATGAAATTGAAGACAGTTAAACGTAATTCAATCATATACTAACTATAATTCTAATGTAAACAAGTGTGTATAGTTTACCTAGGTCACAAAATCATCAGAAATTACAATAAAGTAGAAGAAAATCATACAAAGCTTGACACTCTAACGCTCGAGTAAACTAGACTAACAGGCTGCCGTAGTAAACCAGGAATCGGTTGCTCTAGTTCTAGTTGTTGCCGCTCTCTAACACCGCAAAACATCCAACTTCTTTCCACCCCTGTACCCCGTTTTGCAGCGGGTTTCTACCGAAGTTGTTTTTGTGTGAATCGAGGTCAATGTAAAGTTTTTCTCGCAGTTGAAGTGCTAACAGATAAATATATAAAAAGAAGTAGAAGTAGGTTTTTAAATGGACATCTAAAACATTTGCGCATCGTTGTTGATATTGTGTGAGAATTTATTGTTTATTCGCTATTGTTGTGACACATTCGTAGTTGTCAGACTGTTATCTAGAACAATTAGTGAATTACGTATTGTGAGACGTCGCGGAAAAAGACTAGGTTTTCCGTAGTGTGTTTTACACATCTGAGGCAAAAGTTGCCTTCTGCCGGCCAACGGATTTCGCCTACTGGCGGACACCCCCTGCCCACGGACTCTGCCTGACCTCGGACTTCGCCTGACATCGGACTTCACCTGCCCTCGGGCTTTACGTGCCCTCGGGCTTCGCCTGCCCACTGACTTCGCGTGCCCACGGACTTCGCCTGCTCACCGACTTCGCGTGCTCACCGACTTCGCCTGCTCACCGACTTCGCCTGCTCAGGGGCTTCGCCTGCTCACGGACTTCGCCTGCCAACTGGTAACGCCTGCTCCCCAACTGCTGCACATCCACCGGACACACCAATGTACGGTAACGCTATGGACCTTTCAGACACCAACCCTACCATCCTTCCACCCACTGTCACTACTAGCCCCCACTTCTACACCATGGCTACATCTTCAGTTATTACTACAACCACCATCAGCACCACCACCACCACCTCCTCATCAATCATCTGCCCCGCTGCATCTGAAGGCATTCATCAAAATCTTCCACAGATAGTTCAGAAACCACCACGTGGCACCAGCTATCTTCAAACTGCCAGAAATAATGCAAAACCCTACGAACAGATCAAAAGTGGCTCATTACCATCGCCACAAACCTCCTTATCCAATAGTGCAACAACCGCATACGAAGTTATGGACACTTCATCATCACCTCCATCCACGTCACAGACTATTCATACATACCTACTAAAAGGGACCTTCCCTGAATATATGAACAGTAAAACCCTAAGCAAATTCATCAAACGACATATACCAAACATTTCTATCCATCAACTTATCCCCACTAAAAACGGTATGATCATCAAGAGTAATGAACCAGACTTCCCTAAATTACTTAAAAATAAAATTGGACTACCTTCATTTGGCGACAACGCCAACTTAACAACTGTCACCTCATCCCCACCAAAACAACCAACCCCACCTAGAAGGCCTCCTACACTCACAGCAGTCATCCGAGGAGTCGACCCAACAATAACTGAAGAAGAGGTAGTCGCCGAACTCAACTCGAACGACGAATTACATGTTCGAAAAGCCCTCCGAATCAAGAACAGCTTAGGACCCACTTACATGATCAGAGTACTAACTGAAGACGCATCAACAATTGATCAACTGCTTAGAAATGGAGCCATAATCTACCATCAAAAACATAGAGTGGAACCATCAAAACCCCTTCCCCCCAACCCACACTGTGTGCACGTTGTCTACAATACAATGACCACCTAACGGCAAACTGCAAGAACAACCCTATCTGTCCACACTGCAAAGAGAACCACTTCTTAAAAAGCTTGCCCAAACCTTCAGAAAACTCCCACCTGCAATACTTGTGACCAAAACCATCCTACCTATTCCATTAAATGCAAATCAAAGCCAGCGCCTACCAAAGCAGAACTCACGGTACCCATCCGACCAATAGACCCTCCTACGCCACCCTCCAACTCCATACGCCCCCCACCAACAATAGAGGACATCTTAAGATTCATCACTATCACCCTACAAAACTTAAACCCCTTTTCACGCGACCACACACTCTCCCAAATATCAATAGCAGCCAGAGCAGTCTTCGGAATTCATATCAATGCCACCTATTCACACAATAATGCCCATTTCCAATTTCTCCCTCTGGAAACTCTCGTCTAAAGCCCTTCCAACTCCCCACCCAACCGAAAGCCCAAATATGCCACTTTCTCATAACATTTTATTCAATAACATCCGTTCCCTACCCACCAACAAAAACCTCCTCCTACACACCTTACCACACACGACATCCATTGCCTCCTACTAAACGAAACCTTCCTCACACCTCGTCACCAGATCCGCATGCCCCCATACCACCTCATCCGATCTGACAATCCTACCCGTGCGGCACGCGGAGGCGTGGCCATTGGATATCATAATCACATCCCCACCCAAATACACCCAACCCCTAAATCATCCATCCGAACATGTCATCGTCACCGTATTTCTAAAATCACTCACTGTCACCTTAGTCACTATTTACATCCGGCCCCGCGTTCCACTACCTATCAACTTTCTCTCCTACATAGACAACCACTTCAATTCATATATCATCATGGCCGACATAAACATCCACAGCCGTACCCAACAAGAACTTCATCAACTCCCACCACACCCTAGCAGCCATGAGAGGTGATCTCATTAACATTCCATCACCCACGCGCCCCGAATCCAATACAACCCCCGACATCGTCATCGCCTCCCCAAACCATCCTCACCCCGCTCCACCCTTCATGTTCTGGACCCCATTGGCAGCGACCACCTTCCAATCATGCTCGCCATTCAATACAACCCCCCAAACACCCCACGTCCACCAAACCAGATACCCCACCGTTACATCCAAAATTATCACAAGACTAACTGGAATATTATAGAAAATTCATCGACGACAAAATTGACACAGACAACCCATATATCACCGACACAGACAGCCTACTACAAACTGCAGACTTCCTCGAACGCACCATCACTGACGCCATCGACGCTCATATTCCCCTGACACCGATCACCCTCACAAACCTTCCCTACCAGCACGAGCCCTCCAACTTCTTCATACTTCACGACAACTTTTCCGCACCTATCAACGCACCCATGACCATCAGATCCTCACCCTTCACCGCCAGCTCCAACGCACAGTTCGCAATTACATTACCGCCCATAAACGCCGCACCTGGAGGGACACCTGCAACCAGCTAAGCCTACAATACATTCAGAACTCCTCCAAATACTGGTCCACCTTCAGACGTATAACTGGCCTCAAAACCGCACCCACCTACCCCCTTCTACATAACAACCATCCCGTATCCAATGACATCCAAAAAGCAAATCTTTTCGCCGACCATCTCCAGAAAGTCCATACCACACCCAACGACCCCCGCTTTGATTATACAGGACTCCCCCATAATAGAACAGCGTGCCGATACCTCCTCACCCCCCCTCAAGCCCGACTACAACTACATCCATAATGTCAGCCGCACTGGGCTTAACACCCCCATCACCACTAACGACATCCTTTCCGTACTCCACACCAAGAAAAAATACAGCACCCGGCCCCGATTCCATCACCTACAGACACATCAAGGAAGCCCCCCATTCATTTCATCAACTCCTAGCTCTCCTATTCACATACATCCTATACTCTGGTATCTACCCCCCCAAATGGAAAACCTCTAAAATTCTCATGTTCCCCAAACCCAATAAGCCCAAATCAGACCCCACCTCATACCGACCTATCAGCCTTACCTCCGTTTTCAGCAAGATCTTCGAAACAATACTATCCAAAAGAATCCATCAACACCTATCCCAACACTCACTCCTATCCCCAGCCCAGTGCGGCTTCCGCCCGAAATTGTCAACTCAAGATCAACTCCTGAAATTAGTACACCTCCTGACTACGCACCTGAACACCCACCGATCCGCAATCCTCGTCCTGCTAGATATCGAAAAAGCATTCGACACAGTATGGCACGCTGGACTCATCTTCAAACTCCAAACCTTCGCCCTCCCCATCACCTTCATCCGTACAATAGCCTCCTTCCTCTCACACCGCACCTCCTTTGTAACTATCAACAACTTCCTTTCCCGTACCTTCTCCCCTACCGCAGGTGTCCCCCAGGGATCTGTTCTTTCACCCCTCCTATACATCCTATACATTTGCGACATACCCTTCCCCGCACCACCAACTTACATCCTTAAATACGCTGACGATACCGCATACTTATCCATCCATAAATCACTGCAACAATCCCAAAAAGCAATACAAACCGAACTCAACAAATTTGTGCAGTGGTGTAACCGATGGAGACTGATCATTAACCCCAACAAAACGCAAGCAATAATTTTCGGCAAAACAAGCCGAAAATACCGCCTCACGGATTTTCACATCACCATCTACAACCACCCCATCCCGCAACAACCTACAGTGAAATATCTAGGCGTAACCCTCGACCGGCACCTAACATGGACACCCCACCTCAACACAATCATAGCAAAAGCAAAAACCCGCCTCAATTTACTCAAATCACTCACCGGCACATCATGGGGACTCCGCAGCAATATCATCATCAATACTTACAAAGCATTCTCCGCCCTATTCTCACCTATGGTCACCTCTCATGGATATCCGCTCCCGACCGTTTTTACAATAGACTGCAAATAATAGAACGCCACGCACTCCGCATCGCCTACCGCATCCGATTACCATCTCCTACCAATCTACTATACAGCCTCATAAAATTCCCCCACATCCTCATCCACCTCGAATCACTCCGTATCAAATATGCTATCAACAGTATCCATAACAACAATCCCATAACCTTAAAACTAATCACTGAACCACCCCATCTCCCCAACTACTACAAACAAATACCTCCCACTCTCCACCTCCTGAACATCCTCATACTCACCCAACACATCGACCGACCGCCACCCATATCCGAGCGACAGAAGCGCCCAAAAATATATCCCACACTATAAGCTAATCAGCTTGAAGTTCCAACTCCTGAACCGCTCCTAAAAAAAAAAAAAAAAAAAAAAAAAAAAAAAAATGTATGTAAAACAACTGTAAACTCAATTATAATGTCTAGTTGTAAGCAAATGCATATGTTAAAAACAATTGTATATTTTATGTAACTCACTAGGCTGAAGAGCGCTACCAATGCGCTGCCAGCCCGCCTTCCCCACCGGGGAAGGAATGAAAAAACAATAAATATATATAGGTTTTTAACTGCCGTTAAGTAAATTCTTCTACCCTTTATCAATGAGGTTTACGTTCCATATACATTTTTAAATAATATGCGTGGTATTTTTTAACAACTGCCTTGAAATGGAAGCTTTCCTAGTTTCTCATGCAATAAATCAAATATTAATTTATAATTGAGGAAAATGATCCATAACATCCAGATATTAATTTATGATTAAACTTCTGCTTTCTGACAGTACTAATTTCACCATCTGTGGTCGGAACCGGTAGGTTTCAGGGAAATTCTAGTACCATATCTTCTACAGCACCCGAATGCAAACTAATAAGTCATGATTTCTACTGAAAATATTTTTACTTATTACAAAAGTATCTTGTTCGAAGGACCTCGGCTCATTAAATAGGTCGAATCACTAGTAATTTCAGAAACAACATTTTATGTTGTTTTTATTAGGGCTCTACATGTCAAGAATTTCTTGGAGGGCGTATAGCATTACTTTACTGATTAAATGTTTTATGTAATTTTTACTTTATTTTCGCACGCAACGTTCCCTACTTAGATGACCAATATGGTAAACGTAGCACCTGGATATGGGGGTGCTTGAGCAGCTCTAGGAACCGAAACTTTTCACAGCACCGACTGTGTGACCAACGAATTCGACACTCTCAATCTTAAACAATTAACAAAACAGTGCTTCCTTGCTAGACCAGCAGTTTACACCAGCCGCATTAGGAGCATAGCCTTTGAACAACTCACTAATTTTTGCTGTAAATCGATCCTCTGCCACATTCTACGACTGCCTTTTGTATTGAGATTTATGGGAAACCATTTTATCGCTGTTGTTGTCCGGAAAGATGTCCTCCTGCAGTATATAAAAGACTTTTTTTAAAAAAAATATTTTTAGTGTGGTCCGTTTGTGAATTAAGAGTGATAATCAGACACGATCGCTACAGTGCGCATGCGCGTCTGCTCCCAGCATGCTTTGCGTGCATTTAGACGCCATTTGCAGCCACATAGTCTTTTTGTATGCTGAGCTGTGGAAGATTATAATGTTTAAGAAAACTGATTAACCCGCCAACTGTGACATACGATCCGTAATTCGATTTTTGAAAAACTTGGCAGCATCGGCAATCTCCCGTCAGGTTTGTGAAGAATGCGTTGATAATGCTGTGAACGGTAGTAAAGTTCGGAAGTGGGTGAGAACGTTCTGGGTCGGGTTCGTTAATGTGCGTGATGAGCCAGCCAAGGCCGACGTTCTCTAATTTCTGAAGATTTGGTTCGTGATGCGGATAACAAAATTCGAGATTACCGACGATTCACGATTTTACAGATATCGTTTGATAATTAAAGGAGTTACTTAGTGGTCAACGGATTAGCGACGACGAAGAAGTGATAACTGCAATCGTGGATTGGGCTTCTTCACAGGCGTCTGATTTCTTTATCGTCTCAGTTCGAAAATTTGTTGAACGGTATGACAAATGTTTGAACAAAAATGGAAATTATGTAGAAAATTAGACGAAAGTATGTAGAGTATGGAAGTAAATATATTTTAATGATATTCGCAGTATTTTTCTACTTATGAAAAACTGGACCTTATTTAAAAAATAATCCACGTACTTTGTACTTGGAACTTTGCATTTTCACACATGAAATTTTCAGTAATTTTATGCTTTTGATTAATAACGTGTTTATATACAGGGTGTTACAAAAAGGTACTTTCAGGAGACATTCCTCACACACAGACAAAGAAATTATGTTATGTGGACATGTGTCCGGAAACGCTTAATTTCCATGTTAGAGCTCATTTTATTACTTCTCTTCAAATCACATTAAACATGGAATGGAAACACACAGCAACAGAACGTACCAGCGTGACTTCAAACACTTTGTTACAGGAAATGTTCAAAATGTCCTCCGTTAGCGAGGATACATGCATCCACACTCCGTCGCATGGAATCCCTGATGCGCTGATGCAGCCCTGGAGAATGGCGTATTGTATCACAGCCGTCCACAATATGAGCTCTAACATGGAAAGTAAGCGTTTCCGGACACATGTCCACATAACATAATTTCTTTGTTTGTGTGTGAGGAATGTTTCCTGAAAGTTTGGCCGTACTTTTTTGTAACACCCTGTATATATATCTTGTAGCAGGCCTTTTTCACTCTTACATCCTAAGTGTATTGCAAAAAGTTCTGGTTTAATAGTGTCACGTTCCAGGTTGTGGACCGGGATAGAAAGAAAAGTTAAAGAATGGAAACCCCAATTAACTACTGCATAATGATGGTACAATTTATTTGACTGATAATGAAATTAATATTTATTTAGTGCATCATGTAAAATTATAAGAAATACCCTCAACAGGTCAGCAAGCAACAGAGTAGCAATGAGATTTTAAACATGGCGCTCTGGGTCTAATCCAGTCCATTTCCAAGATCTTGCTGTGGACGGCAGAATTTGGTGGTGATTACCGCATGGATGACACGACGCTGGCTGATGCGTAGTCTCGTAAGAAGAAGAACACGCCCAAGAGTGTACTCCGTGGTACTGGGCTCTCCGTACTGCGACGGACAGAGAAACTGGTCGGCAGGTGAGACTCGGCCGATCACACCAGGAACCAGACTGTCCTGGTCAAAACACAATCTCCCACCTGGGAGGCAAGCAGCAATGTCTTCCCGCGCGGCAGCGAGACCTCTCGCTCAGAAAGCTCACACAGGACCCCCCCAACAATGCACGCCCCCGGTGTCTGCCGTTCGTCAAAGCCAGAGCAAGGGCACCCATCTTAGAGGCCGAACGCAACGCTCTGTTGTGACGAAATTCACTTTATTTTATAATGTCTTTCTTAATGCTCATTGTCTTTATTATATGTTGTAGTGAGTCAAACTTGGCACATTACAATAGCGTTAGTAATCTTGCCTCGATAAATGTCGATTCAGAGAATTTTCCAGTAAGGTTACTCATTTACTTGAACCCAGGACCTCAATATGAAGACGAACCAACATTTGATTAATGTTGTGACCATTCGCAGAGCATTGTACCAGCATTGCTACCACCTCACTGCAAACATTGAAATCTTTAACAAATGGTTTAGTGTGCCTTAGTTGCTTGTAGTTTAGCTTAAAGACCGAAATTAAAAATTATCCCAGCATTAAACACGATGTCTTATAGAATCGCCATGATTTAATAGTTATTTCTCGTAGCTTCTAGTTTTATTTTATTTTATTTTTTATTTTAAAGAAATTTAATGTCACCATAGTTTGTAACAAACCCAGACAGGAAAATAAGCTAGGCTTTTTGATTTTAGCCCTATGTCAAGATACTATACCTGCGGTCTAAGAGATCCTGACACACGTGAATGAGGCTGAAGAAAGTAACTGTGTAAATTCTTATGAGAAACTTCTTGTTTGACCTAGGCCTACTTAATTTCTGAACTTACCGCTTCAGTGGACGGGCGACCCAAGACAATTTACAGTCTATAAACACGCCCCTCTCCAGAGGTAATGCGGCGTAAACGGAGAAGGAGGTGGCTTCGTCGGCTAATCTTAGGTCGTCAAACAGCGCAGTAAGGAATCTGGGGGCCCCCGGTCCCACATCGAATTAACGCGAACACCCTGCGGCAGCGGCCGGACGAGGTCTGCAGCCGGCAGCCCACCAGTCAGGGGCTCCGCACGGGGTTTGTTGCTCAGCGTTCTTGACGCAATTTCATAATTGTAAGAAGGCTTCGCTTAACTTCTGTGTTCATTTTAGGAGAGAATCAAAAAGCAACGAGAAATTTCTGTCATATTAATAGACAATGCTTTCTTTTTGCAGACAGAAACACAGCTTTAAAAAATATTATAAAAAATAGAAAACAATTTGTGTAAATAACTAACATCACGCTAATGCAATTAAATTTTTGTTTGTTTTTATTTTCCATCGAACCCATTTCAATTCATTCTCTGAACCTCATTCAGTGGTTTTTATCTCTTTTATTTGACGAGGGTGCTTCTGAGAATAATATAAAACGTATTCCGCGGAAAATAAAAAGAAACATAAATTCAGTTGTATTGGCTTGATATTAATTATATACACAAACTGACTACCTTGCATTTGAGGGAAAGGCGTAGAACATCCAATTGTTAAAAAAAGATGTGTAATACATCAGGCTTTTCTTAGAGAATGGTTAAAAAACACTATGAAAAGAAGTATATGATATAGTTCTAAGTTTTCAGCTGTTTTGTATTTTCATTTTGCGTTATAACTTTCAGGAAAGACTTGTCCAAATTTCACTTATTTCGCAAAACTAAGACAGGGGTTTTGCTTCATTCCGAACATCGATAGCTTTAAATTACTATTGAATTTTGCCTCTGATGACCAATTGAGAGTGAAGTAGTACATATTTGAGGGATTACACTTGTTTTTATTAAAATTACTATGTGTCGTTAAAAAAATAATTAAACATTTTCAACGGTTCCAGCTCAGTCACATTTTGGACGCTGTCACTTCCGAAGATTGATCACAATGGCAATCGAAGGTATTGTTGTATTCTTCTATAAAATGTTTGCTCTATAACAAGGCTTCTCAACCTATCGGGCCAAATAGACTATATAAAAATCTCTGGCGGATCACAGTACCCATTTTTGTTTCTTTCAGTAAGAAATGACGATACAAAAATTTTGTGCTACAAAAAATTCAATATTCTGAAATTTAATACAGTAAATAGCATCTGCTGCCAAATAAAGAAACAAAATTGTATACAACAGAAATCAAAATCTTCAATCGATTTGATTTCTGACATTGTTTCCGTTTTAATTATTTTCCTATGTCAGGCGTCAGATTAGATGCTGACCCCTAGGCTACAGCCTGGTAGCCTATGCTTAGATGCGAGCCTGGTGAAACTATTTAAAAACTGAAAGTCCAGGTCAGTTATTGCAGTAAAGTATTCTTTTGATACCAGTTCCCAGAAATCTGCAAAATATTCTGAAGAATTTTGTAACTTCGAAGATACTTTTTCTGCAAAATGTTTTTTTTAGCGCGGAGTTGTTTTGAAATTCAGTGAGTTCCAAAATATTGTCAGAATAACTAATTATAAAAGGATTCAAAAAAAATTTATATTTTGTTTTTTACTTTCAAAATCCTGGAATCTGCTCTGAAACGACTGTAATAATCACCTAATTTTAAATTTTTACTTGGAACAATTGATAGTGACAATATTCAGCTTCTATTTCAAATATTTGAGTATGGGGAAAATGTCAATATTTTCTTTGGTTAAATTAATTAAAAACAGATTTAATTTAGCTTTGAATCCACTAATCTAAATAAACATTGTTGAAAGTGAACAATCTTTGCATTGTGATTTGAGATTTAAAATTTTAAGGTAATTTTTAATGTCAACAAGAAATGCAAGATCACTCAACCAGGATGTGTTCTTCAGTAAATCAGTTTCCAAAGGTAACGCTTCTTTTTCCTCTAAAAATTCGAACACTTGTTATCTCAAGCTGAATAAATGTTTCATGTTGCCTCTTGAAAGCCAACGCACAACTCAGTACATTTGTAACCATACAGATTTGCTGATTTCTTCTTCAAATAAAACTCTGAATTGACGTATGTGAAGCGCTTTTGCACGTATATAGTTTATGCAACGTAATACCGGGTCAGTAATGTCATCTAACCTCATGTCTTTTGCACACAAAGCATCCTGATGAATGATGAAATGATATGAAAATAATGTTCGATCAAAGTAATTTTGTAACAAAGCTACGCAACCTTTGGTTTTCCCAGTCATTGCAGGTGCACTATCAGTTCGAATAGATATCAGTTTCTCCCATGGGAAACCCTTTTTTTTCCAAGCATTGCTTAGTGTTCATAAAAATGTCTTTAGCTTGGGTTGTAGTTTCCAGTTGACTGAATTCTAATAAATCTTGAAATATATTCCAATGTTCATCAACATACCACACAAAAATAGTCAACTGAGATTTACTGGTTAAATTGTAAGTTTCATCTAACGCCAACGAAATGTATTTGATCTTTATTACAATCTCTTTGATATGACAACTGATATCAACTGACATCTCTTCCAACCTTCTCCTAACAGTGTGAAAGTGAAAGACTGTCGGCTTTAGCTTTGACGTGTTGATCATCACAATTTTGTGCAAAGATTGTCAAAACCTATTTAACAATTTTAACAAAGGTTTCTTCTTTTTCGATAACAGCAAAGAATTTTACGTAAGATGTTTTGATCATGGATTCAAGCTCGACCTGCCATTTGACGAATATATTCTGTTGGTTGAAAAGTTCCCGTTCCTTCTTGTTTAAAAAATCTTCTCTGATGGCACTACCAACAAGATACTCTCTTTCAAAATATTATGATTTTGCTTGTAATGCCTTTCTAAATTATATATATATATTTTACAACAGCCACTGTAGTGAAGCAAAGTAAACATGTGGGTTTCTGCGACTTGCTTTAAATGAAACATTACTTCTTTTCCCATTCATCATGAAAAACACGATGGGAATCTGTCTATTTCAAAGTACTTGGTTCGCTGTGAGCCATTCTAAAACAAACAGCATTGTTTATACTTTACTTCCTGAATACCGAATGTGAAACCTTGTAATCAAGGAAAACTTAAATTAGCTAATATTGAATAACATATCTGTGAACGCTCAGGTAAACACTTTTTATTGTCTTAACAAGAACTGACTATATATGTCCAGTGTTTGGTGTTGCACTTCTTTAAAATCACACAAAACACTTTTAGGTAACTTCCAAGGCGGATAATTCAAAAAGTATTGTAAATACACCCGCACTCTCACTCGTTTGGGAACCGACTGGTTCTCAAAGCACAAAGGGACAGTGACACTGCTAAATTCCAGGAGAGCGCTTCACACGGCAATTACGGTAACAACGCAAACGGTGAACCTCCTATTTTTACCTATCCATCATTTTTAGTTGCAGAAAACTAGACTGCGTTCTTTTAAGACATTTTACGTGAAAAAGCTGTCCCACATTTCACGTTACCACTTGCAGCTCTAAAACTAACGTCCGATTGCAAACAGTGATTGCTAACATCTTCTCTTTTCAGCTCAGCTGATTTCATATCGCCGGTATGAATGGATATGTTATACCATCTTTGCAACAACAAGTGTCAAGCAACAGGATACATTCACTGCTTTCAGTCAGAAATCGCATCCAATAGAACAACAAACATGGGAAATTACTTATACGAAATATAGTAGATTATTTCTTTAAATTTCTAAACTGCTTGTTTCGAATTCATGTGTAACACTGGTACTTTTTCATGATGAGTAAAATAAGCGTATGTTTATAATATATTTAATGTAATATATATATATAAATATATGAGAAACAATGTATTACTCTATGGAATACCAAGAGAAATATAGATTGACTGACTCCAAGGAATAAAAACAGAAGAATGTAATCAAGGAAGAAAAGATACGACACTATAAGATACCACAAATGACGAGTTGTTTGTAATTAATGGCAACTAATATTGTGAAGTATGTTCTATGGAAGTTTGTAAAGCGAAGAATAAATACGATGTTTATTGTAAAATGGATACTACACTGGTACTGAGAGATAAGGAGGCAAACAACCAAATCTTGTGAGGATGAGCATTGTATTTCTGGCTATGCCGAATTTGAACTAAAATCGGTAACCTACAACATATATGGTTGCAAACATGATGCACTTCGGCTTAAGGAAAAGTTACACCTAAGGAAAATACATCAATTATATTGTATTCGAAATCGAGGCATCTAATTCAAAGTTAGCGTGTAGAACACGACGGAAAGAATGAATGTTTGTGACAATTAAGTTTTTCCCGGCGTATGGTAGACAGGAATTCTTCACGGGTCTTCTGCCGGTTAAGATCTTATCCGGCAGAAGACCCGTGAATGAATGTTTGTAGGAGAAATCTTAAAGATCGTGAGGCGGGAGAAGAGACCTATTCACTTACAACCCTTACGGCCGTATCGGAGAACATAGCCATGTAATGAATTCTCAGGCTACCGCGGCCGTCCTAGTGAAATGATTACTTGATTTTAGGGGGATGCCACGTTATTTATTCCTTCATCAGAGATACTATTTATGTTGACATAGCAACGAGCGCCAAACATCACGGAGTAATAGACCGTTGTCTTCATTAAAGGAGGCAGCAGAAATTTTAAGGAATACCAACAACTTCGAAGAAGACAACGGCCTATTACTCTGAGAAACTTGGCGCTCGTTGCTATGTCAATATAAATAGCATCTCTGACGAAGGCGGTAGAATAGCAGCCGAAAGCTTAGACGTGAAATAAATAACGCGGCATTCCAGCAAAATCTAGCTGCTAATAGCCGTGTAAGTTATCTTATTTTTACTTTTATAGGAAAGAGCTGAGATAGTGATCACTCAGTTATCAGATGTACCGGTAAGGGAAGTGCTGAGAGGCACCAAGCTGGCCCTGCTTCAGTTTTTGTCGTTCTCGGTGATTTGCAAGGGACTGTCGGCGGTCGGCCGCCCAGCGTCTGCGGAGTCGACCGCCGGTGTCCTCTCGGCTATGCAAGGCGCCCACTGACTTGCGATATTCACGGGGTTTGCTGAGCGAATCTCAGCAGTTAGTTTAGGCAGGATAATCACAACCAGTGAAAGATAATACTACATAGAGAAGGAGAAGCCTCCATTCTTTCACATTCTTTCATCATTATCCATTTTACTTGTGGGTTGTACAGCTTGTTGGGTGGTATACACGTAAGCTATGCTGAAAAGGGTCCTTGAGAGACATCAGCGGGAGGAATTAAATTATTTGAAAAAAAAAATTAAAAAAAAAAAACACCTTCCAGTGATTGAGTAGCCTTTTGCATGGTATAGTAAGTACTGTGAGACTTAGGCGCCATTCAGAGGATCAGGAGGCTGTGGTGAAGGAGACCTGCAGTAGAAATGATTTATTGGAAAAATGAACGATGTCAATCGTGTTTGGATTACAGAAACATGAGTGAAGACTTCTTTTTATTGTTTTTACTTTTTTACATATGGATTTACGCCTTGTCGACGTCGAGGTCATTAGAGGCGAGATGGGACTGGGAACAAGGAACAGGAAGGAATTCGGCCATAACCTTTTGAAGGAAGAAACCCTGCATTTGCCTGGAGTGATTTGGCGAAACCAAACCTGGATGCCTGAACGGAGATTCGAACCAGCGTCTTCCCGAATGTGAAGCCAGAGCGTTAACCACTCACCCACCAGCTTGGTAAGAATAAAGAGCTCGTTTTAGGTTCAATATGGTTAATTTTATTGCGATGGAGCACACACTTCGGTGGAAACTTTCCTACACGCCCATTTCTCCCCTTTCTTGCATGCCCCTACCTTTGCCCCTACAAACGAAAATTTTAAATTCCTTTGGCATTACTTGAAAAATTATTTATCACTTTCCTTGGTAGTTTATTCCAACCCCCTACGAAAGAAAATTCCCCCACATCCTTAATCCTGAGATCGAGTTCCAGTTGTGGTCATGGTCATGATTTCCCTTCCATACACCTCTCTTAATTTTTCCGTCTATATCTTTCCACATCTCATCATCAATATACGTCCTGTACACTAATACTATTCTCTTTAAGCTCTTTCTGTCTCTCAATCTGTTCCATTTCAGCTCCATTATCACATCAGTTATTGATTGTGTTCTGCATTAATTCCGAGAGACAAATCTAACAGCCCTTCTTTGCACCCCCTCAAACTCTTATATTTGATATCCAAAATGTGGATCCCATACGACACCACTGCATTCAGAAAAGGGGCTGACTGAAGTTTTGTAACCCAATTTCCTTACTTCTCTGGTACACCCCTTCATTACTCTCTCCAATAAGTGAAGGGTTTTGAAAGATTTATTATCCATCTAGCAATTTTTCTTTAGCATGATGTGACATTACAGTTACCTTCCGCCGCTTCAAAGTAGTATCTCTGGAGCGGAGAGCTACATTATTTTCAAAAGTCAGTCGCCCGCTAGTAATAGTTGTGCACGGATTGTCGCAGACAGCGGATAGCGTACCGCAGCTCACTTATTGTAGGCATTAGCCGATATAGGTTCGGTATAATGTGTTTTCCTATATTGAACTGTGTGTAAGAAGAAGTTTAGGTCTTAAGTAAGAACTGTGGTTATAATGTTGAGTGTTTGAACAGTATATAAATGAACAGTGAAAGCCAAGTTGTGTTGGTGTATGTTTTAGCGGGAAGAAGATACGAACTGTAATTTTCTTTTTACCACAAGAACTCTGCAATCTTTCGGATGAGAAGTTTCGATAGCTATACTTTGAAATTTTGATGGTGGCCAAACCGTTCGCATGTACTTGACGTGTTTTTCGTAATAAACTTACTATGAACATAATTGCTCTTCTTGATGTTGCTCAATGACTTTTATTAATTATTCTCCTAATTACTTCTGGGAACGGTTTTGGTTTCACTGTCTGGCGACCGGGTACTCGAACTACATGTATAATTAATTCTTACTAAATAAATGTCTTAAACTACTTGAAGTGATCAGATCAGAATCAAACCATAACTTAAAATTAATATCCATCAACCAAGGACAGACGTCTTACAAGGACCACGTTGAATTTTACAAGCAGTTCACGCATATTATCGTGGTTGAGATCAAGTCCATAGAACCCCTCCGTAACTACAAGAAAACTTTTATTCCTTTTCTGAAACTTTCTAATCTAAAAGTGGAACAACATAAGAAATAATTCAACATAATTTTTATAGTAAGAGTTGAGCTCTTGAGCTCTAGGTGAAAAGGGGGTTCTAAATTGTATGTAAAATTTTAAGTGTCTGCTGCCCGTGCACACCTAGTATCCACATTGATTTTTATTTTTTATTTTTATACAATAATGGAATATTTGTATATATTGTTGTCATGGGTATCTCGATTGATTTGATGCAATCGTCCATCCCTTTATTTTTTTGAGCTAACCTCTTTATCTCAGCATACCCATTATAAAACACGTCCTCAATTATCTACTTGATATATCCTGATCTCTGTCTTCCTCTACAGTTCTTACCTTCGACTGTTCCCTCCACTAACAAAGTAACCAGTCTCGCATGTCTTAAAACATCATCCACCACCTTGTCTCTTCTTTCTGTATAACTCTTCTACACATTTCTTTTCCCACCCATCATATCAAAAAGACGTTCATTTCCTACTTTATATGTCCACTTAATTTTTAGCATCCTTCTACAGCACCAAATTTCAAACGCTTAAAGTTTCCTTTCTGCTTTTCGTAAAATCCATGATTTGCTACCTTAAAGTGCTGTACTCCACACATACGTTTTAAATCCTAGATCAATATTTGAAACTAAAAGATTTCTCAGGAAGGCTTGTTTCGCTATTTCTATTCTCCTTTTAACATCGTTCGTACTTCGGACTTCAGTTGCAATTTTTCCTCCTAGATAGCAGAATTCACTTACTCCTTCTATCGCATCCAATCATATTTTTATATTTAATCTACTATTGTTGCTATCATGTCAGCTACATTTTAACATTATTATTATTATTATTACTTCGCGATTCACTAAAAGTGGATGGCGAAGGGTGTATTGCACCTATCCAAAATTGTAATAGTTTGAAAGGAATATACAGGATATGGTAGGAGGCACCCATGGGCTATTTTGAGGAATCATTCCGGCATTCACCTGGGAAAACTATGGAAAACCCAAATCAGGATGGCCGGAGTGACTTATCTAGAACTACTCCTGTTGGATTTTAAGTTTACTCGCCCGGTAAATCCTTTCGATTCCATTCCCTAATCGCTCGTGAAAAAATGAGTACAGAAATGAATAGGTTCTGGTCTCTCTGGTTTCTCTTATCTTATATGCTCGGTTATTATTAGATATGAATGTTGCTGGCAGTAATATTTGTTTGCTGTCATTCCGAAATAAGTCAGTCACGACTTTTTCTGTTGAGAGTAACGGTGTTTCAGGTCTTCCCAACTTAACTTCTTCAACATCACACTTACTCTTTCCCTCCAGCTATATATACCTGTTAAGAATCGGGCGGCTGTTCTTTGGACCTTCTCCAGTGCCTCCATTAAACCCTTTTGATGGGGACCCCACACAGAACAACATTACTCTAAACGAGGACGCACTACTGCTTTGTATGCAATCGATTTAACTTCCGTAGTGCATTGTTTTAAATTACTACCTAGAAATCGAAGCATATGATTTGCTTGCCCAATTACCTTCTCGATATGTTCATTGCACGACAAATTATTACGAATTGTTACCTCTAGATATTTAGCGGAATCTACCGTTCTAAGGACAGTACCATTAATTCTATATTCAGAGCTTCATGGTGTCACCTTTTTACTTATGCGCATGACTTCGCATTTTTTTACCGTTTAGCTTTAACTGTCAGTCTTTACACCACGCGGTTATTTTCATAATATTGTCTTGTAACAAAGCGCAGTCGTCCTGGGTTTTTATTTCACGATAAATAATAGCATCATTGGAAAATAGTCTTTTCTTTTCCCTTATTACGTCGCACAAATCATTAATGTAACAGAGTATGTATTGCTTTGGTTTATATTTAGTCCAGCTGCCTCGGTGTTGCTATAAATTAGCGGCCAGACCGTCGCTGTGGCAGGAGGTATCGGCTGGTTTGGAACATCCCCTGATGCAGGGCCGTCTTAGTGAATGCCCCAGCGGAGGGTGGTAAGCCTCGGGATTTTGTCGACGAGGTCGCTTTATGCGCGCGGGGCGCTGGGGCGAACTAAACAACCTCCCTCAGGACTGCCGCGCCGGGGTAAGGGAGACTTTTACCGTTGCGAGGGTGGCTGCCCAGATACGAGTTATTGGCGGGCGAACTCCTCATATGAAGCCAGTTCCAGTCGATGGAGATGGTTTCTCGTATCGCCGGTCTTAAAAGAGATCGTAATTTGCCGACTGGCGGAAATGAAATCGCTACATCACTGCTCTCGTAAATAATATTCGAGCGGAAGCGAATTAATGTGATGAGACCAGAAGGGGAGATTTCGTTAAATCGACACTGCATGCAATTCAAAAGTAGCGCCAGTAAAAAAGAGGAGTAATAAAGTCTTGTTTAAAATACTCTATTGTAACTATTGTTTGTAGAAGAACTATTTTCCAACATTTTTCCTCTCTCTCACAAAAATATCAATAGTAGTCACTATTTATACTAAAGGGTTCCTTCTCTCTCTGTTGGTTGCGTCACTGTGATAGCGTCCGTCGCTTGCAAGAGGTTGGCTGGTACAATCCCTGGTGGTGGAAGAAATTGTCATCATCAGGACACGGCCGGCAATGTAGGAGCGGTGGCGGAGCACAATTCCTAATCATCAGAGTTTTCACCAAAGTCCAGCGTTAAAACCTATCCGAAATGCATAACGGGGAGGACATGGTAAAGAGGAACGGGAAGGAATTCGGTTATCGCTATTTTGATGGAAGCCTATTGGCATTCCCCTGAAATGATTTGGGGAAATCATGGAAAACCTGACGGGTATTCGAACCCCGTCCTCCCGAATGCGAGGCCAGAGTGTTACTGCTCACTCACATGGCTCGGTAATTATAGCTAAAAACTGCCTACCTATTTATACCGAGCGTGGTGATGTATCGGTTAGCGTTCTGGCCTCGCATTCCGGAGGACGGCGGTTCGAATCCCCGTCCGGGCATCCAGATTTGGGTTTTCCATAGTTTCCCAAATCATTCCAGGCAAATGCCAGGATGCTTCCTTCAAAAGGCCATGGCCGAATTCCATCCCATTCATTGACCCCCATCCCTTCCGATCTCTAAAACACCTCGCTGTTAAGAGTCGTTAAGCAGTTAAAAAAATATATTTATTTTGAATTGAATGGTAATAAACTTGATGGTGCGATTAATATCTACTTACTTCAGCGATTTCTCTGAGGAAGAAAGTGGATGGTTACATATTACCGAAGGTAAGAACTGTAGATGAAGACAGAGATTAGAATATATGAAGCAGATAATTGAGGACGTGGGTTGTAAGGGGTATGTGGAGATGAAGAAGTTGGTACAGGATGGGAAGGGATGGAGGATTGTATCAATCCAGTCGAAAGACTGACGACAGAAAAAAAAACAAGGACTTAAGAGAGGTAGCTGATGATGTGAATTTTAACTAATATATTCTTTTCAGCCTATTCCGGAAAGAATAGTCCAAAAACGCCTAATTGATTGTTTCCAGTTTATTTGACGCAGTAACCACGGAATCATCAAATTTTATTTAGATACATTTAAAACCAGAATACTGTATACAAATTCATATGTGGATCTACCACGATACAGTAAATAAAATACACTTTTTTTAATTACATATAGCCCAAGTACCTTACTAATAAACTATAATGGTAACCAATTTTTAATAAATTGGTACTAAAGCATACATAAATAAATAGAATTATGTTCATTAAAACATAAACATACAAATCTAAAAATAATATACTTTTTTTACCTTAATCTGTATTACACAGCATTAAATTCATTGTAAGTGAAATATTTAACTTAAAATTATGCTACTCCTAGATACAGTTTCCGGTACATCTACTATGTTATGAGTGACTTATCTAAATAAAATATAACAACTGGCGGTATGTGCACATTTATAATTTTTTATTAATTTAATTTCATTATTTACATTAGTTTCAAATCAACATTCAAGAAAAGATTAAATAATAATGTCGATTTAATATTTTTACTATAACCCACCTCTTCTATATTATGAGCTGTATCTTGACCTAAAATATAATTTACTTTAATTATTAGGAAATTAAACTTGTAATAAAGTATTCTGAAAATGGAGGTATACAAACGAGTAAATAAAGTAAAGAAAAAAGATTGTATAATATCAACTGCGGGTCTTAAGGACATAACTAATATTACACCGGTAAGCAATTAACATCTAAAATACTAATATATCATACCCTCATTATTAAAATTGAGTCACTTTAAAATAAAAATAATTATTTATCAATAATTTTAACATGCATTTTTCATATAACCGTGCTTTTGGCACGAACTTTGCCAATATTATTTCGAAGAACTCTTGATAATTAATTTGAATTAGTATTTATAGAATGAGTTAAAAACTTATATATGTAATAAATTTTAATTCTTTAAATTGAAAGTAAGAATCAAACTATAATGGTTGACCATGAAACATACATAAAATTATTTTGAACAATTCCATAATTTAATCAAAAAAATTATGTAAATTAATGTCAGTATACTATTAAAAAGAATAATAACATCACAACCAAAACCAAACGACATCTGTATAAATTATAAGTATACAAAAGATTTTACTTTATCAATAAATATTCATGTTCATTCTCGTCAATATGCAGTTACGCTGTTCTAGTAACCGATTATGTAATTTGACTGTAAGTATTTCTGATTTTAAGTCGGAAATAAAAATCTGGAATGTTAAGACCCTGTCAGAATCGGCTAAGTAGTTTCAGCCAGGTTGTAAGTAAAAGAGTATAGTCTTTCGCTTAATTTTCTGCTCCAGTGCCAAATGACATAGCATTAGATACGAGTACTTGTGATTTCAATTCAGTCACTAAGCTTTCAAATTTTGTAAACACCAAAAACATTTTATTAATGTTTATTAGGGTGAGCGAAGCAAGTCCATATACTAGGACACGATTTGTGCACACTTTGTGGTACACTTTTTGAAAAAACTGCATCACCTAAATACGTGAAATTGAACATACTGATTCAAAGTCAATTGTAGATGTGCCATCAATCATTATTTTTGTAAAAAAATAGAAAAAAATAGCTATATTTTTAATATTTCTATTCATTCATGCTGATAGAAATCAGAGTTGATCGCGTGGTCACGTGACCACGTTATTTGGTCACGTCACTAGACGCAGTCACGTGACTGCGTCACGTGGTTTGATACATTTATTGTCAAGAATTATTGAATCAATTAAAGCGCAAGATATTGGAAACGTGTTAATGTAGTTTTGCTTTTAGTGTGTCCCATTAAACAGAAGATTTTCTTATGACCGAATTAGCACTATTAAAAATTCAATGTTAAAATGTAGAAAACAGGTAGAAACTCTAAGGAGAAATTTTACATCTGATTAAAACCAAATTAAATTAAAAAAATTTAAATTATTTAAGAATTTTGTCTTATTACAAATGTGCCTAGTTATTTTTTGTCAACTAGCAAAAACCGTGGTTTTTGATGATAGTTGGTGAAGTTTAAATATTAAAATTCTTACGATTATTTATTAATTTCTTTTGTTATATATAATATTTCTTATAGCAAAACTTCGCGAGCCAACACAAAGCCGTGCTTTTAGCTAGTTATGAATTAAGTCGGCTACAGATTTGTATGATAGTTTAGATTTAATGTTTTGAGTAATAAATTTAGGTCCTTACTACGATGCTGTGATTTTTAGCTTTCGTTAGTTTTCTGTTGACACGAACTGATTCAGTGGAGCTGCTGATATTTCGTGTTCTTTGCGTGAGTTATTGACTTGCCGGCAGTGGCGGCGGTGTGTGTTTTGGCTGGTGTGGAGTCCCGAGTTACTCAATCTACACACACACATATTGCTCGCTCTGACAGGTCGTCGGACCGCCGAAGGAACGCGGCCGCGTCGAGGCCGTAATATATTGCCGCAATATTGGCGGCGGCGGAGAGACGCGAGGGCAATGGCAATTTCCTTTCCTGCGCAAACTGAGCCAAGACAGCGCGAGCTCGTCGGGGCATAACTGGCAGGTAATTAGCGCTGATGGACAGCGCAAATATTGAATGACGCCGGCTGGACGGGGGCGATTAAGGCGCCAGAGTCGAAAGGGTGGCGGCGCTGCCAGGGGCAAGTCTCCATTGTCGACAGTCGTCCACAATGAGTTGAAAAAATAAACACACCTGATTAACTTGAATAATTTATCAAAAACGTTGAAAGAATTTAAAGTTAAAATTTGTTGGGGGCAAATGTAGGTGGATGCAGGAAAGGGGAAAGATGGGTGTTTAGGGAAATTGCCACCGGATTGCTATTTAATTTAATTAATTAAAACATATCATCACATATATCCGGAAAGTAGTTAAATTACTCTAATGTTACTTCCCATTCGAGCCATGCGGGACTAAGAAATTGTTTGATTTGTTATGATTACGTGAAATTATTTCGTTATAATGTGGTGTTTTAGTTTATACATTTATGACCTGCTGTATATGAATGTAATAGACTTTATTATTGTGTTAAATTGATTGCAATATTTCAGCGTTTCTGATCCTGGTATCTCAAAAGTAGTACTGGTGGTAAGCAGCAGAATATTAAACAATTAATTCTGGCTAAATTAAAAATACAGTATAAAAAAAATGAGTAAAAAGCAGGCTGGTGGCTGAGTTGTTACGGCGCCTGCCTGGAGATCGAAACGTATGTTCGCATCCCTGTCTCGTGGGGGTTTTCTAAAGCCCTTAACTCGACCTTCGCCTCTGGCACACCTTACTGTGTAATGTGAAGTACGGCAGATAACACAAAAGTGCACAAATCGAAAGTAAATACAAGCCAAACGATTCCTTCATATATAATGGATGCCGTACTTAAGAAAAATCATTGGTCCTGTCAAAGCAGAAAGAATATACAGACTCAGGCATAATAAGGACCTATACCAACAACTGGAAAGCATTACAACAGCCATGAGAAAAATTAGATTAATGTTCTAACGGCACATCGTTCGAATGGACAATCATAGACTCACCTCCAAAACCTTCCACCCCGTCTCTAGAGGGAAAGCGACTAATGCAAAATGGACAAGGCTAGTCACAAAAGATCTCGAGCATCTGGAAATTGACCTAAATGAAATTCAAAACATTGATAAGTGCAGAACATTAATTGAAGCATCAGCTTCTCTACAGACACTAACAGCCAAAACACTGCGCCCTGGATCTGGGGTGAAATGGACCCAAGAATGAAGAGAGAACCACAGTGCAAGGATGAAAGAATACTGGGCCAAAAACAAAGCCCACCAGAGTTATAAACCACGTGGTCCATAGAGGCTAAAACGGAAATGAAGAAGAAGAAGGATGCCGCACTTGTACTGCATAAAATCATAAGCTATGCTGAACTTTCTAAAGGCTTGGTATTTTCAGGATATGACAGTATTGTTACTACAATAGTCTACTCGCTACGTTCGGCGTAAGTGATTGACGTTCCTTTGAGGATTAAATTAATGACTTTTATTAGGATCTTGTTGTAGGTGTAGGTCTTAACGAACTGCAATACGAGGTAGGGTTAATGAATATTATACGCGTGGGTAAGTAATGACGCTCAGGTGAGTTAGAGGTCCATGGAATTATTTTTAACATTTTACTGGCCCCTCGTGTTGAAAAAAAGTTAAGAAACACTAATACCGAGCAATATAAGTAAAGAACTTAATGTAGGATATTATGTGGAGTATCATATTCGAATGTGCTTTCCATGGTTTGAAAATGTTTACTTTGCTTGGTACGATATTAGGTGTCTCGTGGTTTAATTAATATATGTAATAATTAATTCACGATGCAGTTTAAATGTGTTATCTGTTGTTATCTCTCAAAGACATACACAACTTCAAAGATACTAGTATTCATAAACTCCAGCGATTATGTGTAACACTTCTTCAAAATACAATATTGCCATGCACTCTCACAGTACACGTAAACTCTGCCCATAAATTGAGACGAAAATCTGTCTCTGAGTCTATGCCACTCGCTTTATATAAGTTTCATCGAAAGTTCTAGAAGCTTACAAAGACTTCCGACAGATACTTAAATAATAAAAAACATATTAAAAACAATCAGAATTAATAAATAATCATTTACAATCATTACGAAATGCTCAGAAATGAAAATTAAAGATACTTAAAAAAAATTATCAACATAACTGTAGTAAGTAATCCTTTAAACATCGTAGCTCGCCTTAAAACTTACAATTACAAATATTTAAGTAATTCTCATGCGTAGTTCTGTCCTTAAACATATTAAATAGTATTTACATAATTTTTTTTTCATAAACAAAATCCATTTACACCGATTTACAGTAAGTTTGCAAGACGAACATACAAGATCATATTCAATCAAAATCTAGATTGCTACAAACGCTTCATAAAATACAATTCCATTTGAAGTTTAGTTTTGAGGGCTATTACAATGGTGTTGTAAATATTTGATAATTTCATTTGTCAGTGATTAGTTCTAAATAAGTTTTAACTACTTTTAATTGTTTCTGACTGTAAGGGCCATTATTTGTCGTTCTGGATGTACATGACAGCGCGTCAGAAGGCTGTTCCGTGTATAGTGCTGCTTCACAAGCACCCAGCTCCTCGCAGAGTCGCTTGGAATAATTCTAATCCAAATCTACGTAATTTTTGCGATATAATGTTCCTTGAAAACATTAGGAAAAGAGTATGATGTTCATTTTAAAAGTATTTCTGCAACGAAAGCGAAGTTAAATGTGTAGTCTGTTTTTCACCTTTAAAGCTACCCTCCACCGCATTTGAGAAAGTTAAAAACTTCAGTGGGAAAAAATACTCATACAATTCAATCATAGTTTAATAGAACTACAACGCATTAATATTCAGATTAAGATCATAAACTCCACTTGTTTGCAAAGTTATAAATCGTTTTTTATCAGGGTAGTGGCGGAGCACTTCGAACAATGTGGTAGCAACTCCAGCAAAAGAGAAGCAGCTATAAGAAGTAATACACATATAAAACGAAAAAACAAGCTTTACGAAAACCATTTCACGAAAAACTGAGTCGTACAAAGGTAAAGTCATTAAACATTTAAAATTTGAAATGGCTTTCGAAACCACCTCGTGGTACAAACTTTTCTAACTTTGATATTGCGAATGACCATCGTAAAACAATAAAAACCCGAACGTGGAAAAAGATAATTCTGAAGCAGTAGGATTTTTTTTTTATTTATTTGGGATTACTCGTCGTCGACATCGAAGTAATTGGAGATGAGAAAGCAATGCGAGGCTAGGAACAGGAAGGAATTTGACCATGGCTTTTTAAGTAAACATCCCGACATTCACCTGGAGTGATTTGTAGAAACCATGCAAAACCGAAATCTGGATGGTCGGACGGAGATTCGAAACAGCGTCCTCCCGAATGCGAGGCCAGAGCTTTACCGCTCACCCACCATACTCGGTTAGCGGTTATTAGTAGTGCATAGAAATTTCTCAGGTTTGGATGCAAAACAAGAATTTCCGGCTAGAACCAACAATCATTAAAAAAATGTTAGGTTTGTTGGATTTGCGGATGAAACTGCATTATGCACAAAGACATACAAAGATTCCACAGTGAAAAGCAACTTTACCATTTCTCATATCGTCAACGTAGTAGCGTATCGTATTTCTAGCTTAAAGGACGCTCTTGAATGCGAAAAACTTTCTAACAGGATATGATCTAATTTTTCAAGAATTTTTTGTATAAAGAAAGTGGGCCTGAGTGGTTACTATATCCTCCTGATAAAGGATAGACGTAAATTCTAATAAGATCTCTGGAACTATAACTGAGCAGAACATGCGTAATTTTGTTTCCGTTTTCACATTACCATTGCTTGATATCGGAAATAGAATCATTAGTATTACTATTCCATTATTAAGTTAAGATTGTGATTCCCAACCCCTGTTGTCCGCTTAGGAAGAACATGTGGTAGGCAGAAAGAATTTTAAAAATTTAATTCAATCTGAAGTAACGATGTCATAACAAAAAATAAATTATTAAAAATTGTTCACATAAAATGGATACAGTACTCGCACTGCATAACGCTGTTAGCGGCTATTAGCTAAAATTTTCTAAAGCCATAAATATTTCAATGATCAGGAAAACTCTGGTATTTCCTGTATATGTTACTATAACAGTGTTTTTACTAAATGTGTTTCCAGCTGGCATGAAAGAGAGCAGCGAATGATCGTTTTATGAGATATGTCATTGTTCGTGTAGACGTTAAGAGACAGTGGTACGTACCGATAATAATTGGCAAGATTGGTTGGCAGTGTACACATAGGTGAAACATTAGGCACATATAAATTAGTGGTTCGTAGGATTATTTTTGACATTCTGTTGATCTTCGGGCTATAAAAGTTAAAGAGTTTGGTTAGGGTACCTAAGTCAGAGACAGACTCTCCCACTCTTCCCCCTTTTTTTGTTACTGTCATCAGCGTCTTGATTGATTTGATGCAATCCTCCATCCCTTTCTTTCTTGCGCTAACCTCTTCATCTGATCATACCCAGTATAACACACGTCCTCAATAATCTGCTGCATATATTCTAATTGATGACTTCCTCTACAGTTCTTACCTTCGACTGTTCCCTCCACTAACAAATTAACTAATCCTGCATGACTCAAAATATGACCTACCATCCTGTCTCCTATTTCTGTAAGACTCTTCCACAAAGTTCTTTCCTCGCCAATCATTTTAAAAACACGTTCATTTCGTACTTTATCCTTCCACATAATTTTCAGCATCCTTCTATAGCACCACATTTCAAATGCTTCAATTTTCCCATAGTGTGCTGTGGTACATACCTAAAGTTTTAGAAAGTTCTTGCTGAAAACAAGATCAATTTTTGAAACTAAATGTTTTTTTTTCCTTTTTTTGCTCGTGCTTTTCTAAATTTAACATCAAACCTGATTCTGCTGTCAGATGCAATTTTACTTTCCAAGTAACAGAATTCATTTACTTCTCCTACTTCGTCCAATGCAATTTTTGTATTTAAAGCACTATTATTACTATCATTTCTGCTACATTTAATCACTTGAGTGTTTCTTCAGTTAATATTCAATCTAAAGTCTTCCTCCAGTATTTTGTTCTAGTCATTTAGTAACTTTTCAATATCCTCAATTTAGTATAAAAGACTGCTAACAGGACAATGTCATCAAAAAATCGTAGCATACTGATTTTCTCTCCTTGAGCAGTTATGCTACATTCAAATTTCTATTTTACTCCCCTTGTTGCTTCCTCTACATACATGTTAAACATTAATGGGTATAGACTGTATCCTTGTCTCACAGCCTTTTTAACTGATGCATGTATCTCGTAATTCTTTACGTTGATTGTAGCCACTCGATTCTTCTATCTCGATATTTTAGACCGAAAATCCTTAAAATTATGACCATCTTGTTCAATCTAACACAGTCAAAAGCTTAAACGCCATAAAAGTACCATTCCTTAGGCGGCTATAATGCTAAATTCGTTTACTATCCAATATCCTCCTGTGAAATTCTAGCAACCTAGTGTACAATTGTCTCCACGTGTTACTTTAACAAAGGAACTTGTGACGAGAAGTCAGGGTGAGATTTTTCTGCTGTTTCTCCGCCGCCGGCCGAAGCCGCCCTATTAGCGCCATTACCATGAGAATGGAGCAATCGATGCGAGGCAATTCTGGCGATGGCACTCGTATGACAATGGCTGCTAAATGAACAGCTAATTTATTCCGAATTACAGGGCGTCTTCTCCGCAGAAATGTTTTGGCCTGGCGGTCTCGGGGTTGCCTCGATTGGGAAGCCTGCCGGAAAGTTATGTCCCGAGCTGCGGTTCAGACTCGGCAGAAATTAAAACCAAAGTGGATCTTCGTTATTTAAATTTAATTGAGTATATAAATTGTGGGTAGAATGGTGGTCTGTTCTTGCTTCTGTTATTCTAAGTCTCTTTAAAATTACTGTTTTAAGAGACTCCTATAGCGTATCTCTCCGGGGGCAAAAATTGGATTAAATATTTTGTCTTACTTTTCTTTCTGAAACACCGCTTCTGATTGTAACAATAGATGGAAACTAGTATGCCTCAGTGAACGTTCAATTCGTATATCGTTCTTTTTCGAAAAAAAACCGCCGACATATCTTGTTATCTTTATGTAAAAGTATCTATGTTTAGACAGACATAAACTTAGTAAGCTTCGGGTTGCCAACTTGTTTGGTAAATAATAAAATATATTTATCTATGGAAGTGGAAAATAAAGTACATGAAAGGAAAAATATATTCTTAAATTGAAGTATTTATTGATTTAAATACACATTTTTCGTCCTTATGGAACTAGCTATCACGTCTTAAATCTAAATCTATAAATAAATAAAAGATTAAATTTTAATTGAATTTAAGCACACTTTTTTTCTGTGTCCTCGCCATTTTGTATTCATTACTCTTTCGGTGAAAGCTGAAATGGTGGGACCAGCAGCTGGTAGGAAACAATTACTTTTATGATCGAACGAATATTCCTGGCGTATGATTGCAATGGTGTCTTCACTGGTGTACCGCCGGACTGTGATGTGAAAAAACATTTCCACGACTTCCTCCGTCGTCTTCCTCAATTGTGATAACATCTGTAATTGTCTGCTGACCTACAGATAATTGATTCTTCACAACACAATCTGAAAGTACACTTGTGAAGTCTTCATTGCCATTACTTCCATATTCTGGAAAATTACTTCGTTGTTCGATATATATATATATATATTTATATATGGTACCCTAAGTTTATATCTCTCTAAACGTAGGTGCTTTTACATAAAGATAACAAGATATGTCGGGTTTTTTTTTTTTTTTTTTTACTTATACGAAAAAGAACGATATACGAATTGAACGTTCACTGAGGCATACTATATATATAAATAGTGATGTTTCACGGATCAGTGATTTCTTCCGTCCCACTTAGTAAAAACCGATTCAAGGGAGAGTGTTTTGTTTTGTCAGAGGCACTAATACGTTGATTGGAAATTTATTACGTACGACAGACAGCATTCCGTTACATCAATTCCAAACAATTTGTGATTATGAAACAGTATATCGAAAAAAATAAAGTATTGTACTTAATACAATATGGATAGAAACCCTATAACTACATCCAGTGCCTTGTGTGTCACATAATGTATGTCGTCTTGTATACAGGAAATAGGTACATGAATCATCACTAATTACTATGGTGTCAACGTGCCCAAGGCGCCTTTCCCCTCTCACGTCGTTGGGAAACGGAGTGCTCGGGTTCGATCCTCATTTCAGCCATCTAGATATCAGGTTTTCAAAAGCACTGACACGAGTGCCTGATGAGCTATGGTCACATCCCCTCCCTTTTTGACCACAGCTTCCACTCTCCTCGATGAGCTGATTTGATTTCCTGATATGTGGGCAGGATAGTAGGTCACAGCGGAAATAGAAAACTCCATCTTGAAGCTGGTCTGATCAACTCGCAAGAGTTTCCCGACACTAGAAGGCATCCGGTAAAGAAAATAAAGAAATAAAAAACTACAAACACTCTTTCGTAGTAATGTGAACTAAAAGGTTAAAAATAATCTTTAAATATGAAGATTTCATTTAACAGCGATTGAACGTCCCACAATTCACGATAATTTTTTTTTTTTTTTTAATAATCTTAAAGAATAAAGCCACTAATTAAAAAATTAACTTTAATGTAAAAAGCGTTGGGTGCCGTACCAGTTGTCTTATATTTTTGGTCGCTAGCTGTTTGTAAAGATAGAATCATTGTCAAAAGTTATTTGGAGAGTACCACACTTTTTTTTTACACTAAAGTTAATTTTGTAATCACTGACTTTATGCTTTAAGCTTATTCAATTAATTTATCCTAAATCGTGGGACGTTATATTGCTGTTAAACAAAATCTTTATATTTAAAGATTATTATTAGTTCACATTACTACGAAAGCGTGATTTTAGTTTTTTAAACCACAATTTTATTTTTAACTTTTTAGTTCGAGGTGTTTCGAAAGTATGTTTATTACTGTTGACTTTTCTTCGCCAATCTCTCTTTTTCTTTGTGTTGTAGTTTCATTTTTAATTATTATTCCCACGAGTAACACACAATTTTATGGTCAACCCCACCAGAGGACCAATAGCAGGGTAAATGTGGAAGAAATTTCAACCGAAACTGGGGCTCGAGCAGGGAAGGTCTGTTCGGCCAGTCACGCGCCTACCAACTTAGCCACCAGGGTCATGTGGAAAGTGGGTGAAAATGAGTCACATCTGTCATAAGACGGTTAAATCACTTTAGTGTTCTTACTGTCAAAGTAATGAGATTACCAAGATATATATATGAAACTATTGGATTGTCATCAGTTCTTAATACGTGTACAAAATTTCAGACATTTAGAACTTCCTGAAGTGGGTGAAAATTGAACTGATATTTTCCATTACATTCAACCACTTTTAAGTTGTTACTGACAACGCGGTGGGAAAAGAAATCATTGTATTTTCATCGGTTCTTAATAAGTGTGCAAAATTTCAAACGATTCGGACGTCAGGAAGGGGGTGAACACTGAAATGAAAGATTCTATTGCATGAAACCATTTTTCTATTGTACCCGTCAAAGTAACGAGAATAGCAGGACGTTGCTAAGAGACTACTGCATTGTCAATGGTTCTTAAAACATGTGCAACATTTTTCTATTGTTATTGTCAAAGTATTGAAAATATTAAGACATGGCTATCAAATTATTGGATTGTTATCAGTTATCAATACATGAGCAAAATTCGGACATCTTTAATTGAGTTAAAATTAAATTGCAAAATTCCACGACATTCAACCATTGTTCTATTGTTACTGTCAAAGTAATGAGAATATCGGGACTCTGCTATGAAATTATTGTATTGTCACCTGTTCTTAATACGTGGGCGAAATTTCAAAAAGCTCGGACATCTGGAAGTGGGTCAAAATGGAGTTGTAAAATTCCGTTATATTCATTCATACATACATACAGGTCAAACTAATATAAACCACGAGAAAAAAAAGGGTAGGTAGGAGATTCACGTGGAGGATAAATAGGTTTTTAGGGCCACCGAGGAAATAATCAATAGCAATAATGACTATAAAAAACAACAGCATTTACGTGTTCTTGTTGTTCGTTATTTTTTGTATAAATGATGATTTAAATTTGAACACTCCCTTGTAATTACAGCACTTCCAGATTTCTGGTAGTAAACAGGTTTCCAGTCTGACGGCCACGTTTGCGGCGAGAGCGGAGCTGCCTTGTGGCAGGTGTGGGGGATGGTGATGGTGGACTACTCCGACGCTGGGGGTGGAACACGGCTCCGAACAAAGCACTAGAGTAATAAAGGCGTGCGCCCATTTGGGGAGGAACGCGATGCGGCCGGAGAAGAAGGCAAACAATGCTGGCAGGTGGAGAGACAGAGAGAGAGGAGCTGGTGCAAGCCAGAGAAGACGAGGCAGCAAGAGAGAGGTTAATTGAGACCGCAATGTTCGCCGTGTTTCGTAATACGTGGAAAATGGTCTCGTACAGGCAGTTACACGGCGGAATGGAAATGGAAACGAAATCATTTCATCCTTCTCTGCCGTCAACTACAGCGTTGTCCTCTATTCTTCTACGTCCCGACGGTAACATGTGTAATCTAATATTTACACGTAGCTGCAATAAACAAGAGAAAAATATTCTGTTCTGACTACACGTTTGGGAGGTCTGCCAATATTGTAAAGTATCAATTTGGGTGCTCAGAAAAAAAGGGAGGGGGCGTCACCCACAATGAATATAATTAAATTATTATTAATTATATTCATAATTCTTTTTTTATATATTCAAATTTATTAATTATTTAGTCTTGCAACGTGTAATTAATTGTAAATAATGAGGGTTGTCTGGATAGGTTAAATGTATGTTTAAAACCAGGGCGGCCAAAGGTATATCTTATTGTAAATCAATTTTTCTGTAAACGCATGGCTCAGAAGGGCTGAATATCGAAGGCTAGAAACTGCCATTTCGGCGGTTGAGAGAGGAACAATGGAGCAGGCGAGGCGACTCGATGGCGCCGGGACAGCCCGGCTTGAGTCCCGTTCGAAATCGGGCGGTGACCTACCCCCTACCCCGCTACTACCCCGAAGGCCACGTAGGAAACGCGCGAAGGAAACGGCGAATGCGACGCATGATATTAAACACGTGACGACGGAAATGTGTAGATAGCCAATCCTGAACATTTATTGGGGTCTACAATACTAATTCCGTGGAGTTCTTAGCCAACAAATGGTCTCTTTACAATTGGCACCCAACGTTTCGGGCTTTTGCAAGTCGAAATTATTTTGAGAATTTCACAAGTCTAAAAAAATCCATGGATGTGACCTGTGTTGATTCATTTTATTATTTTAGAATAAATTTTATGTTGAAATTTGTTTGCTTTGTTTGCCATGCTTGATTTAAATCTGAATGTGTGATTTATATCAATCAGTTGTTCAAGTATATTTTCGTTCACTTGCATCAAGCATGGTTAGTTTAAAATTAAAGATAGAGTCAGTGCTTTTGAAATTTTAATGCATGGTAAAAGTTAAGATTTTTCTTTATGCTGATTTCGCTCATGTGTTGAGGTATTCGTGTCGCATGCAACATCGTTGTTTTTCCTTGTTTATTTTGGATGGGTTTTATTTCATGTTGAAGGGATTTATATGCGAAATTTGTTTAATGCTGTACCATTTTGAGTAAACTCGTGCCGGTTTGCTTTTGTTTGTTGTCGATCGTTGTAATTGTTCGGAGTTGGAAGTTTGTATTTTACGATCAAATCTATGAAGTTGAGATCGCGCACCATTGATAGGGCAGATCAATCAAATATTCATAAAATTTCCGAGCAAACTAACGCGATGGATCAAGCACCGGAAGTACGCGAAATGCCGTTGGCGGACGAAGAGTGCAATAATACTCCTAGTACGCGCAGCATTCATTCAAATGCATCATTAGATGGGGAACAGTTAGGGATTTTTCCAACCCCAGACAATGAAACCGTTCAAAATCCACCCATGCGGGCAGAAGTTGAAACACGTGCGTCACAAAGCACGGTAGAATTGCCCCTACCAGATTGGCAATTTCAAAACCTGCTAATTAACATGATAGCGGAATTAAGTGAACAGATAAATAAAAAGCTCGATTCGCAAACAGAACAAATGAATAGAAATTTGGAAGATATAAGACAACATTTCGATGAATCGCGAAGGAGCATTAGAGAATGGGGAGTTGGAGTGCGAAGAAGCGTCCCAGCAGTGGAAGAGGCTGCTGATGACGTTCGAATAATTTGTACTTCATTGGAGAATGCGAACGAAGGAGTCGCGTTAAAGCCGAACACAAGTGTGACGGAAATAAGTAATTCTGCCGCAGTTGACCTTGAAAATCACGAGCAAACCGCTGTAGAATTAGAGCATCCCCACAACAATCAATCTGAGGAAGAATTGCAGATTGCGAATGAGACGTTTGATGAACTCAACACTCAGCGTCTGATAAAGGAAATTTGCTGCTTAAAGGCAAAAATTTCTGAGCTCAGGAATTTCGATTGTTTGCGTGGTCATGGGCCGAAAGAAAAGGAACGTCAGTCGGGAAAATACAAGGCATTCCTAGGGCACGAGGCGAAAGATTTGCAGTACACGTGCTTCCTTCAAGCCAGAGAAGTGTCCGTAAAAGTTTCATTGTTTGAAGAAAAGCGAAACGGTCCACCGAGTTCGCGATTTCTAAACATCGGGTGGAAATTTTCCGTCCGCAATGTCGAGTGCAACGGGAATCAATTTGTTCACTCCTTGCCCTCAGGGAATTCACGCTTGCGAATGCGGGGTTTGAAATGTTTTTCTGAGTGGTTTATTGAGATTGGTCGGAGCGAGATGGTTTGTGACGTGGCACTGAGTACGCAAAACCTCGTGGTCAGCCGTGTCGGTGACCTGAGTAACTGTACATGTGCCGGAAACACCAAACCATCTGCCGAATCCGCTACCAAACACCTGCAGCTTTACAAAACGGTGTTTCGAGAAATTCCGTTGGCTGGCAGGTCGATGCAAAGAGAAGCTTGGGACCTTGTAAGTCAAAAGTTTCGAGCCACCCGAGATTCTGTCGAATGCGGTGAAAACGCATGTTCCGCAAACCGACTCGTTTTCCACAAGAAGGTCCATGGACGCCACAAGGTCACTGTATAGGCATTATTATCGCATTATTGAGCATGCCGAAAAAAGGATGACAAACGGGCGAGGTCTTGGACATATCGAATTTTGGAGTAGTAAAAAAAAAAAAAAAAAAAAAAAAGGAAACGTTCATTCAGCGTTGAATCGCTGATTCCGCAGATTCACCCTTACAGCCGTGTAGAAGAATTTTACTGCCTTCATGAGCGAACGAAAAGGATTTGATGGTCACCGTAAAAATGTTGAGAAGTTTGTCAACATAGGCGTCTAAGGAACGTAGAAGATGACCGTTTTTTCTTTCAGTCATTATCAGATAATAAAAGATATGGTATGCATGTCGCGCAATCCTCAAGCGAATCAATACGGCATACGATTATTAAGAGCGAAGAAACCTTCATAGTTTGGTTTGTAAAAAAAAAAAAAAAAAAAAAAAAAAAAAAAAAACTCATCCTAATCAAGGAGAATACTTTGGTCCAAACAATGAGCTGACTGCTATATTCTTACCCATTTGGTCGTCTTGATACGTGAGTCCAAGGTTTTATAAAGGTCGTGTTCCATGAAATAGGTTGCGATGCTTCCTTCGGCGGTGTTAATGAATGAGTCCAAGGGTTTTATGCATATGTTTGCCGAGGCAAATGTGTTCGACTGTGGGATTGATCCACATCGTTCGGCAGTTTCTTGTTGAGTACCAGTTCTTCGTTGAAACGTGAGAAAATTTACTGATCAAATGAGTAGAGGATTTCTTAAGCACTAAGTAGAGCCGTAAAATTCCGTGATGCCACGCGAGGTATTAAATAGTTTACCTGTGATAATGATGCTATAATGACTTGCACAGCAATTAGCGGGCCTGACAATCTAACAAGACGCGCAACATGAAGCAACGGGGTGTATAAAATTTATCAACGGACACACGCTGAATGACGAACAATTTACGGCAGCGACTGACGTCGTCTGTAAATAAATATATAAATAATTTAAGAGCATAGGCATAAATTTGATGATCTATGAACATTTAGCTAAGTAATAGCATGGAGCATATGTTAAGAAAGTAAGAGTGTCAGTCTTAAGACACGTAATTGCCTAACAAGTTTAGCGCTAACGCAGCGAGAACAGGTAAAGGACGCTCAGCTGTTTGGGATAGCAGCTGTGCCGACCGCCAGTTTTCCTGGAAGGATTGCAATCAGGTTAAACGAAAACAGGTAGCCTGAGCCGCAAGCTTAAAGGGACAGCGCTTACTGACAACAACAGAGCGGGCAAAGTGGAAACAGCTGATCGCTTGGTTTCACCGCTATAATGTCTTTGCTACGAGTGTAGTTTGGAAAGCATAATATAGTTCATTTTGCGAGAACCGTCTTTCTTTTGTATTGTATGGATAATTGTGTAAATTCGCGGAAGGATTAAATTATGTAAATTCGCGGAAGATATTTCTTTTCCATTTGATTTTCATGTTATGTGGTTTCGGCATACTTATGTCGGCCTTGATAATGGACATTCGGTGCATTCTTTATTCTTGTTGTTGCTATATCTAACTTCAACACATGTGCTAGATTTGCATAGCCCGTTGTAAATAATTAATTGAGTTGTCTAGTTTTAATGTTAATATCTTGTGCTTACATTTTTTTTGTTTATTGATTGAACAGATCTATTTTGTCGTTCATTTACATCTATGTACCTGTCAATGTTTTATGATGTTTACTTTGCATATTAGGATAAGACATTTCATTATTTATGTTAACCAGAGTCACGTGTCGTATTTACATATTTGAAGAGGTCACATGTATGCGATAGTTCGAGTGAGCTGGAACCATGAAACTATAGTGTAGGCAATGATTTTGATGCAACTGTAGGGTTAGAATAGTTCAAATAAAATTATTGGCATAATTTTATTTTGATTGGGTAGCAGGTATATTGTGGTGTGACAGCGTCACCCACAATGAATATAATTAAATTATTATTAATTATATTCATAATTCTTTTTTTTATATATTCAAATTTATTAATTATTTAGTCTTGCAACGTGTAATTAATTGTAAATAATGAGGGTTGTCTGGATAGGTTAAATGTATGTTTAAAACCAGGGCGGCCAAAGGTATATTTTATTGTAAATCAATTTTTCTGTAAACGCATGGCTCAGAAGGGCTGAATATCGAAGGCTAGAAACTGCCATTTCGGCGGTTGAGAGAGGAACAATGGAGCAGGCGAGGCGACTCGATGGCGCCGGGACAGCCCGGCTTGAGTCCCGTTCGAAATCGGGCGGTGACCTACCCCTACCCCGCTACTACCCCGAAGGCCACGTAGGAAACGCGCGAAGGAAACGGCGAATGCGACGCATGATATTAAACACGTGACGACGGAAATGTGTAGATAGCCAATCCTGAACATTTATTGGGGTCTACAATACTAATTCCGTGGAGTTCTTTTACATGTGGCGAGCAACTAGCCGAGGAAGAAGAAGGAGCCATTTTGAGACATCACTTCTGTCCAAGACGAGCTGATGAACGGACGTGACTTGGGTCCAAGACGAGCTGGTGAACAGACGTGTCAGCCAGCACGCTCTCTGATGATCATTGTGGTTGATCATTTCTTGCTTTGGGAAAGCGAGATGTTGAGTGGCGTGCTTGCCATTATTTGGAAGTTATGCTAATAACGCGGTCGTAGCCGCTTATTTAGCTTCCATTGCTGCAGTGGCATTGTGTTTGTCGCTCACCATCACGGCGATGATTCTATGGTAATGTACCAGAAACGACGGTCACTATTCAGTGGATTTTAACAGACTTGAGCCCTTAAGCGACGCCTGGGTTAAGACTCTGCTCCCGTCACTTAAATTCTGAGCTAGCTGAATTTATATTTCGATTCAATTTTTTTCTTAAGCATCTTGCTGTTTGTTAATTTAATTTTGAAGCTTTTCATTCACTTTATACGGCGCCCCCTGGGATTTTCCTTTGTACAGTAAAATGTTAGCTTCAATTTGATGGCCTGTGTTGCCATGTTATTTCAATGTTAACTTTGCTGTTTTTTATTACTTGTTTGAGATATTTCATTCAGTTTTGTTTGCTTACTCCGGCGAATTGTAAACGTCGGGTATTGCTTGTTTTTGCTGATCTAATTGTGTTTAACGTAACGTTAATTACTACCCGACCTTGTAAGGCCATAAGACTCAATAAATGAGGTTTTATTTTGTGTCTGAAATTCATGGTTCTAGTTAGTAACCTATTAGATCCCCTTTTAACATCATTATTATATGTAATTTTCATTTTCAGGAATTATTTCAGAATTAATATTAATTCCCCCCTCCCTTTTTTTCTGAGCACCCAAATTGATACTTTACAATATCTATTCTTCCAGTTGGATGGTATTGCAGGTATACCTGTCCCTACAATTCCTAAGAACGTGTTCCTTACAATTTACCAACTTTTTTTTCAAAATTCTGTCATTCAAAGAAGAAATATAGTTCTTACACGATTTTTTATTCCTTCCTCAATTAATGAATTGAAAAGTATATATTTTAAATCAGACACTGAGATTTATCGAGTCTATTTAGAATTCCAATACCACAGTTTAGTCCCATACCTGGTATATGAGATATAGGCGTTGTCATGGAAAGCGTTTTTCTTCCATATCAATTATCCGGGAAAATCCTTCTTCAATTATTAAATTAAAAATAGTTATTTTTAGTCAGACACTAGATTTATAACAAGGCTATGTAGATCCCAAAACCATAGTTTTGTCCTGTACCTGGTATACGAGGAGTAGGCGGTCATCATGGAAGGCGTTTTGCCTCCATAGCAAATATCCGGTAAAATGTTTTTAATATGTATAGATATTCTGAAATCTTATACGCGTTGTGAATGAAAGGGGAAACTTAGTGGCAAAATATTCAAGGCTACTCAACCACTAAAAGAACACCAAGTTTTACATCGCGTACCCTGTACGATTCGTGGAAACTTTCAGCGATTTAGTGTACACGCTTTGGCAGAGTTTGGTAACTAAGAATTTTATAATATTGTCTCTCCTGATCTGTTAACCTAGTTCAGAATGATGAAAATTTGTTCCACCAGTGCGTCTTCTACGATTATTCTTCTAATAAACTCCTGTAATATTGTGCAACCGAACAAAACTCAAAGTAATTTCCATGCATAAATGACTGATCGAAGCACAAATTCTGGTGTTTTGTGAAACAGGTTGAATCTATACTCGTTATTCTCAACAGATTTCAATTTAAATGATATCAAAAAATTGTAAAGGTAGAGGTATCAGAGTCGATTGCTTATGTTGTAGTTATATTTTACGAATTTTAATTTTAAAACCCTTCAGCATTACTGGCAAATTACTCATCACTTCACTTGGTAATTCGTTCCAATCTTTGAGACCCTTACCCACAAAATAAAATTTCCCCACTCTCTTATGTATGAAATCAAGCGTCAGCTTGTGGTCATGGTCATTTTTTCTGTTCCATGCACTATTCTTAATTCTTTGACCAATATCCCTCCAAGCACCATCACCAACATTTTCCTTGCAAACTCCCAGCACTCTCTTCACCCTCCTCCTGTCTTCCAATGACTCCCAATCCACTTCCTTTATGGTATCAATTACTGACTGGGTCCTGCTATAATTTTCACAAACAAATCTAGCTGTTCTTCTTTGAACTCCCACCAACTCCTTGTCCGTTTTTCCCTCTAACGTTGAAAACCTGAAACTCTCCATTTATTATTTCTCAGTATGCATAAAAATTAGACAAATATGTGTAATAAACATTTGGCCACAAACCCTTAATTATGGAGTTAATAACTGGTCCGCAATGTGACATCAGTCCATGGCATTGCATGGTTCAGACCTCCGCCGTGAGGAATCACCCATTCTATGAATCTGTCCTGGTTGGTCGGTTACGTCTGACATGCATTGAAAGCGCGATCCTGATACAGGACAAACCAAGACATTTCCAAAGAGTGCGTGACTTATTACGGTGAAGGGCTAAGGCAGGCATTGCCAAGGACGGACGTCATATTGCAAACCTGCTACAGTCGCCGAAACTATGCGTTCGTGGCCCAATGTTTTTGTCTTATTTTAATGCATACCACCTGCTAAATTATTTTTCAATTTTTTTTTAACACCCTGCATATCAAACTTGTCAGCCATGTCTGCATCGCATTACATGAAAGCTGAACATGTTATCGTCAAAGATATGTCAATTCTAAAGGCTGTTACGGAAAGCTGCACTTTGAATGTAACAAATTTTCTAGGAACCGTCGGTGATACTACCTCATTAATTTCTTTAAACATTTGATTTCTTATTTATCAACTCCATCCCACTCAATTTATCACTAAATTCGACTTTTCAGTTGCATACAATTTGGAGAGATGGTAATCGAACTTAGAAGCTGCAAAGGTCTGACCATAAATACATAATAAGGACTATTCAAAAAAGATTGACCAGATTTTGCATTTTTATTCCCCACAAACTATAAAAGATACAAATACGTGCCTCACATCACTGGACAGAGGAGGATTCAAGCGAAACTACCCCAATGAAATATTTCCAGAACGATGAATGGGAAGAAGTGGGAGAGAGGACCTTGTTCATCGGTTGTGGCGTACAGGTCATCAGATCTTACCCCCTGCGATTTTTATCTGTAGGGGTACAACAGCTCTGAAGTGGAATTGTTTCGGCTGTGAATTCGATCCCTAGTCACCAACTAAGTCATATATGGCAAGAAATATATGTTTTTCGCGCAACAATGTGTAGAGTAAAACTCTGAACCTTTCTCTATCCAGTGAAGTGTGGCATGTATTTGTATCTTTTATAGTTTGTGAGACATAAAAATGCAAAATCTGATTCTTCTTTAGAATAACCTTGTTATTAATAATTTGCCGCTGAATCCAATTTATCTCTACAGCATTGTTTCTCTACCTGTGGTTAGCAGACCAGTAGTGGTCCGCGAACATGGTTCAAAATGACTGGCGAATCACTCAAAAGCGTATAGCAAACCATATTGGAATATCCAAGGATCATGTCGTATTCATTATTGTACAATTGGAATATAGTAAAATCTGTGCACGATGGGTACCTCGCGCGCAACCGTACAGGCTCTGGGAAACCTGAAGTAAGGTTATCATCATCATCATCATCATATAGGACAGCTTCCGACCGCTGGGAACAGAAGACTCGCCAGCGCTTTCTGTCTAAACACCACCTCTCTTTTCCCACTGTCGCCCAATTTTCTCCTCATTCTTCCATACATTTCTTAACACCTTTAACCCATCTGTCCCTCGGTTTTCCTCTGAGCTTCTTTCCTTTCAGCTCCGTGTCCAGTATCTTCCTTGGTAACTTCTCCTCTCTCATTCTCTTTACATGTCCATACCACTGTAACCCAGATTTTTCTATTATCTCTTGTAGTGGTTCTTCCTTTATCATTCTTTCATTCCTTGTTCTGTCTCTTCTTCTTACTCCTATTTTACTCCTCTGACATTTCATTTCCACAGTTTGTACTTTCCCTTTGTCCCTCTTCTTCATCATCCAAGTTTGCGATCCATATGTTACAATTTGCTAGAAGTATGTTTTATAGATTAGCTCTTTCCTCTTTTGCGTAACATCACTACTCCATACCAGACTTCTAACACAAATCCATCACAACATCTTCCTCTTTCATTTATCCCCATCCTGTTTCCTTCATTTTCTTCAGTCCAGCTCCCCAGATATTTGAAACATTCCACTTTTTTTAAGTGTTCTCCTCCATGTGATATGCCTTCTTTCTTGCTGTGATCACCACTTCACTTTTTCGTGTAGAGAATTTCATGCTATAAGCTGAAACTATTCTCTCCCACACATCCAGCTGATCCTGCACCTCTCTTTCACCTTCTCCACAAACTAGTAGGTCATCTGCCAATAGCATTGTTTTTGTTTTTCCTTCCCCAATGCTCTGCACCACCTTCATCAATATTTCATCCGTAAACACAGAAAATAACAGGGGTGACAGGGCACTTCCTTGTTTTAGTAAATTTTTCAAATGAAATCGTACGGTATAATCCCTTCCCACTTGATACATATACTACACTCTTCCACATTTCCTCCTTTACTGCCTTTCCTCTCAGTACTTCCTACACTGTGTTTTGGATGAGGATGTCATACGCCTTTTTTAATGTCCGGGAATGCCATCACAAGATCTTAGTCATAGCATCGCTCTTGTAGCTGTCTTACAGCAAAAATAAGATCAGTGGATGACATTCCTGGTCTAAATCCAAATTCGAGTAAAGTCATAGGTAAAAAACTGAATCTATGTACTTTAGTGATCCACAGTATTATTTTTGTCAGTTTACATGTTCGTGGCTTGAAAAAGGTTGATAAATGCTGCACTAGAGAATTATCTCTAGTTGTATTCTTCATTGTTTGTATCAATGCCACTGGTAGACTACTGTACCATCACACAGTTCAGTGCAGACGAGAAATCCCTCGGACAAAGCGATACGCACGCTACCGAGCAGCGAACGCGTCCTTATCGAGCCGCCAGGCTGGCCACCTTTACCGCCTGTCACGGCAGAAGCTTGTTACCTCCGACCAGGCAAAGTTGGTACACAGCCACCGCGGCCACCAATAACTGTTTAGATTCGGCATAACGCGTGCAAATTAAAATTTGCATTTCGGAGCGCTGTGTGTGCTCATCAGCCGCAAACGTTAGTAAATTGGATCGTAATCCGCTCTCGGCCCTCCGACATCACAATGAATAATGGAACAGTGGCGGGGGCGAGGCACAGTGGTACTACACGTCCGTCTGCAGCGCGGCCCAGCCGGATATTGCGGGCTGCGGAGGCAGGGCGACTTCTTCCACTGAGCTACCGGTGTGTTCGCCGTGGTTGGGGAGATTCCCGGACACACTGGGGGCAATGCATAGCTCCTAGCAGAACATCCTTGTTTAGAATCTTGCAACAAGCAGTGCCAAGTAAGAGTCTTCCCCTTTATTAATCTACAACTCGCCTTAGTTGATTACAGATCGTCGTGTATTTAAAAGGACAAGTAAGTGCTATGGCGAGTCCAGACTATGTCATACGGCAAAGTCAGCTGGTAAAGCCACTGAAAATTCACTGCGTCCTCATAGGAAATGGCATTCAGTGATAAAATGTTACCGACCAGGATCTGCTAGTTGTCACCGCAGCAGCAAAGATATTAGAAAGTGAAGCGCGTCGTGATCCACGCAAATAAAGGTATTGTATACGTCACACTCTCCCAAATGAATGCAGTGACTTGATGAATGATTTATTAATGGATGATTCAGATGAGTTCAGTCTCGAGTACAGAAGCGAGGGTGGTTTCCGGAACTTTTCCGAATGTCGAGTATTTTTGAGACTCCTCTCAGTGTGTTAGGGTTGAAAATCAGCGAGAGTGACACATCATTTAGAAGAGGTATTCCAGCCAGTGAACGTTTAGCGCTTACACCGCGGTTTTTGGTAACAGGGGAAATATACAGCGAGATTCATTTTTTCTATTAATTATTATATTATTATTATATTTACTATATATTATTATATTATTATTATTATATTCAAAAACTAATTGCTATTTCCGTGAGTACTGCATGATCTTTGTATTCTTCTAATCTATAATCCCATAAAACATATAGAATGTTGTAAAGATCTATTAATGCATAGACTTTCTCGTTAGTGTACTACATCTTTACGGTGGAATGTCAACTGCAGTCACCCTAGGCCAACCGAGACGTTTCCACCACTTACTCTCTTTAGAAATGGCATGGATTCCTTCGAAGTGGCCGGACACTAGTCGTATGTGAGATGGCCCCGTAGCGTCTTTTTGCCATCACACACGTCCGCACTAGCCGCGCTATGTCACATGGTCTTGCCATGCTTAGCCATATGGCATAGTGCGGACGCGCCTTTATAAGGCAGGCATCTGCAGTTTATACAGACTGCACGCAACTTCAATTTCCTTAAAATAGAGATATAAAAGGTTTCCAAAGATCTACTGCAATAATCGAAACAAAATTTTCGTAATAGCCTACGACTCTTATAATTAAAAGTGTCCTTTATTTGTCAAAAGATTCTACCGCAAGAAAAAAAAAAAAGGAATGTTTCTATCGAAAATTTCCTATCAGTTTTTTTCTCCGCTATACCGTTCAAAAATAAAATCTATCTACTACGTAAACACTCATAAAAGTTTCATATATCTGTTCACGTAAACACCGGTGCCCTGTATTTATCTCCTTGAATAGTCTCATACGAGTTACGCAATAACCATCCTCGTCTTTATTAACCTCACTTCCTGTATATAACATTTCGCGAAAATTTAACGTTTCTATCTTCATTCCTTTGAATAACCAATGTCGCTTACTTTATCAATACTAAACAGTTTAAAACTTTTATATTCACACTTCTCACTTCTTCACTCGAACCTATCTTTCTGGTCGTAAAACGAAACAAATTTAAGACTGAAATAAAGCTTGGCTGATCGCATCTAAATACTTCTGAATTTATACTGGCCCTGCAGTAGACATTAAAAACCGCCGCACTTTCAGACTCTGAAGTTATACACTTGGTCTCCAGACAATATTCTGAGCACTCAATAAATTTTTCAATAGACTTTACGACACCAAAACAACTCTAGGCCTAACCTTTAGTTACTCCACATCAGTCGTCTAGCGAATTCAGCTACCAAGCACCACGATGTGTCAGTCCCAGTTAAGAATCAAGTTCACTGTTTCTGAAATATCTGGAATAGAGCATTCGCCCCCAAAGGTTGGTATGGGACTGAAGGCGTCCGTCTTCCCTGATGACTCCTATTTATACGCGTCCTCAACTTTCTCGATATGGTGCATACCGACTGGCGTCGTTGCACAGTGCGGTTCTTCCACTCAACACATCTGGTGCAACAATTTACCACAACGACATAAGTAAACATTGCGCCACACGCTAAATACTGAGTACTACTCAAATAAAGCCCTAAAATTAGTTCACAAGTATTACAGTCTCATTGGAGTTGGTATTTTTTTATGGCCTTCGGTCTTTAAGATTATTTAGTCATATCCAGGGTATTTATTATTATTATTTTCTAATGGGCCTATCGGATCACGTAAAACCTTGATTCTTAGCATAGCGTGGAATGAACAGTATTTCCAAGTGTTTGTACGTGGTAGTTAGAACCAGAAACTGTCTCTTCCTGGAGCAATGGAGCGAGCTTAAGAGTCGCCACTTGTCTGCGGTTCGTGTAACTTATGTTTTCTATTGTATGTGTAGTTTTGTTTGAGAATTGTGTAGTTTATGAGGCGGCGATTGGGGATCGTCTCAGCTTTCGCCTAACTCACTGCGGAAAACAGCCTAAAAGTCGCAATCAGGGCGCCAATAGGCGGGGTCCAGGACTTCAATCCGGTCCAGTTGTCCAGTTGTTCCTCCTCAGTCCAGTGTCAGCGGTCTGTCTCGTGGTGAGCAGGGCCGATATATAAAAAAAACAATAAAAATTACAATGTTCTCTGAATAAAGCTCTACATATCAGAACCTCAGAACTCTCTTTTCTTTTTTCTTCTTCCGATAAGGCCTACTAGGATCACGTGCCAATTCCAATTCTTGATCCTTTGTTGTTGTTTTTTCTCCGCTGAATCCAGTTTTCATTCATTATTTTATTATGTTTCTTCCTCCTCTCCTCACACCACTTCGAAGCAAATTTCTTTCCTCTTCTGCCTTGGAATCTTTCATACCTTCTTTCTAAACATCTCTCTTCCCATAATTTCCTCTTCTCTTATCTTATTCCTTTCCAAACCTTTTTCCTCTTGAATCCAGCTGCTTGCTGATTTTCCCCCAAAGGTTATTGAATATCTTCTTTGTTAATCTATTATCATCCATTCTATAGATATGTGCAAAAATGTAGCAATCTCCTTTTTCTTATTGATTCTGTTATATTTTCTATGTTCTGGTATATTTCATTATTACTTCTTAATTTCCATGGTTCTGTGTTTTAACTGGACCCAAGATTTTTCTCATGATTCTTTCTTCTAGTAATTCCAATGTATCCAATCTATAGTTCAACACTAGGCATTCGCTAGCAAATAGACATTCCGGTTTCACAACCGAACTGTAGTGCATAATTTTAAATTTTTTAGATAAGCACTTTTTGTCATATTTTTTTGTTATTTTTTTGTTATACCATACGCTCTTTCCATCCTGTGTATCCTTTCTTCTATTGCGGTTTTATCTAATCAATTATCTTGAATTACTTCACCAAGATATTTAAAATTTATAAATTCTTTATTCGTTCAATATATGTCGTTAAAAGTTTTGGAACATTTTTAATGTTTGTAATAAATTTTTTTTCTACAAAAAATTCTCAAATATGTTTTGTTAACTATAGCTTCCAACAGATTGATATCTTTATTTATGTGAAATCCCCCGACAATATCATTTTTTTCAAACGATACTTTGTTCCTGGTATCCGAAACAAAAAGTATATGTTAATTTGAAGTCTGTACATACAGTGTAGCATCTTTTTTCTAAACGTTTCTCGGGAAACAAACCGAGTAAGTCTGCCTTCAGCGCGTTGTTTTCAAGCAACGCTGTGAAGGCAGACTTCAAGGCTTACAACTGCACCTAAAGATTGCGACGGAGTTTTATGTCGCTGAAATATTGTGCATTAATAATAATATTACTCGGTTTGTTTCCCGAGAAACGTTTATAAATAAAGAACGCCGTGAAAAATTGCATTCATTTATGGTATAGTGTAGCATCTGTTTCCCGTTGTGTACGAAGCCCTAAAAATGGTGGTGTAATAGCAGAGTAGCGTTTAATTTACGATTGTTTTTAATGACGAAGGCCGGGACGGTGACAGATACGATGGCATAATGACCGAGCTTAGCCTCTTATTAGTAATGATTACTCGATTGATTTTACACTATCTGACTGCGCGAGAGTGCCGTATATGCACGAGGCATTGTAAATGTTACAGATGATTCTGAGATATGGAGCAATGTGATTGGCTTACGTAGCACTTATTTTCCTTCGGCAGTATTACATCTTCAATGACTTCTCACGTGCCTTAACATGCACGCTGATTCTCTCAGCATCGTTAGTATATTTTAATATCCTTGTGGAATGTTTTGGACTGATCGGTTACGTAATTGTTTTAAAATGTGTTTTACCAGCTATTAGTGCAATTTATAACTTCTATCCCGCAAGCTAATCTTCCCTCATGTCGGCCATTCTACGGTTTACAGGTCTTTACATTTAATTTTGCAGAATATGTTTAGTAAAGATTAGTAATGTCTGCAATCTTGCTCAAAGTCTATAATTTAATTTAATTGCGAAGGAACGAATGCTCACTACATATCTATTTTCACATTTCAAGATATTTTTATTTTAAATTCTTTCAGTTTTTTTATATTTTCACGGCTAGTGTAAGTCAAGTTCAAGATTAAAAATTTTGGAAAATTGTAATTATTATTGGTTAAGCAAGGAAGAACGATTCCTTCAAGTATACTTAAAGTGGTCAGTACATAAGCAGTTACCGCAGCAGAATGAAAAATTCGGTGAGAAAATACACGAGTTTGATATTTCGGGGAAACAAAGATTCTACGTCACTCACAATAAGATTCACTTAAAATGCCCGAAAATGAAAGTTAGTTTGCAGATTTATATGCCACAGCAGACGCGCCTAAGTTTAAACAAGATACTGCTTGAAATGAGTTAAGAAAAGTTTAGAAAATTTGTATTATTTAAGACCTTATTGACTTAAGATATAGTTATCATTAGTGAATTATAAAAGTAATGTTAGTAATATGTTCATCATAAAATCTAGTAATTTTAAAACCATGTAGTTACTTAATCTAGGAGAAGTAAAATATTATGATTTCGTGTTATTCTTTTGACGTTACACCTAGCTAAATTATTTTGTTATTTTTTTGTATAGAAATAGTGTAATTGTCTGCTTAATTTTCTTTCTTCCAGATATTAATGGATTTAAATTTTCCATGATAAGTAAAAGATTTGAGCTATGAAAATTTAATTTCCTTCTCTATGTTTGAGAAAGTGAACTTTGAATAGGGTCATTCTAGTACCAATGGTCATTTTCCACCACTATGTTATGGTATCACAAAAGAACCAGTCTTGTAATATGAAAATTTGTTTTAGCATCACGTATTCAAAATCTGTTGCACAAAATTTTTGTATTCGTAAGTACCTACAGATTTGTTTGAAATCTGGCTATGAAGCAGGTTTTAATCGAGTTTCTACTATAGACTGAGATTCAGACGAACGTGAACGCTACGAAAGTGTTCGCCATTTCTCTGGCGCTCCCGCGTCATTCGCAAATTCTAAAACTCCTCCATTTCCATAAGCGCGCGAGATCTCGCGAGGCAGGAATACGCCGAAGTTGTTACTGAAAGCAATATCGCCGGCGCATTGTGAAGTTCGAGAGGGAGAATTTAATATGTTTTGACGGGCGAGCTTCCTCCGAAACGAAAAGCGGACTCCGTATAAAGAAAATTCGTGATTTCCGTGGCTGGTATCTTCTGTCATTTACTACTCTTGTCACAGCGTACCCAGAACTACTTTTCAGAGGAAGAACAGTTGTAATTACATTACATGAGGTAACCGGACTGAACTTTAAAGTACTATGAAGGTTAAACAAGATAATCGATTTGCAGTTTGTTTTGTCATTTTGGGCAATGACTCTTGATTTTTTTATTTACATAGTGAATTCTTATTTTCACTTTAGTTCATGAGGGACCTGTAACCAGTTTTCCATTAATTCCAATGAAATAATAACTTTATCAATACTAGTAAAAGGCTAAACTTGTCCATCGTGTCCGTAATGCTGTGACTTCACGGACTCGGTCTTCGTTGCTGGATTAACAGCTGTCAAAGATGATACAACATAATAGAGTTTAAGAGCGCTGTTTAGTAACTGTTCTGTTTATTTAAGTATCCGTGAAGAAATTAAATGTCAGAACATTGAAAGAGAAGTATGAATTGCGTTAAAATTAACATGTTAATTAATAATTGATTATTTATTTATATTCGTTCCGAGTTAGAAGTTTTCGTTTAATTATTTCCTGACAGATATGTAAGGTTATTGCTTTTGAGCAGTAATGCTAGCGAATGTTTTGATTAGATTGAAATTTAGCCTGTGTCAGAAAGACAAGTAGCATTCGATGATACAGCAGAGGGCATGAGTAATTAAAATTTATGGTTAAGTTGACATGGAACCAGGACCAGGAAAATAACTGAAAGTTTTTGCTATAGCATGAGACCCGAGGAACTGGATTGAGTATTATTTTATAAGGATTCAATTTACTTAAAGAAGTGTGGATAAACGACTTGGCAAAACACTCCGTTCAACCCGTCATTTCTGATGGGTTTGAGGCTAGTAACAATAAAGAAACGGAGAAAATAGTCATGGGCCCAATCAAAGAAGACAAAATACAGACTCAGCCATAATAAAGCCCTACGAGTACACCGACAAAAGAGAACAATACAACAGTCATGAGGAAAAGGAGATTAATGTTTTAGGGCCACGTAGTTTGGATGGACAATCATAGACTGACGTCCAATATCATCTACACCGTCTCTAGAAGGAAAGCGACTAACGCAAAATGGCCGAGGCTAGTCAAAAAATATTTCGAATAACTGGAAATTGACCCTAAAGAAATTTACAACAGGGATAAATACAGAATGTTGATTAAAGCATCCGATTCTCTTCAGACACTAACAGCCAAAACACTGCGCCCCGGATGTGGGATGAAATTGACCCAAGAAAGAAAATACAACCATAATGGAAGGATGAAAGAATACTGGGCAAACAAAAAAGATCGCCAGAGTAAAAAACCAAGTGATCCGTAGAGGCCAAAACGAAAAAAAAAAAAAAAAAAAAAAAAAAATGTAGATATGCAGGCTCATTTCATGGTAATATAGTATTTTGATTGGTATAATGTGTGAGAATGCTGTAAATGAAGAAAATAGCGTTTCTAAATCTGTTAGAAGTATTAAAATATCTGGCATTTTAACCAAAGAGCAGTAATTGACAATACTGCGCTTACTATCATATTTAAAATGTAGTTCTGATAGTTACGTTTAATTTCGCCAATCAGCTATTAAATATCTGTGAATATTTTGTAATTTCAATGAAAATTACTTCCATTTGTTTTTAACTGATATTAATAATATTTTAACTATTTTTAAGTGTTATTTGTTATTTGTTCCATTAGTTCGCATTCGATAAACGTGCCTCGGCACGTTTGAGAGCGGTTTGCTTCGGTATTCTTCTGATGAAACCTGAAATATTTATTCCAATGTGTCTTTCTGGTGAAATAAAGGTTATCGAAAGTTTTGTCATTTATAAGCTGCCTATTGTCTTTGTGAAGAATATTAGTACTCATTTCGCAACCAGACGGAACCTGAAATACTTCAAATATATATAAGCCTAAAACATAATAATTCCGAGAGGTTTCACAAGCTGGTAAAGTACCCTTGCGATTCCCACATTCAGCAAACAGTTGGATTTGCACAGACTTCTAAATTTAACTACAAGCAGAGGTTTTTACCTTAACTTGAAATTAGAACTGTGAACAGAAACTAAGTTAAAAATAAGTAATTAAATATGAATTGCTAAAAATGAAATTCCACATGATTATCATTTGAGTCATCGAGTCGAAGGAAAAAATCTTAGCTCTTTATCCCAATATCTCTTTGCCATCAGAAATTAAGCCTACCAGTGGTATAATGTGATATTTTGCTGCGAAACTCTTCGTAATTCAGTGGAATAGTTTACAAATTTTCTCACTAAATGTTTTGAACTAACGGGATTTATGTCTAGTACTTCAACTGAAGGTCAAATACAAAAATCTTTGACACTTGCGATGCACATCTGCATGATAGATAAAAAATCTAATATGACTACAGTTTTTATCAAATTCGCCTAAATTCATAAGCATTCACAACAAGTTGCATAACAGATTACTCAGAGAAGAGACAAAAGAATGATAATTACTCTGAGGGAAATCGGTATCTATGGAGACCAGTTGGTAACAAGGGAGCTAGAAGATCGATAGGAAAAGTTAGTTCGCGTTTTTGAGGTATTGATACAAAAGACCTCTGTAATTCTTCGGGTGTTTATGAATGAAGTAAAACGAGAATAAATGTCAAATGAATCATAAGAAAGATTATTATTATTCAAATACGAGAAGTTAATAAGTTCAAACATTAAAGTTTCGGCACAAGACTTTAAAACTTGTCTGTACTCCTGCCGACTGAATATCATATTAAATACAAGATGGCGTTTATTAAATTACGACATACAGAGCCTGAAATGCAGAATTTCCAGAAATCATGGAATTTTGCAAAAGAAAATACTGTAAAATTTATTTATTTATTTAGCGTATGATGCTAAATGACATTCATAATACTCAACAACAATTGTACTGTAATTATTGAACAACTTTCTTTTGAAATAAATATACATATACATGCATAGTTAAGTGGACAAGGGCCGCATCTGGCAGGTGATGAGGGTACTACAACAAGATCGCCAGCCATAACCACTACAACATTACATCCGGCGTAGACAAATTTAAATTCTCTATACTTCCAGGAAAGGCACACAGTGGGCAATACTGCACAATGTACGAACCTGTTTGTGAAACCTCACACCAGTGGCAGTATGGAGAATCTGCCCAACCCCAGATGTGAAAAGTTGAAGCAGTTCTTCCCGTACCACATCTAACACGATTTAATTTACACCAAATTGATCGCGGTAAGTTGAATCCCGGTAGTTTTGAGCAGTTAAATTACATTTCTTCTGGTGTTGCAAGACAGAAAAAAAATTCGATGGGTAGCATAATTTAATAAAACTCAAGTTTTGTAATTTCCTTAAACGTTGCAGTGTAAAGTATAGGCACTGTATTCGTCAGAGTAATGTTGTTACTGGCCAGTGTGGAGAGAGGCATATGCTCTGGAGAGCGAGGGGGAGGGTTGCACGAGAGGGAAGCTGGCAGACGAGAGGGAAGCTGGCAGCCGAGTGGCGAGGTCTGCTTACAGCGAGCGGACGGCTGGGGTCGGTGCGAAATTGATGCAAAAACTATTTGCGGAGAGGCGGCGCGGCGGCCGCATCCATCAACGTCAATGATGTTGGATGCAGCTGACAGCGCGGACCGCCAATTGGCTGCCGGCTGCTCCGCGCCTCGCGTGTAGGCACCCAGATTGGCGCGAGCGCTAGCCTGCCGGCCTAATGACTTCTTGTGTCATATTCCAGTTAGGTGCTTTTGATCTGTTTGAAGATATTATTTCTATTTTTTTTTATTTTTGTGTCTTTCGGGTAATTATGTACTGGTATTAAATAGTGAACAAAACGAATGGGTTTGAATTGGTTAACATTTGCTCTAAAGCTAAAATCCGTCTTTATGAGTAACTGCTAGTGTCTCTGCCTATTTCACACATTAAGAAGCAAAACTGTATACTATGATAAACTCACTATTCTTGAGAATAAAATTAGTGTTGATAGTATTTTTTAGTGAAAATAGTAGAAATGTTTGTTCTTACTTGAGCTACATTAAGTGAAGTAATAAGCCATATAATCGTCCAACATTGCCGTATTTGAAGAGAAAAATACCCGGTGTCTTTGACAGCTAAAATCTTTGCTACGAATAGAATGGTTTTATTGTTCAAATGGTAAACTGAATTACTTCATAAAAATAAATGAAGCGAAATTATTTGGTATACATTTTCCACATTGATCGTATTTTGAAATAACATGTCTGTGGAGAGAAAGTCAGTGATGGCAAAACGTTCATTCTGTTTTTAAGAATTTGTAATTACCGTAGGAATTCTCTAATTACTTGTTAAAACAGTAAATAATTGATTATTTAACGAAAAACGCCATCGGTTCGAATTTAATTTTCGGACCCGTTTCACCTCTCTCGTCGAAGCATTTCCGCGATCCATTATTTTATGTCATATGTTTGCAGTTTATAAATTTATATATGGGATACCAAGTGAATACCTGTACGAAATGTATAAACTGCAACCAAATTACAGAGAACATATAGTTAAGAGCAATTGTAAATACACTGTTAAACCTACATGTAAATTGTAATAACATTCAAACAACGCAGTCTGTACGAAATTTATAAATTGCAAACATGTTACTGATAATAGTGGATCGCTGAAATACATGGATGAGAAATTGGTCCAATATAAATGAAAATTCCAACAGTTTCAGTCGCGTTTTATATTAAATAATAATTTATTATTCTGTATTCCTGTCCACTTTGTGTTGCTGTTTAAACCAAAGTCGTAATTATTTCACTGAGCAGTCAGCAAAACATATAACTACTGAAAAATTTCAGTATCGATAACATACAAGCGAAACCAAACTAATCAACAAGCAATTAATGTTACGTTAAACTAATGAACTATCAAGCAGTTGGCGAAAATAGTAATGAACAAAGAAAAAGTGGGAGATTAAAGCAGGGAGAAAGGATGTGTGGAAAGAACCGTATAGCCCACACTTTTAGAAAATACACCTGCTCAGTTTCATTTCTTATAATGCAGCCCGGTGTGGTAAAATATTTTACATCATAACCTATAAACATTTCAGACAGAAATTTATAGTACCATATGGATTATTAAACAACGCTTCCAATAGCCTGACTTTACAGAAATACGGAATTTTGTGGAAATATTGCAGTTCTTTATACGGCCAATCGTAAATCATGAAAATGTGTGAAGAAGCTTTTACGAAATTACACATTAAAATTTAGGTGATTTATTAACCTGTAAAAAATGTGAAGTTTTGTGGATGTAATATCCAGTTAATGGTAGGGGAAATGCGTGATAAAAATTAATAAAAAAAGTCAAATAAGGAAAATGGAATTGAATGATAAGCCATTTTAATCTCTGGAGTAAATATTATTAACTCTAATTTTCTCTTCAAAACGCAAGAAGGGAGGCACGTTGAAGTTTTTGTGACTATAGCATTATAACTTAATTCGTCTTAAACAAGCAGAATCTTTATTTTTCGACTGTATGATTCATCTAGTCTGCGATATTATTTCTGGTACTGTTAGGTTTAATTAAACAGAGTTAGTCGGGCACACAGCAAAGTGTTAAATAGCCAGCCGAGAGTTGTCATAGTGCGTACATCAAGAGTTTTAGTGCCTCTGCAAAAGCAATCTCTGAAGTTTCAAAAACGGACGTAAATTCCGACTCGCTTTAATTAGAAACAACTACACTCGTTCCGGAGTTTTTCCCTTGTCATCTGGAGGCGGCATTAAGCTTTTTTTTTTCTGTCCGCCGAAACAATCAAATGCATCTGTTTTCGTCTCACCCTCCTCAGAAGAAAGTAAAAGAGAAATTACGAGGAACGAATGGAGAACTAAGCTACGCGAACTGTAACTGCATTTCTAATTAGCCCGCTGTGAATTTCGCAGTGAGTACATTACGTTCTGCGATAATTTATGGCCTTAACGCTACGTCTAACACTTGCAAACATCTGTTCCTAACAGTTCTCTTTTTCGGTGCTGAACAATTTACAAAGGCTCTCATATTTTATGTTACATACGTTACTTCGACAAGAGGAACATAGTCAATTATTTTGGAACAAGATTTTTTTTTTATTAAAGCAGCGAAGGGTTGAAACAATTCAAAGCACAAATTTGCACCACGAGCCTTACACAGACTAGCACCAATCATTGTTTATCATGAGTTAATAAGCCACAATCATTGCTGATGGCATCTTGCCTTGACGTAATTGTTAACCATATCTGCAAAAGTTATTCATTTTGATTGCATCATTGAAGTTTTGGCCTATCAGACATAGTTTAAGGTTCTATTGAATTTTGTTAAAAAAATACTTGAATTACGTATTTAGTTGTGATGAAACTCCTGAAGTCTGTGTTTATTACGATTTTGTAGATACTGCTGGTAATTTCACCATCAGCTTTAGACGTAGCTTTTAAAAATTCTGACACATATAAAACCCTTGTCGTTTTGAATACTTCAGTAACAAAATAATGGAAGTATTGTTTTATTAATAGCAAACTTAAACTGTCCCGGCGAGGGTCAAACAACACGAGAAAAATTCAACAATACAAAAGTGGATTTAAATGTATTCAGCTTTTATTCAGTGAGAGTAGCATAAAAGTATGTAATGAAATCAAAACTAAACAGAATATTAAGACACTTCTTAATGGAAGATACGAAAGATTCTAAAGTTTAGACAATTAATCACATTTTTATTGATTTATTGTTTGCAGATATACTGAGGTATATGATAGTATTATTGAATAATGTGATTACACTGAGAATTATTACCGGAAGTATATTCTCGAAGTAATGTGGCGGTTTAAGTTGAGGCCAAATAACTTTGCAATGGGACTAAGGGAATAAATTATTTTTAATGTAGAAACAACCAGCGATAGTAGAAGGCAGCAGATCGTAAACATTAAGCGATAATATGTTACTAATTCTTCTATGCAGAAAAAAAACATTTCTGGCATTAAATAACTATATACAAACGACAAGATAATTAGACAATCTAAATATGGTTTCGTTATAGAAAAGCCTCACGTCAAATAGAGATATCAGTTCATTGACTTCAACGCACTAATACAAGTTGAACGGAGTAAGGTATCCATGCCTAAATGTGTGATCGGTAACGCTCGGGCCCCGCTCGTTCAAACCCCCGTCCTGCTACCTAGATTTCGGTTTTCCATGGTTTCCAGAAATCACTGCACGCGAATGACGAAATGGTTCCTTCAAAAGACCACTTCTGAAATGTTTCCTGTTGCTTGCCCTCTATCCTATCCCGGCTCCTCTAATGACCTCGACGTCGAAGCCTGACGCAATAAAAGATCTGAATGGACAGACAGTTCTATACTTAAATCTACGAGCTTAACACGAACGTGGGGAATCTTACGAAACCGTCGCAAGATAATCCAGACATAAGACCTTATATAGTAATTACAGTAATGTCGGTGGAATAAGGTATTTTCAGTAGAGAACAAAACCTCTAAAAAGGAATGTTCTGTTTTAGACCACTCGTATGGAGAAAATATAATATATTTTAAAGGAAGTCACTGAATACGCCGCCTTCGAGACAAGGGATCAGAGTAGGATAACAAGAGAAGCCATCCGTAAATGAATAATACTAACGTACTCATTGTCGGAACTCTATTTCTCTTCTCAGGTGGGTTCTGATCTTTATAACAATTTTTTCCCTGCCTTCATTTTGAGCTGTAATGCTGAATTAAACACTGATTTAATGTTTCTAATTGTATTTAAATGTATTTTATATAGAAGATAAATGCATATTCAAGCAATTTTCCGAGTTTTTGTCACATTACGATAATATTTATGGTCAAATGGTAATATTTTAAGGAAAATGGGATAATTTTTTATGAGTTCCGGGAATCCACTAGAAATAATGGAAGAGAAGAAATAAAGATAATTATTGACAGAAATGTACTTCCATTATACATTGGAAGAAAAAGCAAAACTAATTGTCACTGAATTGGTCAGAATCCACCCGTCAAGAATTGAAGTTATACATTATTGTGACTCTATAAGATTAATGTTCCACCCGCCTTTTAATCTCAACAGAGCAACAGTCGTCAAAAGTGTGGAAACCGAGATGAGTATGCAGAGAGCAATATGGATAGTTCTCTAATGAACAAACTTGATAAAGAGTTGGATGGAAAAAAATTTGTGACATTTTAGATGGTGGTGAATCTGTTTAGACTGAAGACTACCCACAGATAAATTGCAGTGATTTGACTCTGTTTCGGAACACCCCCCTGACATCTTGCGATGTCGAACGAAATTTCGTACATTACTAGACAGTTTTAAGTGACATCAGGAGAATATTCATCTTCGATAACTTTAAGATGTATGTGGTGATACAATGAAATGCTGGAATTAAACCATAATAAACAATGCTATATACACTAATCCAAAACAAATTTATAGAAGTAAAAATCTAGTAATCTATTCTTTTACAAGAACATGAAAATAGTTTTCGAAAAAAATTAATAATTTCCCAATGGTGCAGTGAGTGCACGGAAGCAAATTATGTTGGTCCGGCAGGAGCAAGAATTTTGAGAGTTGTGTTTGATTATGAGCTATGCCAGGCCGCTCCGTGGTTCGGATTCCACGTTAAACTGTAGGTCCCAGAGGAAAGGAACTGGCCGTCCTACCTCTGACACAATGGCTTAGTATGCCTCCTTCGGGGGGATCCAACCAACCTTCGGGTTGTGGTTAAGTTATATGAAAGTGACACTACTGGATAAAATAACTTATGTGTCATATTTTGTCATTATAAGGTCATATTTATCCATTTTTAAGGTCATATTTGTATGCGTATTTACCGAGCGTGGTGGGTGAGCGGCTTTCACTCCGGCCTCTCATTCCGGAGGACGCCGGTTCGAATCCCCGTCGGAAGATCCATATTTGGGTTTTTCATGGTTTTCCCAAATTACTCCAAGCGATTACCGGGATGCTTCCTATAAGGTCATGCCCGGATTTCTTGCTTCCCGTTCCTTCTCCAGAGTTCCATCCCGCCTCTAATGACCACGACGTTGACGAAGCGTAAAGCCGTAAGTAAAAAAAAAAAAAAATGGATCCATATTTGTCTATTTTTTTCGCCGTAAAAATCCGAACCCTACTTATCACTATGTTAAAATCTCGTTAACACTTCTTATACAACAATACTCAAATCTTCGCATTTCGGTTACAGATCACGTGGCCTGGAGATACGTATCTATCTTGGCAATCATTTGAAATACTGGTGTTTTATCTATTTTTGTATAATTTATACCTGTTTCCGTTCTACCGAATGTTACTTTGTGAGTGTGAAATAAAACAAAAAACGCTTTGTGATTCATATTCGATGCCAAGCTTTAATATCCCTTAATCACAAGATATCACGTTTCAAATTATACAACATTTAGGACAGTAAGAAATCTAAACATCCTTAATTGCCTGCATCTGATTAGGCTTGATGGTAACTACGTATTTAGATTTCAAAGGAAGAACTTCTTACAGGTAAAGTGCAGTTTTTTATAGCACACTATTGCGGTACACATTCATTGTATGACACGTTGAGTCCTGTGATTCGAAATATATACATACATACATATATATATATATATATATATATATATATATATATATATATATATATATATATATACGGGGTGTTACAAAAAGGTACGGCCAAACTTTCAGGAAACATTCCTCACACACAAACAAAGAAAATATGTTATGTGGACATGTGTCAGGAAACGCTTACTTTCCATGTTAGAGCTCATATTGTGGACGGCTGTGATACAATACGCCATTCTCCAGGGCTGCATCAGCGCATCAGGGATTCCATGCGACGGAGGGTGGATGAATGTATCCTCGCTAACGGAGGACATTTTGAACATTTCCTGTAACAAAGTGTTTGAAGTCACGCTGGTACGTTCTGTTGCTGTGTTTAATGTGATTTGAAAAGAAGGAATAAAATGATCTCTAACATGGAAAGTAAGCGTTTCCGGACACATGTCCACATAACATATTTTCTTTGTTTGTGTGTAAGGAATGTTTCCTGAAAGTTTGGCAGTACCTTTTTGTAACACCATATATATATATATATATATATATATGTATATATATGCATAATAATGAATAACAAATTATTGTAAATTGAAATAGATTCACACTATAATCTGGACGTTAAAGAAACTGGAACAAAACCATTAGAAAGTTTAACCTTTTTTTGCTATTATGAGACCGGCCAATTTTTTTTTTTTTTTAATTAACCGTCTCTTTTACGATAACCGCTATTTTTAACGAACGATTCTAGAACATTTTGGAAATCTTGTTATAAAGGAAGTATTGATGAAGGTCCATCAGGCAAATGGAGTTCTTCAAAATCACTAATGAACAATAAATCAAATTACCAGCTAAATGGTTCTACAAAATTAAATTGATACAATTATTCGCAGTTATCTCCTGGTAATTTTTTATACGGATATTCTGTGATTTAGCGAATGTTGATTATACTCCTTTTCTATAAATGTGATTCCGTTTATGGTTATTGTTCATTCCCTTTCTGCTGATACTCTTGACTTAAATAAAAAAAAAAAAACTTTTTTTTATTCCTATCTAACATTTTATACGGATCAGTCATTCCTTTTATAAAAGTCCAAACTAGAGAAACAACAATGAACGAATGAGCAAATCAAACTAACTGCACTCCTTGTTTGTATCGATATTCAATGCCGGGAAAGACTTCGTTCTTATATCAGTTCTGCAATAGTATCCTGGTTTAAAGCAAATACCTTTCCCGTTTGATTCATTTAAACTTTTCATCTTTTTTATTTTTGTTCCACTTTTCAGATTTTTTTTTTTTTTTTTTTTTTTTTGTAAATGATTGCAAGAAATTATTACTAATTTAACAAAATGAGATGAGTTATTTGATTAGAGCTAATCTTTTTCTTTCAAATAGTGGTACTTCAGGCCGAATCACGAATAATTCCCATAAAGAATTTGAATTCATTCATTTACAAAATTCGCCCCATCGAGTGGGGCAACTTTGAGACACCTCATTTTTATGGTTAAAATCTACGGGAAAAATTGGTTGGTATAAAAGTTAAACTAGAAACAATTTATTTAGCCACATATTACGCATTTTTTTTAAAGTAACTGTGGACAGTGATTCTTTCTGCACCCAAACAGCAATTGCTTCTGGCAGAAATGTTTTGACCCACTCTTCCACCTGACCGTTTGACAAACTAACGAGACTTCAGTTGTCTCTTGGGTGGTGTGCTCCACGAAGGATTTACCAGTGAATATCTAGAAATGTGTATTTAGCTTGATTTCAAACGTATCTTCAATTGTATTTTCAGTAAGATTGTTTTCTTTTTACCATTTTTAGAACAGTTAACCTATTCTGCTCAAACCAAGTGCAGAACTGTTTCCAACTGAATTCTTGATTGATCTACTAATTTCATTGAATCAAAAATTGGGAGTGGCTGTAAAGGAACAATGTCATTCATGGCTAAATTAACTATATTTCGTTACCTTGCTTGTGGAATATTATTTGAGGAAAAAATGATGTTCCTCATACGTTATCGGTAAACTATCAGCTTTGGTACATATTTGCCACGTGGATGTCTCAACAATTGAAAACATTTCCAAGATTTATACATACTATAGATTACATTGTTATTAAAACAGAATCGGTAGCTAAGGCATTTATTTCCTGTTATAACTACTATTTTTTTCCATGTCTACTTGTAGTTTTTCTTTGCTATTTTTAAGTTTGAAGCACAACAGATCACTTTGAAAATCGTCATAAAATTAAAGATGGTTCCCTTTCATAAAAGTTGGTGAACGTAGTTATAGAAAACTGCCAGTAGATGGCAGCAAACAATAACAACAACAATCAATAGCGAAAACAGAGATATAATCCTTCGCAACTTGCGGCTGCGGGAGAATTGAAACACTTAAAAAAGGTAGGTGTCCCAGTTAAGGCCCTTTCACACTAGCGGTCAGGTCAGCTCAGCTCAGCTCAGGTCAGTTCAGCTCACTATCCAGGATAGCATTCACACTAGCGGTCAGCTCAGCTAGGTCAGGTCTTATCAAGTAGTAGACGAGGACATTTCATTTCAGTTGCTCATAGTGAACGATGCCGTTTTCTACCCCAGCATCAATTAAATCGCAATAATTTTGGATCAAGAGCCTAAAGATACGTCAAGGTCAAAAAGAGGATGGTTCTTGGTGCATCCAGAGTTTCAAGCGCAAACAGATCAAGCGAAAAATGAATTGTTACTACCGGCTATGCCGTGCGAGACGAGTAGTGGGAAATGCTTTTGAAATTTTAGGGCTCAAAGATTTCGATTTTTTTTCAGAAAAATTAATTCTGATTCAGGATTAATTTATAACATAATTTTATCAATATGTATTTTGCACAATTATTTACGGAAGGATAAAATTTCATGCCATGTAGAAAATGAATTTCAGGATGAGTGAGAGAAACCCTACTTTACAAATATTCTTTATTTGTTGCTAACGCTGGTACAGAAGCATTTGATTCAAAAAATAAAATCACTATTTTTTAAAAAAAATTGGAAACAGGATCTGTATCTTGGCAGTTCTAAAATGTGTAATAATATTTGAATTTATATTAAATTCCCGACATTATAATAAACAGCAATAACATACTGTTAAAATATTTATTTATTATTTATTACTCATTTTTTATTGCTTACGAGCATAGTTTTCAAACGTTCGCCGCCCATTTGATCTGACCTGACCTGACCGTTGCTAGTTCACACTAGCGGTCAGCTCAGCTCAGGTCTTGACCGTTGTTGATCGGTGGCGGCGCGATCTTCAGTTTGACCTGCCTTGCCCTGATCTGAGCGGACCGCGTAGTGTGAATGCTCCCATTGGATTAAGTGTATAGCGATTTTTGACCTGAGCTGAGCTGAGCTGAGCTGACCGCTAGTGTGAACGGGCCTTTACTCCCGCAGTCCCAAAGTAGCCCTCGTTTGTGAGAGATATGATTGAGGGATGTAGTATGCAACGTTGGAACCTCAACCATGTTGTTATTAATGCAGAGAAGACCAGTTGTAACAGCCCTCATACCTGAATTTTGAATAGTATTGTACTGTATGAAGTATTTGTAGTGAGCTGAAGTTTGCTTGAATGTGATCTGGTACGTTTATTTTGCAATTTCTTGTAAATCATTGTATATAGACTTTGTTTTATGAAAGAAAATTATTTAAAGTCCATTTAATATGTTTAAGAACCGAATTGAGCAAGAGAATTTCTTAAATGTTTGTAATTCCATGTAGTAATGCAAGTTATGATGCCTACAGGACATGTTTGTACAGTTTAAAATGATTTCTGTAGATAATTATGTATTTAAGTATCTCTAATTACCATTTCTGATCATTTTGTAATGATGTTAAGTGATTTTGTATTAATTTAGATTGTTTTTAATATGTTTAATTGTTTGAGTAATTGTTATTGATCGAGAAATATCGGGCGGATGCCTTTGAAGAATTCCAGAAATTTCGATAGAGACTATATAAACAGATCGGCAGAAGGACAGAGTCAGTTTATAGTATACAGTTAGTTTACAGTTTAGTTTACAGTCAGTTTATATAAACAGTCACTTTGCATCTGCCAAAGACTGCGCTAGTATCTCTGGATTGTATCTTTGCTTGTGACAAATATCGCTGTCTTGTTATTTTGAAAAATAAACAAACATCTTCAACATAACCTACTGGTGGATTATATTTTAATTAATCAGTATATCAATTTAAAACCACCGAAGACCCTAATACAGTGCTCCAGTGTCGACTGTGTCCAGCCTCATACTTGGAAGATGATCTACAGGAAGCCTCGGAGAATGCACTGAATGTGGGCAAGTGTTGGTAAAGTACAATTTTATGTTTGTAATTGTGTAATAATGTATGCTTCTGACCCGAAATAAATAAATAAAACCATGTTGTTAGTCTTAAATGTTGGAATGTAAGCTGATGCCGAATGTTGGTACAGGATGCGTCTGACAGCAGACATTGTTAGTGTGAGGAGTTCGGTAATGTGACGGTAAAAAAGATCCGCTTAAAATCCTGTTTGTCTGCCTCGCCCCCGCTGCAGTCCGATTAATAACAATATGGCCGCGGCGCACCCTCGCCGCCCATAAATCACGTTTATTCGATACTTAGGCCCCTCCGACTCGGGTCCCAGGTGGGCACGCAGGTCTCTGGATTACCGCCGCCACTCGGCTTAAGCGCGCTGCAAGGAGAGGGACACACCAGCCACCTGCCCGCCTCCACAACACAAAGCAGCGCACTGTTTAAAACAAACCATGAGACACTGGAGACATACGTTGTTGATTAATTGCTTCAACAACTAGAAGAATGCAGAATATGAACTGCAATCTATTTTTTTTTTTTACTTATGGCTTTACGCCTCGTTGACGTCTAGGTCATTAGAGGCGGGAAAGGACTGGAGACAAGAAACGGGAATGAATTCGGCCATGGCTTTTTGAAGGAAGCATCCCGTCATTCGCCTGGGGTGATTTGGGTAAACTATGGAAAACCCAAATCTGGATGCCCGGACGGGGACTCGAAACTGAGTCCTCCCGAACGCGAGATCAGAATGTTAACCGCACTCCAATCTGACCTATACATAACGTGACCATACGTCCCGCTTTGGGTGGGACAGTCCAGCTTTCAGGTTCTCTGTTCCGCTGTCCATAGCGAGAGTAAAAATGTTCCGCTTTCGCAAACAAAATTACGATTTGATATATCTACTTACTATCATTTACCCGTTGCTTCGCACACCCGATTCTTGGCGTGTATAGAAATACTCTGAGCTTTTTTAGTTTACTACCAAATATGAACTTGGAGAAGCAAAAAATATAGATTTCATTTATAGATTTCATTTTAGTTACTACCTGAGATTCAATTTTCATTACTATAGTTCGAAATTTTTATTATACTTATATTTTAACACAATTTAATATACGAAAAAGAAGAAATTAAAGCTACATAAAACATTATGGCTAACGGTCCAATAAGAAATTCGAGACACATTTTCCGGATGATAGAAAATGCCTATTAATGCAAAAACAAATGTACCTTATACATAAAGGCGACACGAAAGGTACCGTCTGCGATAGTTTTGACAGTATATTCAACGACCATTTATAAAAATATCTTTGCCACCAACGATAGCATTTACAACAACGAATCTAAACTTCTGGCCAGTTTTCGTATGGCATATTATTACATTCTCATGCCGTAGATAATAAAATGTATTTTTTGCTTATAACTTCTACGCATCCACCCGAACTTTTAGCCATTTTTCATCATCGTATCTCAAAATCGAAATGGTTACATTCAAAAACGGCCTGGACCAGAAAAAAATATGTCGCCATTGCCACATATAAATATAGGCATGGGTATGCACAGCGGTTGGTTTGTTTTCGTGATTACACTTCATCACTAACATTGCAATCATTAAAGTAGCTTATTCATTATTAACAGTAATTGAAAGCCTCATGCCTTTTGTTGTTACTAGAACATTCTTGTTCAGGTTGTATTTCGACCTAACCACAATCATACTGATATTGCCGCTTCAAAATCAAGCGATGCAGACACACTTAAACGTATGAAATGCATCGCTAAATACATTTTTTGTAATGACAGGATTTCAGGATTAAAAGTACGCCCAGCATAAATTATAAAATTAATTTCAAAATATAACTTTGGTTTGAAATGCAAGAGTATCACCATGTAGAGTTTATTCTTGTGGTTAGGTTGAAATGCGGACTGGAGCAGATTAAAAACGTCACCAAAGGCACAAGGAACTGTTTGACTAGAGAACTACCGCTAAACGATATAATTGTTTAGCACTATCAAATTGCGGCGATACGGTATAGTGAAAATCCTGTACTATCTATATGAAGCACAAAATTACTTACCACAAATATGACACTTCTGTTACTCTTATTGAAGAGTTAACATATTGTGTAGTGGATTGAGTAACGAATTCCTTTTAACTATACTTATCAAAATATATGAAACCGGGAATATGTGACCAAAGACAAATAAAATATAAACAATACAGAGATCAGTATCGTCTGTGGTCAAACGCTTGAAATGCATTTTTACATTAGCTAGAAAAATAATCTTATTTTTAAATTCGGATACGGAGAATTTCACGATAACCGTGGTGCCGTAAATTTATTTAGAGATATATATAGCAGTTTTCTTTGTTAATAATAATAACAGCATTTTTTTTTGATTGAATATTGGTTTTATTTCGATGATATGTTGATTCGATCAATTATTTCTGTTTTAAAATAGCACGTACTAAAACTAATCTTACGCATTACGCATTATTTTTAATTTCCTTCGTTTTCAGTGACACCAAATTACTAATGTCGTTATTTCACCCGCCTGAAGTAATTCCAAAGTTTCAAGAATCGATCACGATACAGCGAATGTATCAATGCGGATGTGACAGAAACTATGATATACGATCGTAATCAAATTAGTGGTTAGGTTGAAATGCAGCCTGGACCAGAATGACAATTGACTCGCTTTGTTAGAGCATAACGCATGATGGATTTAGTTTTATTGTTATTTACACGGTGTGGCATAACGTTTTAAGATGCTTAATTGATTTTTAGTTTCACTGGTTCCATATTGCTGTCGTTATTAACACAAAGCACGTATGGCGATAAACATTGCAGAATCTGGGTTATGAGACTTATTTAATAGAAATAACAGTTTATTTTACTGGCCGTGGTTTGAACAGCAGCCAAAATTTGTACACACGTTCCTTGGGCGATATTACTGACGAATATTTCCACTTTATAGCCACAAAATATATATTAATCGAGTAACGTAAGTAGAAATATGGACAGTTCCGCACAAGTCATGGTGGAGAAAATGTATTGTTACCTGTTGTTATTTATGGTAGCTGTTTTTCATACATATTTCTCGAGAAAAAACTGATTTTCTTAACCATAATGATATGTAAAGAAGAAATATTGCCTTATTAATGTAAAAAGTTAAGCGACTGTTGTTCCAGAGACAAACTGTTAACTGTCTAAATATATGTCTACCACCATATAATAATTAATCTAACGCATTTCGCATATTAACTTACCTGTTGCGATGCAAGTCAATGCTTATTACGTTTAATTCACGTATTCCGTTTATTTTAAGTTCTGCTGTCCAGAAAACCGAGTAACAAAAGTAAAAAAAAAAACTGAATCCAAAGTTTTGTGAGATTATTGCGAAAGAAGTGTGCGTCTGAAGTGCACTATGATCGGCAGCCCACAATTTTCCAAATATAAAGGTTTTTAATTGTTTGCTCCTTCTCATGGTACATATAAGTCATTAGCTATTTTCTCAGATTTTGACTGACACCATTAGCTCTAAAAACGTGAAAACCACATCCAAATTGCTGCGGTACTTATTGCGCGATACCCGTTACAGTAAAGAGACAAACGCAGCTTGCTTACAGATATATAATAGTATATATAGATTAAGGTCTAAAACAGACGACGCAGTTTTTTGCTGCGCAACGGTCGAGTCGACGTATGACCATAGAAGATCACGCGGGGTTATTTATTAGCAGCAAAGACATGAAAATGTTCGACGAGTTTTCGCTTATTTCCAGCTACATAACAGATAAAAAAAATCACTAGTCGGAACGCTGGGAATATTGCTGCTGGAGACCATTGGGTTGAATTATTTCAACATTTCCGTGCTAACACTCTCAGCTGCACGAACTTTCGTATATCTATTGAGTATCGATACGTAATGTGTCTGCCTGGAAGTGACGCACCTGCCGAAAGAGTTTTCACTCTAATAAATAAAGTATGGACAAGCGAGAAAACACATTTAAGTGTCGCAGTATTGAAAGCCAAGACTAACATCAACAAATGATGTAATGAGTTCCATTCCTGCTTGAAAACTAGACCCCATATTTTAAAACTGATTTGTTTCGCCGATAAATACAAAGCAACTGCCACGTTAGACCTTGTCAGACGCTAAGGCTAAATAACCCAGCTAACATGTAATAGTTTCTATTTATTATAAGTGTTCTTCGTTTTTTGAATAAAAACTAGTAAAACACGTTGTTTTTTTCTTTCGAATTCCACACACATCCCGCTCTGACGAAAAAAATTCCTCAAGCGTCCCGCTCCGACGAAAAAGACAATTGTCACCTTACCTAACGTTTCCTATATATTGCTCAATACTACTCCGAAAGTTTGTAATAGAAATGTAGCTTGATTTGTAGACCGGTAATTCTTTAATCGAGTGCCCAGCGGATCCAAATTCTGTACTGCCGAGATGAACTATTACCAGACTGTCTCGCCAATCACAGCTATAACGGACGCCCACTATTACAGTATTGCAATGCCACAACTCAGTGACTGTTGCGCTGTCTACCGTGTCTCTCACGCGTCCATTTTCCCTGAATTGTTGACTGGCCGCCCGCCTTAGTCTGCATGATCTAATATGTTTATCTATTCTAATTCAGAATCAAAATAGGTGGAAGGAAAATTAGAGTGACACAGGGTACCATATTGGGGACATCACTATTCGTTATTCTCATGAATGACTATGTTGATGGCTTATTATCAGTAGTTAGGTTCTTTGCAGATGACGAAATGTTATAGGTATGATAGGATCAAAACGAGAGAAGACTGTGAAAAACTGCAAGGTGATCTGTATACGAAACCTAGCTGGGTACGTCAACATGGTATGAAGATATATGAGAGAACAGTCAGCTTATTACGTACACAGATATAAAAAAAATTAAATGTTGATTATGATTATAAGATGGGGAATGAAGCGGTTGTTAAATAATTGAAATATAAATGCATTGGTATAAAATTTTATAACAAACTGAGCAGGACGCATTGGTCTCGTAGTATGTTGAGAAAATAATTAAGACGTTAACGTAAACCTGCTAAAATTTAACATCTTTTTTAACCTGTTAACCATTGATTAAAAAAATCGTTAAATTAGGACGAATTCACTTGTAAGTTACTCCGGGAGTGTGTAGAAGTGTCATAAATGTACAAAGTGAGAAACAGTGAGACCACAGTGCAGTAAGTGATATGTGTATGAATGTTTAATTACATGTACCAGTATCTGTCTGTGTGTACGTATGTTATTCTAATTACTAATTTATATAAATATATTTTAAAAAGAAAAGAAAAACAGTAACACCTATCAAATACATTCTTACACATTGCTAATATAGTTAAGTAAAACTAACTTCCATGAGACTTTCATGAAGCTTTTATATAAACAATATTCAACTGTTATTGTCAAATTATAATTTTATTTTAGGTGGTTCTTGTAATATATTGGAAAATTGGGCCCAGAGTAGATAATAGGTGCTGGGCTATCATGTGTCAGGATATAAAAATAACTCATAAAAATAAGTCTGAAAAGGTTTCAAAATCCTTCACTTGTTGGAGAGTACCAGAGAAATAAGGCAACTAGGTTACAAAACTTTGATCAGACCATTGCTTGAATATGGTGGTGTAGGAGTTGAAGGGGGCTCAACGAAGAGCTGCTAGAATTTTATCTCTAAATTACCGCACAACACAGTCGGTAACTGGTATGATAAAGAAACTGGAATGGGATTGATTAGAAGAAAAGAAAAGGGTGAAGATCGTCTTGGGAGTATACAGGGCGCATATAGGTGATGAGACGTGGGAAGATATTGGAGGAAAAATTGAGAGAGTTGCATGGCAGGGGAAAGATGACCATGACCACAACCTGGCGCTCCATTTCAGGTATAAAGATGTGGTAAATTTCTCCTTCGTAGGCAAGGGCGTCAGAGGATGGAATAAATTACCAAAAGAAATGATAAATAATTTACCAAAAAAAGCTAAATTGGTTCACTCTTACACTGAACAGTGCCTGCAAAATTAACAGGTGACAAAAGGACATCATAACAATAATACTGGATAAGCAAAATGAATGAGTATGGTACTTTAATGGGCATACAGTACTACTTTACACTGTGTCAATACAGTATGTTGCACGTTATCCAGGTTTACATTCTCTCTGAATAGTTAGCAGACATAATTGTACAATCTAGCATGTAAGACTCATTACACATGAACAAAGTGGTCCGATAAATTTGAGAATGGCAGCGAAATCTACGGTTTGGTTTCTCCTGCGAGATATCTCAGTGGAATTCCATTCGCTGTAACGGTAATTAATTGTGGCTCAATGCGAATTCCACCCTCGCTCGCTGTATGGAATTACTGAGCCCGGTTTCTGAACAGCTGTTACAAGACGCACGCCAGCTGTCAAAGGAAGTCGCGCCGGATCTGATTTAGCTCTTCGGGAAGTAGTCCGCCGGTTGGCTTCACCGGCCGCAACTATTTCGCAAGTATTCTCCTGTTGCTTTAGACATTAAGGGTCTCTTAATGGCGAGACGAGTAATTATGTTCCGCGAAGGAAGCGCAACCTCCTCGCCTCTCGTCGCATAGTTGAGAGTTCTTGAGCTGCCTCCAGCTCCGCTACTGGAGAACAAGTGGGAGTGCTGTGCTCTGCAGTGAGTCATACTGTGCCCAGTGTAACTCGCAAGTGCACCGTAATGTTAATACCATTCCAGAAACCAAAACAATCGTAACGATTAACGCCTGTTACATAGTATTAGCGCGCAAAACCACTTCACGTATCATAAAAATAAACTGCCTGACAAGAAAAGCGAATCACCCAGATGGGGAGGAGAAAACGAAATAAAACTTTATAGTTAGAGAATATTGTTTCAGTGCCTACAACGTCGAGGCCAATTTACTAGGAACTTGGCCGTATGAGCGAACTTATCAGTATAAAGTTGCACCCCCTGTGACCTGGCTTACAAAGGCAACAGCCACCAGTTTAGGTAAAATGACCCATTTCCCACTACCGTAATACCTCTGATATGTGTATCGTTTTTCTGTAGCTTGGGAGTGTATTAGCCTTGTATTGTATGCCTTTTCACAAGTTTTCTGCAATAAACGCAACTTAAGTACATATTTTTTGCCCTCAATCCAAACAAGTTACCCACTTTATCGTAGTTAAGTTATTGCTATATCTCTCTTTTCCTACCAAATGCTTACAGCAGCCGACAGTAAGCTAACCAAGGAGTACCCGCTTTGGGGTAAGTTGTGTCATCTTGCTCGGTCGACCAGACGACAACGAAACAGGGCCCCATACGTGTCTACAGATGTCTCTTGCTTCCACACCAACTTAACAGTGAAGTCACCGATAGGGGTATAGCGGCATTAGCACAATCATGATTTCTTGCCCTGTATCGAGCATGCGTAAAATTTTGAAACGATTATCTATTAGCCAGAAAAGCCACAATTTAACTACGGGACAGTCACAATTTGATGATGAAATGGTTAAAATCCCATATCATAACACAATAACATTTCGGTTATTGATTTGCATACTTTTCTCATGAAATGTACACTCCTGAAATTGAAATAAGAACACCGTGAATTCATTGTCCCCGGAGTGGGAAACTTTATATACACATTTCTGGGGTCAGATACAACACGTGATCACACAGACAGAACCATAGGCAACAGAGCATGCACAATGTCGGCACTAGTACCGTGTATATCCTCCTTTCGCAGCAATGCAGGCTGCAATTCTCCCATGGAGACGATCGTAGAGGTGCTGGATGTAGTCCTGTGGAACGGCATGCCAAGCCATTTCCACCTGGCGCCTCAGCTGGACCAGCGTTCGTGCTGGACGTGCAGACCGCGTGAGACGACGTTTCATCCAGTCCCAAACATGCTCAATGGTGGACAGATCCGGAGATCTCGCTGGCCAGGGTAGTTGACTTACACCTTCTAGAGCACGTTGGGTGGCACGGGATACATGTGGACGTGCATTGTCCTGTTGGAACAGCATGTTCCCTTGCCGGTCTAGGAATGGTAGAACGATGGGTCCGATGACGGTTTGAATGTACCGTGCACTGTTCAGTGTCCCCTCGACGATCACCAGAGGTGTACGGCCAGTGTAGGAGATCGCTCCCCATACCATGATGCCGGGGGTTGGCCCTGTGTGCCTCGGTCGTATGCAGTCCTGATTGTGGCGCTCACCTGCACGGCGCCAAACACGCATACGACCATCATTGGCACCAAGGCAGAAGCGACTCTCTTCACTGAAGACGACACGTCTCCATTCGTCCCTCCATACACGCCTGTCGCGACACCACTGGAGGCGGGCTGCACGATGTTGGGGCATGAGCGGAAGACGACCTAACGGTGCGCGGGACCGTAGCCCAGCTTCATGGAGACGGTTGCGAATGGTCCTCTCTGATACCCCAGGAGCAACAGTGTCCCTAATTTGCCGGGAAGTGGCGGTGCGGTCCCCTACGGCACTGCGTAGGATGCGACGGTCTTGGCGTGCGTCCGTGCGTCGCTGTTGTCCGGACCCAGGTCGACGGGCACGTGCACCTTCCGCCGACCAGTGGCGACAACATCGATGTACTGTGGAGACCTCGAGCCCCACATGTTGAGCAATTCGGTGGTACGTCCACCCGGCCTCCCGCATGCCCACTATACGCCCTCGCTCAAAGTCCGTCGACTGCTCATACGGTTCACGAACACGCTGTCGCGGCATGCTACCAGTGTTAAAGACTGAGATGGAGCTCCGTATGTCACGGCAAACTGGCTGACACTGACTGCGGCGGTGCCCAACCGCTGCGCAGCTAGCGCCCTTCGACGGCCAACACTGCTGTTCCTGGTATGTCCGCTGTGCCGTGCGTTTGATCATTGCTTGTACAGCCCTCTAGTAGTGTACGGAGCAAGTATGGTGGGTCTTACACCCCGGCGTCAATGTGTTCTTATTTCAATTTCCAGGAGTGTATTTCGTTTTATTGGAAACTATGATTGCCGATGACAATTCTTGTTACCAAAAACTGAAAGGTTTTATTAAGTTATTATTAATCTGTATCTATAAAACGAAAACCGGATATATTTGTCCAAGAAAAACTCGAAATCTACTGCGAAGATTTCGATGGGGGTTTCCCAGTTTTAAAGCTTAGAATCTCAACTCAGTTTTTTATGCTTCTACGTTATATAACGCCGGAACATTAAATGAAATTCTGAATGTATGGTGAGGAATACCACAAATGGATCCACACTAAACACACAATTAAAATGTCTCTGACCATAGCCTTTAATGAAAGCAATAAGATAGCTTTACAATAATAACTATTCTGCACATTAAACAAAACTTATTATTTCCTTAAATCGGGATATTCAGTTTTTAAACGCCACAGTTAGCCGTAAAAACAATATTTTCTTTAACCACAATCTCTGGCAGTAGAACTACAACTATATTGTCACTGGCTATCAGCATTAGTTTTCTGTTTGAATAAAATCATTATTTACGATAATATAATTCTGGATTCACTTTAGATATTTGTATAAATGGCTGAATCTGCGGAGTTAAAGTATCTGGCGTTTCGAGCAAAACGTATATCCTTTCATATATGATTATTGCATGCCATTTCTTCCACAGTTGCTTGTTAAACTAATTATTATTTAGTAAATACGCCAATACAACTGTTGTGGATATTCATCAACAGTTGTATTGGCGTATTTACTAAATAATAATTAGTATATCCTTTCACTTCGCAATTGAATCAAATGTGAGTTTCTAACATAATCTAGTGTTGTTTAGTAATGTAGTAATGCAATTTCTTAAGCAAATTAATGAAGCTAGAATCTTGATACACATGATTCTTTTCGGACGAATGAAGATTGTGTACGTGTAAATAAACTTCAACCCACCCGTTTCTTGGTACGAGGCGTGTGAATCTAGGTTTGTTTTAGTTCCGAAAAAAGTTGGCGTGAGTTTTATGTATCTTTGTACAAATGTTTCTCAGTGCGGGAATAAAAATAGCGTACGGGTAAATCTACGCCAACTTTACCGGGTAACGCCGGGAACTCCGCTAGTATTTCATAAAACTGATCTCATCATAGTTTCCAATGCAGTTTGATTATAGTCACCGTGTGTGACATCTGAAGGTAAAATCATGAAGAAATTATGGCATTTCAGATACCTTGGTAATGTTACCTTTTACAACATAACTATTATTACCAAAAAATGAAATAAATGTTACCCACTAGTGTGGCTGTGCTCTTTAAGACGCCACCACACCGGACAGGGAAGGTACAATGGGAACAGGTTCGGGCCCACGATTTCGCGTGCCGGCTGTAGCGACGGCGGTTCTGAAGCGGTTTCCCGTAGTAACCTGGGCTACTGTTGGGACAGTGCCCAACCAGCGTCTCATAAACTACGAATTTTACAAACAAAATTACACTTGTGAAACACAGAACAAAAGTTAAACGTTTCGCAGACAGATGCCTACACAAACATTCCGTTAGTATATTAAATGCTCCAGATCTCACAGATCCGATTTTAAATACGTGTAGGGCGAATGTGCTCTAGTCACATGATTCACACTGGCAGTCTTTTTAAATAGGTGGCCGGTGCTCACGTGATCCCAGTGGGGTGTAATGGAACTGTGGCAAGGTTTGAGTCTCGCAGATGACACAAGAGTTTGTTGGGTGGCCGAGTGGTTATTGATTGATTGTCAATTGCGCGTGGTATGACTAACCTGTCCGATATCGACTTATTCTTGTCAGAATGACGATCTTCTGTCGCTGACACCAGGTAATCTTTAAATAGTACACAATTACCAAACTGTACAGGACTATTGGCTGCGGATGGCGAATAAAGTCCTTTAAAGATGTTATATATTGAAAATAGGCTGCTACGAGTTCTCCTTGACCTGAATGTTGTTGGTCTGATACGGATTAGAAGGTTTTGCGTAATGTTCATTGCAGTATATTCCAAACTGACGGGCACACAACACAGAACGTAGCTTCTGCCCACGCAACAGTTAGCTGCTATCTTGAATTTAGATGATTATTGCTGAAATGAGGTGCAAAGTTGTGCGACTGGTAGTAAATCGCGAATTACGTCCGCATACTGTACTCTGCGCAAGCACGCTCGCGACGGTCTTCACGAGCCGCCAGGGCAGGTGCACTCGCGCGAAGTGCTGAGGACTTACCATACGTTGGCTTAGTGTTACGCTCTCGCCGCCATCGAGAAGCGAGCTAAACTCACCAGGATCGTTACAAATATTACGAGGAATTTATTCTTCCCTTTATAGGGGTAATAACGAATAATAAATAAAAATATAACGTTATAACTAAGATACAAATGTGAAGCAACTTAGCCAGAGAAAGCAGTTACAGAGAGCAGAGATGCAAATTTTTAAGGTCAGGCAAATGACGAGTAAATAACAGAATTAAGAACGATCATGCGTGATAAGAGTAGAAAATTTACTTAGTAAATTATTAGGAGATAAAGAGGGAAACGAAAATATTACCTCGATGGTATGAAACATTATTCAGTGACTACTTCTGTTTTTATATCTGTAGTGGTGTGGGTATTTGAATAGTGTAATCTCTGAGTGTTTACATTTTGTAAACAGTGGTCGTTAGTAGCGTTTGAACAGTCAGCGAGTGCAGTAGCGTATTTTGTTGTTGTTTTTATATCTGTAGTGGTGTGGGTATTTGAATAGTGTAATCTCTGAGTGTTTACATTTTGTAAACAGTGGTCGTTAGTAGCGTTTGAACAGTCAGCGAGTGCAGTAGCTTATTTTGTTGTTGTTTTAATATCTGTAGTGGTGTGGGTATTTGAATAGTGTAATCTCTGAGTGTTTACATTTTGTAGACAGTACTAGTTAGTAGCGTTTGAACAGTTGCCGAGTGCAGTAGCGTATTTTATTGTTATATTTTATCTGTAGTGGTGTGGGGATTTGATTAGTGCAATCTCCGAGTGTATATATTTTGTAGGAAGTACAGGTTATTTCGAGTTTCTGTTCCTTCTTTTCTGTACTTTTTTTGTTTCCTTTCTTTTTGCGTTTTTCAAAAGCAGTATGTCTAGTGACGGTGATTGCTGTGTGCAGACGCAAGCTGAGGTGGCTGATCTGCGCGCTCAGCTTGCAGCTGTGTTAGCGAAAGTTACGCAGCTGGAAGCTGCCGTAAAAGGCTGCAGCAGATGTGATGTTGGGGAAACTAATATAGCCAAGCCTATCACAGATTCTCCCTTATCGACTGACGTACCTGCAACCCAGGCTGAAGTGTTGGATGCTGTGCCGCAGTCGCCTGTTTGTGACTGGCGTATGGCTTCTAGACTTCGAAGCCGCACACGGGGGCAGTCGAACAGGCTTAATTGCCAAGACGCTGAACTTGTTCGTCTGTCCAACCGGTTTGATGTATTGTCGGAGGCTGACTCAGTCCCACAATTGTCATCCTGCGAGTTGACGGCCCCCCAGCCCGCCAGGTCTGAGCAAACGCAGAAGGGCATTCTGGTAGTTGGGAGCTCTAATGTTAGGCGGTTATTAGAGCCCCTTAGGGAAATGGCGGATTCCTCGGGGAAGAAATCCAACGTCCATTCAGTGTGTATTCCGGGTGGCCTGATCCGAGATGTGGAACAGGCCATCCCGGATGCCATAGAGGGGACGGGGTGTAGCCAACTACAGATTGTGGCTCATGTCGGCACCAATGATGCCTGTCGCCTTGGGTCGGAGGTTATCCTCTCTTCCTTCCGGCGGCTGGCTGAAAGGGTGAACTCTGTGGCCAGTGACCGCAAGATATCGGCAGAGCTAACCATCTGTAGCATGGTAGACAGAGTTGATTGTGGACCTCTGGTTCAGAGCCGTATTGAGGGGCTGAACCAGAGACTACGACGTTTCTGTGATGACATTGGCTGCAGATTTCTCGATCTTCGCCATAGGGTCGAGTCTTGTAGGGTTCCCCTTAATAGGTCAGGTGTGCACTACACACGTGAATCGGCTACACGGGTGGCAGGGGCCGTGTGGAATGCACTGGGTGGTTTTTTAGGCTGAGGGAGGAAGACCCGAAACACGAAATTCAGTTACGGGCAACCCAATCAGATACAACACCGGAATGTAGGAGCAATGTAAAAGAATCTCGTCAGTTAAAAGTTCTCGTAATTAACTGTAGAAGCGTTTGTAACAAACAACCGGAACTTGAAAGCGTTATTTGTAGTACAGAAGCGTATATCGTTATCGGTACAGAAAGTTGGTTGAAACCGGAAATAAGTTCCGCCGAAACTTTTAAAGATAGCATGAACGTTTTTCGTAAAGACAGATTACATTCTCATGGAGGTGGGGTATTTATAGCTGTGAGTAAATTTCTCCCATATAATGAAATAGACGTCGATACGAACTGTGAAATCATATGGATTAAACTCAACGTTGCTGGGTCAAAACTCATCATAGGTGCCTTCTACCGTGCACCTGATTCGGATATAGCTATCGTCGAGGAGTTAAGAAATAATGTAAATAGTATAGCTAGCCGTTTTAAAGATCATGCTATGATTCTAGGAGGCGACTTCAATCTGCCTTATATTGACTGGCGTAATTACGTTCACATCACAGGTAGCAGGGATAAGGCAGCTTCTGAAGTAATTCTCGATTTTTTGATAGATAATCATCTCGAGCAGCTAGTTAATGAACCTACGCGGTGTCATAACGGTAGCGAAAACATTTTAGACTTGCTGGTTACCAACAGGCCAGAATTATTCACCGACATTTCAACGACCACAGGAATAAGCGATCACAAAGCGGTAATTGCGACTATCAAATTAATGACCGAGCGAAAAAGGAAAAAAGGGCGGATTGTATACATATTCAGTAAGGCCTCAAAGGAGTGTTTCAGAACCTACCTGAGGAATAAATACCATAACTTCAAGTCAACAAAGGACACCGTTGAAGAGATGTGGCATCGTTTTATACATATAGTCAGGGAAGGCATGGAAATACATATACCAAAGCGGACAATAAAGGGAGAGAATGATCCACCGTGGTACACATGCGAAGTCAAAAGATTACTCAAAAAACAAAGGAAAATACACGCACGCTCAAGAAGGAATGGGTGTCGCAGCGATTTAGAAACCTTAGCTGTTTAAGAGGACGTATTAAGAATGTAATGCGCGAGGCCTTTAACGATTTTCACTCCAACTCTCTCTCTAAGATTCTCACAGAAAACCCAAAGAAATTTTGGTCGTATGTACGAAAAGTTAATTGTACCAACAGCAATATTCCAGCACTAATTCGTGAAGGTTCCGAGGTTAATGAAAGCCGCGATAAAGCTAACGTACTAAATACTGTATTCAAAAATTCATTTACAAATGAACATAAGGATAGTATTCCCGTTTTCCCACGCCGTGGCGAGTCGGTGATGGAATCATTACGAATAGATACTGCAGGTATCGTTAAGCAATTAGAGCTCCTGAAGTGGGGGAAAGCACCGGGCCCAGATGGAATTCCAGTAAGAGTATTTTCAGAGTATGCGGCAGAAATCGGGCCATTTCTGTCTAATATATTCAGTAAATCATTAGAAGAGCGAAAAGTACCTTCAGAGTGGAAAATCGCGCAAGTAACTCCGATTTTCAAAAAAGGTGATCGAAGTGATCCTGGGAACTATCGTCCCATATCTATAACTTCTGTTTGTGGTAGAGTTATGGAGCATATTATATGCTCGAACATTATGAATTTTCTAGATTATAAAAATTTGCTTACAACAAATCAACATGGATTTCGGAAGAAAAGATCATGTGCAACACAGCTGGCACTATTTACACACGACGTAATGAAAGTTATCGATACAGGTTCACAAGTAGATGCAATTTTTTTAGATTTCCAGAATGCCTTTGACTCTGTGCCACACAACCGCCTTTTAGCGAAGCTTCGAGCGTACGGTATATCGGATCAGCTTTGTGAATGGATAAAGGATTTTCTAACTGGTCGGTCGCAGTATGTTGTCGTTGAAGGAGAAAGTTCTTCTAATCTAGATATTACATCGGGTGTACCTCAAGGAAGTGTAATAGGACCACTTCTTTTCTTAATTTTTATAAACGATCTCGGAGACAAAGTGAAAAGCCTTTTTAGAATGTTTGCTGATGATGCGGTTATTTATAGGGAAGTAAGAACTTTGGCCAATTGCTTAGAAATTCATCGCGATATGGATGTTATTTTGGCTTGGTGCGCTGAGTGGCAACTTACTCTAAACTGTAAAAAGTGCAAGACAATGAGCATAACTGACAAAAAGAATCCGATTGTTCAGAAATACGAGTTAAACAATACAGTTATTGATATGGTCGATTCTATTAAATATTTGGGAGTAACAGTACAAAGGAACATGAAATGGGACATACACATTAATTCTTTAGTAGGTAGAGCAAATTCTAGGCTGCGATTCATAGGTAGAATCTTGAAAAATTGTAATGAACAAACAAAGGAGATAGCGTACAAATCTCTTGTGCGTCCACATTTGGATTATTGTTGTGCCATTTGGGACCCGTTTCGTAAGGGATTGATCGAAAGTATAGAGAAAGTACAGAGAAGAGCCGCTCGATTCGTGACCGCTTGCTACAGTCCTTATGAAAGCGTCACAGAACTGATTAGTAGATTAGGTTGGGAGTCTCTGGTAGATAGACGACACACGTTTCGTTTAAACTTATTGGATAACATGCGTACTCCAACTTTCACTCATGAGTGTAGTGAAATACTTCTTCCACCAACCTATTTGAATCGGAAGGACAGGAAAGATAAAATTAGGGAAATAAGGTGCCGGACTGATTCTTATATGAATTCTTTTTTCCCTCGTACCATTAGGGATTGGAATGCACAACAACGAGATTAGCTTTGGTGCTGAGCACCCTCTGCCACCCACAATTTTGTGAATTGCAGAGTATATATGTAGATGTAGATGTAGAACGTAAAAAACGGAAGTGTCAGTCAAGTATCGGTAAACTTGGAAAAAAAAAGGGTGATACGTTCAAAACGCCAGGTCACTGAAAGGGAAAAACATAATGAAACTTTATAAATCAATTTTAAAAATATTACGTGATAATTACAGTATCGGTAATCACGACATCTGGAAAGCGTGTTGTAACAGTCCTCAAACCAAGCCTTTTATTATTTTTTTTAATCTTAGCAATTAATTGAAGAGAGATTCAAATTGATTAAGTATTAATTTTTATATTTTCTTATGTGAATGAATACTGTTCTTATGAAAGAAGACTGTCTAATAGATGTGTAATATGATCAAAATCAGTGTTATGCTTGAAGTATTGATTGAAAGATTGTAGTTATGAAAGATGGTATAGGTCACGGGGTTTTAAGTACGATTTTTAGCTATTTGGAGTTTTTTTTCCCATTTTATGTTTAAACGGCTGTAAGTAGCTTTAAATTCCATTTAAACTGTTTCCTAATGATTGTGAGTGATTCTGTACTGGTTGTAATTGTTTTCGTACAATTTTGTTGTCGCTGGGATTGTTAGCGCTCTAGAGACGTCTGTCTGTTGTGTTCTGGATGTTTCTACGGCGCTTATTTAAACGCGCGGAGATAGCGAGCAGAGACAGTCGATGTCAGAAGTTTTGGTAATTGTTTTTGAGCTGTCAAGCAGTTTTGCTCGCTGAAGTTTAATCACTGGACTTGTTTTGTAACGTGCTTTAGTATCTTTTCCGAAGTTATTGAACATTTACATGGCATAAAAGTTACATGAAAAGTGATTTCGATGGTCTTGTCGTTTAATTTAACTCCTTAGTAAATGCAGAAGTTGTGTTGATTATCATCCTTTGGTGAGAGGTAACATTATCTGGCAACCGGACGGTAAAAACCTGTAAAGCACTAATGAATTAGTTGCAGCAAGGATTATCCAGAGATCCTTGACATGGCTTTTACCTATCGTGGTGTGTGAGCGTTAACGCTCTGGCCTCGCATTGAGGAGGACGCGGGTTCGAATCCCCGTCCGGCATCCAGATTTGGGTTTTCCACGGTTTTTCCAAATCGCTCCAGGCGAACGCCGCGATGTTTCCTTCATAAGGCCATGGCCAAATTCCTTCCCGTTCCTTGTCGCCAATGCCATCCCGCCTCTAATGACCTCGATGTCGACAAGGCATAAAGCCATAAAAAAAGACATTGGTTTCGTGACAGGACTTAACAGCAAGACATAGTAAATGCCAATATCATCACAGCATGCTGACCGCTTTTAATACCTTGCGGAACACCAGGATGTCGTACGAAATATAGGAAAACTTCGCCGGATTTTTCAAGTGTTCCTAGTTCTTATCATCAAGTGGAATCAGTTAAATAGCAGTTTTTTACTTACTAACGAAAGATTAGAAGTAATCGACTGTAAAGAAGCCATCATACATTTAATCTGATAGCGTCAGTCTTAAAAACTTGCTTCACCTAGTCAGAAGAAAACGACTCTGGAATACGTGCGCTTCACCGAAAGTAGCCATCAGGTTTGAAGCAGCAATGAGAAAAATGATTGCTTCCGCTTCGCTGTTAAAGCCTCGGAAAAGGGAAGGAAAAAAACTGAGGAGGCTGCATTAACGTCTGTGGAACTTTGCTTTTGCTTCATTACATCGTCCGATGTGATGGTGGAGTTTTCAGGGGCGGGGCGAAGTGGAAGCGAATGCCCTGCGGGGCAGTGAAGTAGCAATATTATGGGCCGGGGTGAGAGGGACTCCAGATTGCGGTGGCTGGTCGTGTCGGGACAACTTGGGAGCTCCCGCAGGACCTGCCCACAAGGACACCGCCCTACAGGCCTCGTGTCTCGTGAAAACAATTCGCATCACTGAATGGCTCATTTGCTGCATGTAGCCGTAGTGGTTTTCTTATATTGTCTTAACCACTCTTGCTTATTTTAATCACGCTAATACCTGCGTTGTGCAAGTTGTGACTTTCAATACTACTGGGCCAATTTATTTATAATCGGACTTTCTTTGCGGAGATTCACTTTTAGCAACAGCAATGTAGTAAGGGATGGCAACAATTGCAAAAAAAAAAAAAAAAAAAAAAAAAAAAAAAAAAAAAAAAAAAAAGAAATACGTGAATAGATAATGAACCACACTCCAACTTAATCGCATTGATGCAAAGGTATACACCCGAAATGGGGACCGAGCGTGGATGGTGAGCGGTTAACGGTCTGGGTAACAGTTTTATCCCATCATTATATTGTGGTACCACAAGTAGTGAATCTCACGACATTTAGAGCAGGTGTCGTCAACCTTTTTTACGTACTGGCCACTTTTGTACCTCTGTTAGTAATAAGTACAATTTCCAGTAGGGAAGTGACTTTATAAAATTTCTAATGCAGATTACAGCATGTTAAAAAAAATATTTACTTGGCAAGTACTTTATATCAGACTTTCACTACGGTTGACGGAATAAATGTTTATGAAACGACTTATTGTAGTTAAATCTATATTTTTAATAGTAATTTGGTACTTAGAAGCACGATGCATGGTGAAATTACATCTAATTATTTAATTTATTAATGAGATGCCTGAGGCTGATACTGGCTCAATTTTCGCAAGGAACTAATGATGGTCTCCTGTTTTAGAAATATTCAAATAATTAATTTCTTTGGTCATAATATGATTATCAGCACTAAGGCCTGATTACACGAGATACAGGACGGAGAGATTTTCCAAATATTAAGAAATAAGACATGCATTTTTATTATTATTTTGCAACAAATTTCCGTATCCACCACTATCAAATTTATATTTACTTTTCTCATCATATCCAATTTCGGCAGTTATTCTTGACAAGATATATAGATAAAGGGATTTTTCATCCAGTCGTACACCGCCAATTTAAAAATATCTTCACATCGTTTTTCCATTTCCAGTTAAAGTTCGTTAAGGTGTCCACTGACTCTGTCAATGTCCTCTGAAGTTATATTATCTTTTACAGATGATAATCCAGGAAACTGATGAAATTCTCTTTTTAATAAATTATAACGAAGTAGTTGACGTTTGTTAATAAATAATGGCACCGTACTTTGGAAACCTATAGCTCCTTGAAGCTACAAATTCACATAGTTAAATCTCTTGAAACATTTTTAAAAAAGTCAAATTTATTTTTAAAAAATGTACTTAAGTATCGGACAAAATCCCTACCACCCACTATTAAAGATGGATCATCCAATAGTAGGCGGTAGGGACCAATTAGACTAACAGCGAATTAGAGGAACAGAAACTATTTAAAAAACTTAAAAATACAGAAGAATGAACTTGGAGTATCACAGTCGAAATGACAGTGAACAGTTTCACCAATGTGCTGCTAAACTGATAGGTTACACCACTTTCTTGTCAGTTGCATCACCCGATGACAAGGGCACGGTGGCTCCCTGACAGATTTCTTTCGCCTGTGACGGAGATGTGTATGTGGAAACATGTATAGCTGTTACTGGTTTCATGTGAATGACTGTTAGGTCTGTATGTTCAGTGTAGTATGTTGTCTGCGTTAAGAATGAATGAAATATGAAGGAAAGGGGTGGGTGAAGCCCGGTGCCAGCACATTCGGCCCTCCTCTGCCTACCTACAGAAGCATATCAAATCCGCTATGATGGGCGACAGAGGGCTGCCCATTGGTAGCCTACTCCTTCTTGTACCAGCTAAAACCGAAGGTTATCTTCAAAGAAAAGTGAGAGAGGCTATTGAAATATTCAAACATCCAAACAACCTCAATAAAGATGGTGGTTATGGTCTTAGCCAGAGTTGAAAATGTGTGCTGGATAAATAATTAACTCTGGACCCACAGATATTACATCGTAAACAACATCTCTGGATAGTCAGACAATCGACAGTACAAATAAACAACTAGCCACGCCGGTCTCCAGAAGAGCACAATCTTTAGCAGATTCGGCACAAGACCCCTGAAGAAGACCGAAGACTAGGTCGAAACGTCGGGAAAAGAAGAATTAAGAATATAACAACGCAGCGATAATCCCGTAAGCATTTATATTTGTAATATGACGCCTGCGAAAACAACAAAATCATTTATAAAGTGTTTTGGTTATTGTTTTACGCTTCGTTGACGTCGAGCTCATTAGAGGGGAAAAGGAGTGGGCTCAATTAACGGGAAGGAATTCTGCCATGTACTTTTGAAGAAAACATCCCGGCATCACTTGGAGTGATTTGGAGAAACCATGGGAAATCCAAATCTGGATGGCCCGGCTGGTATTCGAACCGCCGTCCTGCATAATGCGAGTCCAGAGCGTTACCGGTCAACCACCAAGCTTTGTCGTAAATTTAAACCTGAATATATCTATACTTTTCTTCGCAGTTATTTAATTAAATAGCACTTTTGTACACGATTTTGTAGTATCATCTCTGACCGTTGTTACACCGAAAAATTAGCGTCACAGACCATTAGCTATCGAGGTGACCACTGGCAGTAGTGGGAGGAGTGAAGGAAAATGTATTATGCATAGATTTCTGTCAAAGACGATTCACTATTCAGTGACTAGAAATGGAGATTGCGAGAAAGCAACACGCGAATTCCGTCTTGGTTCGACGAAGACGTCGTTGCTCTCGCGGAATGAGCCCGGCTTAGTGTCACGATGCCTCGCGGAGCCTAATCCCGACAAGAGAGACACCCAGCATGGCCACATTGAAGGGATTACGGCGGCAGATAGCATCTACCCCGCGGCTCAGGTTGGCGTCTCCATAGGCCGCAGCTGTCGCTAAGATGCTTACCGCTAAACACTTGCTATTCCAGGCGCCGCCGACTGGGGACATTTCACCAATGCCACTGCAAACTGAAACAACAGGGAGGCAGGAATTATGCAAATGCCTCCGTCAGTCTAGCACTCTCGATGCGATATTGTACTACGTTTTCAACATACTGCTTATAGTATTTTCTTTTTCCACAGACAGAAACAGAAAAAAAAAAACTATTTTACATTCCTGTTTACTACAGTATGTATAACCATAAATTTCAGTGGTATTAATTTCAGCTAAACTCTGTCTTTTTTGGCTTTACGCCTCGTTGACGTTGAGGTCATTAGAGGCGGGATGGAACTGGGGACAAGGAATGGGAAGGAATTCGGTCGTGGCCTATTTGATGAAAGCATCCAGGCATTCGACTGGAGTGATTTGGGGAAACCATGGAAAACCCAAATCTGGATGCCCGGATGGGGATTCGAACCGGCTTCCTCCAGAATGCGAGGCTAGAACTTTGTATTGATGGCATTGTACATATTCATTTCACCCTGTTTTACATGTCCCCCTGAGGAGGAGATTTTAAGGGGACGTGTAGCAACTCATAAATGATTAAAAAAATGAAAAAAAGGAAATTGTAGTATTTGTTCAGTAATTTGTTGAATAAATCGTACAAAACACATTTCCAGTTGTTTTTTTAAATTAAACAACATAGTTTTTTGTGTTTAAATATCATATTACGGGCTGGCGTAACCTCAAACAATAGTTCAGAAGGAGGAGGAGAAGGAGGGCAGGATACAAACATCATTTCGAATTTGTTAATTCTAGTTAAAGTGGCGCAGCTATAAAATATTCCAACTTTCTCTTCTCTTATCTTATTTCTTTCCAAATATTTCTTAACCTCTTGAATCCAGCTGATTGTTAATTCCTCCCCCCTTCCCCAAGGTTATCAACCATTCTATAGATAGGCCCAAAAAACAACAACCTCCTTTGTTTATTGATTTTGTTATATTTTCTATGTTCTGGTATACTTCATTACTACTTCTTAATTTCCGTGGTTTTGTTGTTCTAACTGGACCCAAGATTTTTCTCGCGATACTTCTTTCTTATAATTCAAATTTATCCAATAGCTAGTTCAACATGGTAGGCATTCACTCGCATATGGACATTCAGGTTTCACTACCGAGTTATAGTGCCGTATTTTAAGATTTTTGACAAGCACTTTTTTAATAATTTTTTTTACTGATACAATACGTTCTTTCCATCCTATGTATCCTCCTTTCTTCTATGACAGATTTATCTAATCCATTTCCTTGAATTATTTCACCCAGATATATAAAATGTCTTTACTTGATCTATTCATCCTATACCTGTCGCTCAAAATTTTATGGTGTTTTTATTGTTTTTAATAAATTTAGTTTTTTCTACAGAAATTCTCAAACCTGGTTTGTTGGCTATTGCTTCCAAGAGATTGAATTATGTCGTCGTATTTGTATTAATCTATGAAAAGAATAGCGAAATCGTCCATAAACGCCAGGCAATCAATTTCAATGGCTATTGTTTTTTCCTCCGAAAGTTTATGGAGAAATTTTGTGTTCCTTCAATTTATTTTTCCAATTTCTTACAAGACACGGTTGAACAAAATGGGTGACAAACCATCAACTTGCCACACACCTGTATTTATCTCGATATGTTTTGAGATTTCATCCAAAAAAATTATTTTTGAAAATTTGTAAGGCAGTGTTTAAAGTATTACGTTGCTAATTTAGATTTCTCTCCATATTGATGAATTGTTTTATCCAATTTTCCTTACCAACAGAGTGAGACCTTTCACAACGATAAATTTAAACGAAACACATATCGGGAACTGGTTGAACAGGGTTGAAATGATCCCTGTACCGATAATTTTTATGTTATTTTTGCAGTGCTGATAGCATTTAGCAGTTGCTCGGCCCATCATATTTCGGCATTTTTAATTAAATTCCTGGCGACTTTTCCGGTTTACATGATCGCAAAACGTGAAGAGGACATCATAACGAAGCGAATGGTGTAAATTTCAACAGATTAGTACAAGTATTTCGCAGGTACCGAAAGTGGTGCAGTTCCCCACATATCTTACTTTCTTGTTAGTTTGCATTTTTAACTTAAAGGTAACACATATTAAACAACCACAAATACGTAACCTTCCTTCTTAGATAGACTTCTACAGCAGGCACACCAATGGACAGAAAATATCACGAATATATGCGAAGATGGCCGAGTATCTTAGTAACTTGTAGGATAACCGACAGATTACCATAAAATACATATCTGAATGTCATTCCTATATATTTGAAACTTTGGAGTTCCATGGCAATGGCCTGTTAGTATTACTCTCTGGAAAGGTTTCCATAGCAACAATAAATACAGATTTAACTAGGTGGTTGCCTAGGTTCTTAGCGCTAAGGAGAACTTTCGAATAAGAAGTCTAGTTATGCAATAAACGTGATGTATTTGGAGCTTATTAAAACTAAGTTAAACTGTGCTGAGCATAAAGACTATCAGTTCATTTATTTAGTTTAGCTGCACATTCAGAAAATAAAATAAGTAGCTCTACTACGCAGTAAAACCACGAAGTTATTAAGAGGTATAATAAGCACGATAAATATAGTTAAAATCTCTTCGCAAATACAATAAACTGACATTTACATTTGATCGAAATACATAACTTACCTCGTTAGTTTTTTAAAACAGCAACATTTATTGGTAGAGAATGTAGCGAGAACATCAGAACACGGCCGAGAATCTTAATAACTAAGATGTGATATATATCTTTCTTTATGATAGGTTAATAAGTCTAATCTAAAGGTAAACCATATTGAACCTTTACACACCGAGAGTGGTGGTATAACGGTTAGCGTTCTGGCCTCGTATTCGGGAGGACGGCGGTTTGAATCCCCGTCCGGGCATCCAGATTTGGGTTTTCCATGGTTTCCCAGATCACTACAGGCAAATGCTGGGATGCTTCCTTCGAAAGGCCATGGCCGAATTCCTTCCCATTCTTTGCCCCCAATCCTTTCCCGTCTCTAAAGACTTCGCTGTTAAGAGACGTTAAGCAGTAAAAAAAAATAATAATAAGAACCTTTACACTAACAAATACAGTTGGCTTATGGACAGAAAAACGAGCGTTCGAGGTAAATTTGTTCTTTTGACACCACGAAGAAGATCCACCAAGCCGTACTTTTATCGCTATCGGTTTTCCAACAAAACCCGTTTGGCTTTGAATCCTGTAGCTTACAAAAATGTTGTAGTCAATTTACTTGCATCAAACAAAGCTTTCGAGGATTATTGCGAGCAGTCCGTTTATTGCAGTATGTACCTCAATGTGCGCATTGAATATGGCGTACTCTCAATATCAACAGCCAATCAACAACGTCGCGGTCATGAAAGCAGTGATTAAGCAGCGACGCTGATCCGATTGCGTTCAGTTTCCTGGCGCTGGTGAATATTGATGGCACTCTGCCGCAAGGTGCGGCTACCCCAACGCGCCGCGGCAGAAGTGACTTTTTAAAGTTTCATGAGCGCCCCACTCCGCGAACTAAGCCGCCCCAGGAAATGGGACCGCTTGAGGGTAAAGACGGCGACCACAGCCACCGGCTCACAACTTTGATAGTACTCACCCTGCCAAGCCACTTTCTCTCAGCCCCCACCAGCGAGTGCCCAACTCAATCACTTGCCATTGCAAAGACAAACATTCAATTCAACTGCTGGAGATATTTTGTTGCTATGACCGTTTTGGAGCGAACGCAAGTCGGTCTCAGGAACACCGTTACCAAATTGAGAACAATTTGTTCAACGAAATCTATGACAGAGGAAGAATACAGTAGAACACGTGCTCTATTATTAAACCGATTAGAATGGATACAACAAATGAGATAGTAGGTATTAATGGGCTTTTAAATGTCCATTTTTTAGTTCAGGCTTTACGGCCGGTCGATGTCAAGGTCATTACGGAGGGAGAGATTCATTTGGAGGGTCGGAGGCCATGAATGGAAAGGACTTCGGCCATGGCCTCTTCAAGGAACCATTCCAGCATTCGCCTAGAGTGATTTCGTTAAGCTACAGAAAAACGAAATCTTTATGGACGGGACGGGAATAAGCCCACGATATCTCGAATGCCAGAGCCGAAAATTAACCCTCCGCACATCACGTCTGGTAGATGTGTTAGGCTCAAAGACCGGTAACACTCATTGAGCAAAAGAAAAAAAAAAAAAACGACCACAACGAGTTCTGGTTTCTTGCAATCGGGCCACAACACGTTATTCGCGCTATGTTACTTATAAAAATCAGGCAGAACGCGGTGTGGCTAACAGAAAACAGCCACAACCCGAAATTTACGTTTGACCCAGGTCGCATTCTCCACACATGACGACTCAAAAGTTTCTTCCTTTTAGAGCCTTCTAACGTGACGGGTAAGAAGAATCGTCTGTATTAAATGCAGCCTGGACCGATTCGCTGTGTCTAGTCCTAGCAGTCGGGAGGACATGGGTTCAAATCCCCGTCCGGCTATCCTCATTTCTGATTCCCATGGTTTCCCGAAATCACCCTAGGCGAATACCAGAATGGTTTCTTCAAAATGCCATGGTGGAATTCCTTTCCGTTCCTTGTCCACAATCCACTTCCGCGTCTAATGGTAGAGGCTTAAAGTTTTAACTAAAAAACGATTTTTTTTTGCAAGTTCTACTAAAATGTTATTCAGTGAGGAAGACCTTTAACCACAAATCGTTTAATATTGTGACAGATGAAGTTATTTTATATATAAAGATACAGAGTTAAAGTGAAAATATGCAGTGGCAGCAATTAGAGTAAAAAAAATAAAAAATTAATTGATTTAAGTATTTAAGCGATGAAAGATATAAATATGAGCGAAGATTTAGTTGGATGGAAATAGGTCGAATATTTTTATTCATTTATTTTAAGCAGAACCTTAATATCCGTTGATGGTGTAACCAGCACTAACCTGTAGTGAATTGAAAATTAATGGTAATTCACAATATGTTAGCAGTACTTGAATTTTTTCTTCTTTTTCTTTTTTACTTATGGCTTTACGCCTCGTCGACGTCGAAGTCGTTAGAGGTGTGATGGGACTTGGATAAGGAACGGAAAGGAATTCGGCCATGGCATTTTGAAGGAAGCATCCCAGCATTCGCATGGAGCGATTTGGGGAAACCATGTAAAACCTAAATCTGGATTCCCGGACGGGGATTCGAACCAGCTGTACTTGAATTGGAACACAAGTGCAATGATCAGGTTGTCTGACCGTTTATTTTGACATGTTTTACTGTTTTACAGTTCGAAAACGGTGTTTAGGCAATGATCATTAAAGTAACAAATTATGCTATCAGACCTGCTTTGAATAACTGTGCTTATGAGGTAACATTTTATGCTCATTTTAAGAGATGATAGTACGTTGGTTAAGGTTTCTTGAGATGAAAAACATTTCTTCCTGCTTTTCACAGTTTGCAGACTACCGAGGTGATTTTGCTGGTGCGAAGAAGCAGTTGGGTCACTGCGGAAGGATCAGTTTCCTGATCAGCATATGATCCCGTGACAGTCTCCACTCATAGTATTATGGGAGTGCAGCCAAAGCATCGTGCCAACTCAACTTCGTATCGCGCCTAATTTAACAGTGGTGGCGATTCATTATCGCTGGAAACGCTCCGGCATCATTAATATGTTCGGTAATAATTTATTTCGTTAAACATTAATGATGGAATTCGGTATAATAACGATGGTTTGGAATTCCATCTCCCGCCGACCGCATTTTAATCGGATGTAGGGTCGGCCCGCATTGTTCGGGGGGTGAGCAGACCTGCGGTTTTCGCCACAGTGCCCATCCCACCCACACCGCACCACCGCCGAGTACACGGTACTGCCCATTATATACGGATTGCTACTTGATTGACGGATCCAAATAATACTAACGACTTTGTGTTGGCGGCCTGCCTTCACATTGAAGTCAAAACTTCTGCTAGGCGATGTTTAGACGGGGATAAATTTACGAGTTCCGACGTCCCGTTACCATCAGGCTATGAATGATATGTTCATTGAACGCGTTACCAACATGCTAATGTTAACATTATATCTGTAGCTATAAGTACGACATGTTGCGCTTGGACAGCAATGGAAGTATAGATTATACCTGAATGTAATATATAAAAATTAATGTTTGTTCGTTTTTTGGCAATGTTCTTTATATAAAAAATTTTTATCTGATTTTCAAGGAACTTTGCGTACGTATACTTTAAAACAAATAGAAAATCACTGTTTTAGTTTGATTTACAAACACCTAAGTCCAATTCTCTCACCTCAATTTCTGTCAACGTTGTTCATACAAACTCACAGGTTTTATCTGATTTTGATAGTGTTAAGCACACATATAATTAAAAACAAGGCGGTCTGGTAGTTCAACTGTTAAGACGCTACCCTCCGATAGTTTCTCTGGAGACATAAAATACAACCAAAAACCTACATTACAAAATCAGAATTTTGAGTGTTATTTGGTAGCAATTCTATTTAATAAAGTAACTGCCAGAACACTGCATTCAACACGTCATTTCTGACTGGCTTCGAAACTAGTTGACATATTATCACTGTTTTACTTTTTTCCATATATGCAATATTAAAATTAATAAATTTAAGAATTACATACCGCAGCCAAAATATATTTGGTCTGGAGTTTCATCTTCAATGCTGCTGCAGTCGTAGGATGAATTGCCTACCATGTTAAGGCGATTAAAGTGCTGTCGCAAGAGCCCGTGGTTTGTTTGCAGACGAACTATGTTTGTTACTAGCTGTTTGGAACATATGCTTTAGCCGAACCACGATTTAATTGGAATGTATTGCTGTACTGCTTCGTTAAACCTTCCTCCCGTCTCAGAGTCTACTTTCCAATCTCGCTGCCATCAAATCATAAATTTATTTTAAAATAGATGAAGTAATTAGTATAGGATATTAAGGAGTGTATCACTTCGCCATCATACCCCTCTTTCTTAGCTAATCCATCATTTTTCTCATTTTCTGCTATTTTTTTGGAATATGGTCTTGATACTAAATAATTCATTATTATGGCATACAGTACGCGTTTCGTTTTTAATTAAGAGATCTTGTATGATCATGTAGGACCTACACACACACACACACACACATATATATATATATATATATATATATGGGCCAAATAGGACCACGTTAAGCCTCAGTTCGACTTGAATTTGCTTTGGACCACACACAAAAACACACACACAAAACACACACTCACAGGTTAGGAGGTGACAATATGCATCAAAAAATCTAATACACACTGGGCAGCAAACACATATTTTCGGAGTTACTCGTAGCAGGATCGTAATGTGACGTCCGTCCACGCCCTTTGGTGTAAGAAATCACGCTCACTGAAACTGTTTGCTACTGTACGTGCTGACACATAACTTGTCATCCTGGAGTGTGTCCACATCGTTAACTGGAGTGTCGTAAACAATTACGCTACGAATTCTGTAGCAATATGCGGACAGTTGATTGCGTAGTATTCGCTGTATACAATGGGTAGTGGCAATCGTGTGTTTGTGTATTGACTGTGTAACGATTCGCTAAGCTCCCTGTTACATATAACTTTTTATTGTATATAAAGTAAAGGAATAGAATATTTTTCCATTTCTTGGGATGTCCACTGCATGTTCGAAAGATGCGTTTGAAAGGATAAGAGGCAAGGATTTTACGCTTCAGTGAAGGGCAGACGGGCTGGCGCAGAATGTTAAGAGGATTAGGGATTTCTGGCGGGCAACCGGCGGTAAACAGAATTCTTTCCTCCCGAAGGAGGCATCGGCTCTCGAAGATTGCCGAGACTTAACGCGGCGAAGAGAAGCACAGATTCACATGACGTCAGATGGTCAGCCAATCACAGTGAACATAGTACTAAGATTCGGGGAATTTTATGTTCTATGTCGTCTTCGAGCCACAAGAGGCGGAGTCAGAGTTTACCTCCATGGCGGCAGAAAAGCGAGCTTCACTTCCTGCCTGACTTCCCTCCAGTTGGGAGCCCAGACAAGTCACTGGTGACTTGCGGTCCATGTGTGCTGGGCGGACTTGTGTCCTGGAGACCATCTGAGGCGCACTTCTGACTTGCGACTTGCCGCATATTGCTGGCGTGGCCAGTTACGACCCTCAGCGCTACCTGCCGTGGAACGGTAATGTGTTTCTTCGAAGCCATTCAGCCTGCAACTTCCGTGAAACTGTACCCGTAAGCGCATCTGAGATAAAGATCCTTGCTCTGATCTGATAAACCACTGAGCTAGACTGTGTAACTGTCGAATGCAGGTTAATCATTCGTGGCGTCCCAACCTATTAAAATTCATTATTGTTTGCCATCATCATAACTGGTAACATACTTTGTATTAGAATAATTGTGAGATTTTTAAAGTACAACTATACTTGTTTGCTTGCATTTAAAGGGCTCATTGTACGTCTGAGCGTTGCTTAGAAAGTTGCAAAACCTCTTGTTTATTAACGTAATGGTAAATACGCTCAGATTTGTAGATGCCATTGTGAAAATCTTTATTAAAATGTCTTTTTGTGACAGTTTTCAAATCCCAGAATCATCCAATTCTCATTGAATAATTTACATTTAATTATAGTACCCTGTATAGCGTAAAAGATATTAAGAATTAATTAATAATTCTCTCCCCCCCCCCCTGGCGATACGCTACAACTGCTAGTTCTTGTACGTAAATTGGTGCCTTATCGTACAGCCAAAATTAACGCTCCTATCCGAGAAAAGATTAATCAATATCATCATATACCCCAAATCATGCCCGCTAAGGAGAAGTCTGGAATTGGGTACACAATGGTGCGCTGTAACCTCAGCGAGTTTGGTGGATGATGGGTAAACACGAGGGCCTAGCATTCGGGAGAACATGACTTTGATCTCCGGACAGTGATCCAGATTTCTGTTTTCCCTTGGTTCATGAAATCACTTGAATTCTGGAATTGTACTGTCAGAGGCCATGGTCGAATTCCTAATAGATTCTCGTCTCCATTCATACCCCGGCTCCAATGACTTCCATGTAGCTAATTCCCCTGGTCAACCACCAGAAACGGTCAGTGTCGTGGTCTTTAGATCCAAGAGACAACTCGTGAAAAGGAAAGGAATTCGCTCATGATCTTTTGAGGGAGCCATCCAGTCCTTCGCCTGGAGTGGAGTCTGGAAACGATGGAAAACTGAAATCTGCGTGGCCGGACTTGGGTTTGAACCCACGTACTCTCAAATGCCAGGCCCGAGTGTACCACCGAAACAATATAGCCGAGTGGCTGATAATGAACTGGAATGAGACAATAGTGACATTAATATCCAGTTATTTATGACTATACAAACAAAAACAAAAACTTTTAACTGGTCTTTCTAGGTATTAATTTAAGCACAACAACAAATGCACATGGCAATTAGACGTAGTAAGTTGAGTGCTTCTTTCACTGGTCTGCAGGTACCGCGTGAAAACCATTTGTCAGAATGATAGACATCATTGAAGTCATATGAAACTGTTACGGGCTTGACTATATTTTTAAGATGGTAGAATCTGAAAGATACATGAAAAAAGTTTCTGTTTCACATGGTGGTAACGATTGATCAACGACAGGTATGAAAAAAATTATAGGGACAAGTATTCCACCCCTCCCTTGTAGAGGACGACGTCACAGTGTCAACAACGTGGAGAATGCAATCGAAATGTGCATAAATTTACATTCATTGCCCCTCCCACCTCGCCTCCAAATTGTGGAGTATAGACGCTCACCGTGGTTATCCTGTTTGCAGGCAGACGGTAAAACTTCCTCTCGATTCCTTGGAACACATCTTCCTTAAGAACAATAAGTAAATAAATTAAAATAAATAACCAAAAATTATACGACAAGTTTGAAAAGGTATCAAACACAATTAAGAAAAGGGGACTAGCTTCCTACGGCCACATCAAGAGAACGGAGCCAGAAAGATAGGCAAAGAAAATACTCAACTTTCAAGAGAACGCAAGACTCAAGTTTCATGCGTGAAGGAGGTCGATCAGGATCTGAGAAGTGTGGGATCAGCTTGGAAGACATACAAGACAGGGAATTATTCAGAGGAAAAATTGCGGAGGTAAAGGATCTGACTGAAGAAAAACCTATCAGGAAAAAAGAGTGCATTTTCAGAGGAAGAAAAAGCAAGAGTGAGCCAAAGAATGAAACAGTACTGGCGACGGAGGAAGGAAACTCAGAATAGGAAATGAAGTTCCATAATCGTAGTCCATAGATGGCTGAAACGAAAAGGGGGGAATAAACAAATAAAAAATAAGATGTGTTCACAGTGATTTTATTTCTATTTTTTTCTTTTTTTTGTGATTAAATATGAGTCTAAAGGGGTTAATGTGAAAGCTACCATATAAAAATAAGAGTGAAATAACAAGACATGCGTACAGTTTTTATACCGGCCGCAGAGAAAATTCTTCTTTTTTTCTATTGTAATTAAATACGAATCTAAAGGGGTTAATGCGAACGAGCAAAACGCAGAATCTATTCTGTTTTACTTTACTCACCAATTCTGCTAAGACTAATAGAATTATCAGACTTGGATCCTTACTGATACTTCTTAGACATTATTGTTTTACAAATGGTCTTAATTAGCTATGCAAGAACAAACACTGAAAAAAAGAACCACCCCCCAGCATAAAGAATTTCCTTTTGTTCTGATTTCTGTGATTAACACGGAACCGGTGATTCTCTTGCACCAATTTCCGTTGATCCACAATCCCGCAAAGCTCAGCGAAAGCGTACAGTACCAATATCCGGTTGCATAATCGCGTACAAATCACTCTTCCGCACAGATGGCATCAACTAGCAGGAGATGAACATGCGTGTGACCTGATTTATTAATACCTGATCGGAGCGCTCCTAGCTATGCCTGATAACACTCAAATTCCTGTATGAGATATCAAGATCGCGCAAAACATTAGATCTCACTTGTATCAGACACAATCGTCTAGACTGACATTAACGACCCCTGCTTTGGTGGTTTAACAGACAGATGATTAAAATAAAAGACAATGCTGGCACAACACTCTTCGCATTTCCATATCGATATACAAAATTTTTTTAACCAAGTCTTTGTTTGTTTGTGAGACATAAAAACTTCCGATATGGCAATTCCTGAAAAAAGGGAAACTAAAAATAATTCTACTATGGCACTAAGTATTTGACGTTTATGTCAAGGAAAAATTGCGGCAAAGCTGAAATTCTGCACCTGTGAAAGATAAAGATACTGAAAATCCTACAACTGGATTTCCAGGATTCATTATGAAGAGAGACCAGTGGGTTAAATTAAATCGCTTAAGAACGGTCCACGCCAAAGGCAACGCCATGCTCTATAGGTAGGGACTTCAGGATTCTCCTGTCTGTGAGTGCGGAGTTCCTTCTCAAAGTATGGAGAATATCATCAAGGAATGCCATCTAAGGAAGTATGATGGACTATTTCAAGATGTTTTCAATGTTATAACTTTCTTCATATCATGGCTGCAACAACTGGACATCGATTTGTGAATGCTACCAACGCTCTTGTTGTATATGATCATCATTATCGTTGGGGACCATCTCCAGTTTCCCGGGTGTTGTTTACGAGCTTTGGTTGTTGTATACGATTGTTTTCCACTGTCTCCTATCCATTTGCGACAGAGAAGAAGTTCTTCGGTATGGGGTAGATGGCGGAGGAGACTACCCATCTTCTCCGGGGAAATTGAGAAGGAAACCACTGCCTTGCGGTGAGGAGAGATCTTCAAAGGCTAGCGGAGTAAACCCCGACTGGAAATCCTCTTCTGCGTTAGGCCTAGCAAGCCAACATAATAGAGAAGAAATAATGTTGTTTTCAAAATTAAATCGTTGTGTATATTGTGTATATTTATTCGTATTACATTAGTTGCATAGCCATACGATAGATAAATAAATATAATTCATGTGAAACTACACAGTGTTTTATTTTAACCAAATAATGTTTATACTGAAATGCCTAACTGCTACAGCAAAATCATTTTGAAGCTAAAATGTAAATAAAGTTAGCAATGTGTGAACGAAGGCTTTCCCGGCGTGGCTGAAATATAATCTTGACGGGTTCTCCGCCGGATGGAGTTGAAGAAAGACGAGCTTTCGGTGACGGGCTCTTGTGCCATCTTCAGAACTGGTGTTACCGCTGTGACAACCAGTTCTGACCTGAATGGTGGCAGAGCTCCCCACTGAAAGCTCGTCGTTGTTCAACACCATCCGGTGGAGAATCCGTCAAGATTATATTTCAAAATTTTATCCTTGCTCAACAGGAGTCTGATGGACGTTAGTTATTAAAAGCGCAAGGCATTTAATTTAGTAGATTAGATGTAATCTATGTTTAAAACATAATGCCTTTGAACTTTTTTTGGTATTTCTATAATCAAAAGCGCAGCGTACACTGTTGTTCAAAGTCTGTAAGTGTTAATTGGGAGACAGTATAAGTATTGCTAACCTTTTCTGCTACATTCACACAAATAAGAGTTATTTGAGCTGGAAATTTCGTGTGAAATGTAAGCACTTGTCAAACGCCACAATTCTTCAACGCAATAACAGGTTGTAGCAAAGCGCCGGCCTTCAATGTGAACTGATTCGAGAACATAAAACGAAGAAACTTTCTTGGAAAAATTAAAAACAAGTTATTTATGAACAGAGTTAAATATACGTTTTGCGACATTGTGTTTCAAATGGTATATACAATTCCAACATGCACAAAGAAAGAATTTAGCTGGAACAAATTATTGTGGCTCTGGAAATAATTTTGATTTTTTTTTTTTAAATAAGTTTTTATGACATGCTGTATTGGTACCGATTGGTGAAATTGTCAGTATAACATTTCATATGTTTATTGTGGCTCTGGAAATAATTTTGATTTTTTTAAATAAGTTTTTATGACATGCTGTATTGGTGCCGATTGGTGAAATTGTCAGTATAACATTTCATATGTTTCTGGAAAAAAGAAGAAAAAAAGACTCTGAATTATCAAATTTTTCAAAATCAAATCGTTTAATTATTTTGCAAAATGACATATATTGTAATTCACTAATCTTATTTCACTACGTCCAAATTTTACTAATTTTAATTAATTCAAAGCTTCGCATTGTTATTCATAAAACTCCGATTGTTTAAACTATGCAGTTTTTGAATATTCATTTATCTAAATTTTTATTCAACTCATACCCTCCATAGACTTGTCAAATTAAAGTTGTGGCTCTTAAGTAATGATGAACTTAATTAACAATTTGTGACACTATACAAGAATCTCCATATAGTAAGTAACAGTTCTTTTATTTTCGAATTAGGAACGAAATCGTATATTTACCAGAATTTAGAGTTATTTGTTGCAAATCTTTCAATCCATCTTATCTCGAGCTTATATCTGTATCTTAAGACATCCATAAAATACTGAGTCCTCAATATTTTCTTCAACGCTTCAAATTTTCGTGTTCGTCTGTAATTCTAACACTTCGACTATTACTTCCACTAACAAGTTAACCAGTATATAGATTATTTGAGGTGTTAACGCTCCGGTGGCAGATCTCTTAGTCATCTTAATTACTCCCTTTTATATCATTTTCTTTTAAAAATTTCTTTTATAATTGGAGTGTTAAATTCCTCCCCATTTACTTTTCCAATTTAAAAATTTTAATTTTAAATTCTATAAGAGTTTTGGTAAATTATTCATCACTTCACTTGGTAATTTGATCCTAAAAATAACTGGAATTTCCATTTTTTGAAATAATTTTATTTATTCGTCTGCATAGATGTTATCCCCTACAAAATAGTCCCCATTGTACACTTATGTCAGCGCTTCTTCCAATCCCCAAAACACTTCTGGAACTATAGCTAATAATCCCTGTTATGCTTGGTTGGTAGGAATATTGCGGGTCCCCCCCATACGTTCACGTTCGTGACGAGTCATTCCTCGAAGGATTGATTTTGCAATCAAGCGGCATGAGCGATTCATTTTTAACCTTGTTTATTCACAGGAAATGGGGCGGATAAATTAGCGAGTGCCAGTTTCAATTTTTTCCCCTGTTCCCCTGTGAGGAGGTAGCGTTAATTCCATTCATATCTAAACGGCTCCCTATCCGGGGCGTGCCTTCACCTGGGCGGCGAATGTTTGCCGCGAGTTGACGCCTGATACGCACCCCGCGATAAAAAGCCCATCACGCCAGCCAACACCGCGGCGGCGGCGGTTTCGCTATTTTACTTTTTTTTCGCCGCCCCGGCCGATATGTCGGCAAACATTTAACTAGCGCGGTGCCGCGCGTGGCGGGTGCAGATAGGCGCAGTGTCAACACAGCACAGTGCCGCGGCGGCTTCTGCAGCTCGCGTTACCGCCGGCTGTCCACCGCTAATGGCCCGCCGCGGCGAAACTGCCGCAGTTCAGTTACTCCTGCTACTTGAAACAGTCATATGTCCTGTTAATTTTTAAAATGCTAGGAAATAAGATTAAATAATACTTAATTTGTGTGTAATGAATATAAAGCGATGTTACGGGTCGTCCATTAATTACGTGGGGTGAAATAAAGAGGGAGAGGGGGGGGGGGGGTTGGGAAAATCTCACCAAAAAAGGTCTAAAAAATATACGAGTTCGATCAACTGGCGGGCGGAAATCCCGTCAAACGACCAGACCTCAACAAATCTCACGGAAGGGAAGGGGTGGATCCGGAATTTCGGAAAAACACCTCACGTAATTAATGGACGCCCCCTTATAAGATATTAATGAAAACTTTTTGTTAAGAATCTTTAACAGCAAAGAAATAATGTGTGGGCTGGTCACGGAGATTACATAAATAAGAATAAATGAAGAAGGAAAATGGATGGATGGAATGTAAGTGATTGAGCAGCACTGGCGAATCTGAAATTGGAAATGGTGTCGGTAGGGAGTTGCCGCACTATAAAATAATGCATTATGAATGACTAGCTGACCCGGTCACGCGTTGCTGTGACTCAGTAGTTATAGTACCTACGTTTGATCAATGTTATTCTAAACTTCCTAATGTAGTCAAATTAATATTCAATAATAAAGACAAAAACGTTTCAGTCGATTTGAAAATTCAAAAGCAATTGGTAAAGAGTTTCGGAGAGTTGAAATTAAGTGCAAACGAACTTAAAAAAATTAATTTACATTTTATTACAAACTACTTAATTGAAAATATATAAAAAAATTGATATTTATAAAAAATAAATTATTTATTTATTTACTGAAATTTCAGTTTTATAAATGAGGTAGATGAAGTTGAGTTTTAAACATTTTTAACAATTATTTTCATTACTTTAAGTTATTACAATTTATAATCTTAATTTATCTAAGCTCTAATTAGTGTACAATATTTTTGGTTAGCCTGTCTTTTGCTAATACAAATTGATTTGATGGTTTCCTCACACGTGAGCAGGCATAGTTACCCATGGGAGAAACACGTATTTTCCAAGTCCAAGCCACAAACGGACATTGATTGGCCTTGAGACTTATTTATGGTCATAGCGAAATCAAACTAATCCGAAATTGAAGCCTTTTAAATGGTTTTGGAGATTCTGACGGTATCATTGGAATACGTGGCAACAGGACGATTTCCAGTCAAAATAGTTGCTTCAAGAACATTTCCGGTGATCCTTTTGATGATCAAACGTGTACCGTTTGATGATCTAAGTGGATTCAAATTACGAAGAAGAATAATCAGTAAACCAAACGTTAACCGAAGATCGTGTGGTGGCATTCCTGTCATATCCAAAGAATTAAAAAACTCAGTTGGAAAATTAAGGCTTCATTTTCATCTACAATAGTGTCTATTGATTTAAAAGACATTAGATCACCTGGCAACAGCTAATTTCGTCGACGTCAACCTTTTTTGATGCCAAAATAGCACGATTAGGCTACTCCTGGAACACACTGTCCCGGTCACGCGGTGCTATATGAGATAATATCAGTGAACAGTATGGAAAGAAAAAAAAATTGAAAGCAGATTTCGAATGTGGCAGGATTCCAAGGTAGAGAGGAGAGAAAGGGAAAACACAATAATGAAGGAGTACTGGAGGGCTGGCCATAATGAAAAGAAGGAAAATTAGTAGCAAGCAAGAAATACTTACACGTTTTTGAAATTATCATAACGTTTTCTTCAATGTTATATTCGGATGTGTAATTACTTTGTCGTTACGTATAATAACAGACAAATGATGCACAACAATATAGTATAATTTTAACACAATACAAAGCACAATTAAATTTTGAGAAACACACATATGGCGTGGAACAGACTGTAGCATAACTAAATCAAAACACAACGCCATCTATTGGATGGTTCGATGAATTAACACACCGCCATCTGTAAGAAACTTATGATGGCTTGGAATAGACTGCAGCATAAATAAATCGAAACACAACTCCATCTACTGGTTGGTTACCCAACCTGTCATGATAAATTAACACACCGCCATCTGTTAGAAGCTTATGGAATTTACAAACCACTCTCATATGACAAACGTTTAATTCGTAATAATAAATATTGAGGTCAATAATCGAGATAAAAACTATTCTATATTTTAAGATGGAGCAAATTAGACACATTAAGCCAAATTTAATCAACGGGAGGACAGCGGATCGAATCCCTGTCCGGGCATCCAGATTTTGGATTTCCATGGTTTCCCAAATCACTCCAGGCAAATGCCAAGATGCTTCCTTAAAAAAAAGGCCATGGCTGAATTCCTTCCCATTCCTTGCCCCCATCCTTTCCCGTCTCTAAAGACCTCGCTGTTGAAAGACGTAAAGCAGTTAAAAAAAAAAAGATTTTCATCAAAATCGGTTAAGTAGTTTCGGAGTTCATCCCGGACAAACATCGTGACACCAGTTTTTATATATAAAAGATTTGTATGACTGGCGGCCAAAGAGAATATTGAAGTTATTGATGTTGTGAAATGTTTTTTGTTCATGCTGTCTAAATTTATGTAGAATAATACAGGAAGAATTCAAGAAATTATTAGTAATCGTTGATAAAAGACCAGTGAGAGAAATTGAATATTTTTAATTGAGGTAGAAAAGAAGGTGATAGTTCATGTAAAATAATTCTGAAGTCAGTGATACGCGGAAAGCTGTAACTTATACTGTATGTTCTAAAGGCGCGTCCACACTATGCCATACGGCAAGACTATGTGGGATAGCGTGGCAAGGCCGACCCCGGCAGCGTAGGGGATAGCGTCCTAGCCTCGCGTTGCAGGAGTCGCCGGTTTGAGTCCGGCCCAGGGCATGGGTGGTTTTAATTAAGTGTTGTGTTTATCTTGTGTCGTCTATACCAGGTAGAATCAATAATACATCGAGTGATCCGATACATACTTCCAAACTACAAGATTACATAGTGCTGGCTGTATGGCCTCGTAGCCAAATGCCAATAAAAAAAAAAAAATAGCATGGCAAGTGTAGACCTCTCTGCGGTGTGGCACAACTGACAATTGTCGGTCCACTTCAAAGGGAGCCATGCCATTTCTGTAGATAAGGGTGGTGGGAACGTTTCATTTGACCCTGGGTGGTTGCAGTTGAAATTTCACACTAATGGTGGAACGGACTAACGAGTAAGTCTCTGCATTAATAGAGCTTATCGCACTCGATATGTTTAGTGGGATTGTCTTTTGTCAGGTTGAAGATTAGAATAAAAAAAGATCGTAATACAAGATATGATGCGCTCACTAAAATAGCAATTAGTGTTAGTGTTGATATAAAAGCAATTGATAGTAAAATTATGAATCTAGCTGGAAATTATTCACTAGATATTAAAAAAGAAAGTCTCCGGTTGCTAAAAATCGCAGATTAACAGCTAAATGTTCTCTGGCTGAATGATGTGTCACTATTGTTTATTTTCTACCATATAAAATTAATAAGAGTCTCAAAACACTACTCGATATTCGGAAAAAGATCGCTCCCACTTCTGTACTCTAGATTGAACTCATCTGCATCATTAATCAATCATTCATCAAATTAATGCATTAATATACCTCGGAGAGTGTGACGTATCCAAAACCATCGTTTTGTGGTTCATGAAACTTTCGACCATTATCACTGCAGCGGCGGCAACAAGCAGGTAAACATCTTGTCACTGAATGCTATTTCCTATGTGCACGCATTGAATTTTCTGTGGAGCCGTACCTGCTGACTTTGCCATATGACCTTGCCCTACTTTGTCATACGGCATATTGTGACGCACCTTAAGAACTGTACTCTGGGCAATTTTTTTGTCATTATCATTCTTAGCGAATGGACACTATCGCATCACTCAAAGCCTTGATTCCGAACAATAACGTTCTGTCCTTGTATTCGGGAGGACTCGGGTTCGATTCCAATTCGGAGTTGGGCTTTCCATGGTTTCCCCAGATCTTTCCAGGAGAATGCCGGGATGATTCCTACAAAAAGGTCATGGCCGAATTCCTTCCCGTCCTTTACCCTCAGCCCTTTCCTGCCTCTAATGACCTCGACACCAATGAGGCCTAAAACACTTAGCAAAAAAGAAAACAAATTCTCAACATAGGTTGTACGAAGAATTTTCCACTGTTCAGACTGGATCGTCAGTTGCTGGAGCAATTGAGGGAGGTTAAGTGCTGCTAAGTTTATGAAGCGGAGATCTGAGACCGTCTCCGCATTCACCTTGATGACTGTGGGAACCACCTATAAAATTCAATCAGGACGGCGGGTACGTTGGGACCTGGACTCAAAGTACCTCACCGAACCAGAGTGCCGTGCCTTAACGCACTCAGCCACACTGGCGGGTTCTTTTTTGTAATTATTATTATTTTTTCTTAAAAAATAAAATTTGCTAGTCTTAATCAGTTGCAACTGCATTTACATTTTTTCTAGTGTATATACATCATGTCGTCTTCATTGCTGGGGATATGGCCGTAGACTGCGTGGCACGATATGAGGACGGGGGAGGGAGGGATTGGGTGGAAAGCTACGGTTCGCCTACGTGGGGGTGGGGGGGGGGGGAGGGGTTGAGACGAGCGGCGGTTTCAGAGTTTCAGAGCCGTACCACGTATCTTATCATTCATATTATTTGTCACAGTTAACATAAGGTAAAGAACACGCAACAACAGGTGAAAATTTATTTCCGGAATTTAATTCCGCATGTAATTTACGAAAGTCTGACATGAGGAAACATTACAAAATGTCTTGTGGAATGAATAAGGGAAAAAGCTGCGTGCCACGTGGAAAGGGTGGGGGGGGGGGGGAGTGGCAGGGGGCAGAGGCAAAAGCAACCTAAGGTTACGTGAGGGGGAGTGGGGAGGAGGGTTCAAAGGGCGCCAAAATGGTGCTAAGTAGTTTATGGACGTTCCCTCGTTACTCTTCAGTATGGAAAAAACAATCCAAACACAGCACTTAATTAAAACCATCAACACGCCAAGAAAGTCTGTAACTGCAGCCCCTTGCAACATAAAGCAAGCGTGCAACTCCTACGCCACCAGAAGCGGTTAAAATACATTTGTGATAGTAATAAGTGTACTCTTGAAAGAGACGGTTGTTCTACACTACTAGATTGTAACGTACCTGTTTCGGCTCGGCGACTCGGGAATTGCTAGCGGTATGAATGCAACACACCTGGAGTGCGGCCTATTTCGTCACATTCGGTTTACAGCCTTCCGCGAGTGCCACTTGATTTAATATGTTGCCATGACAACACGCCCCGCCTCGCTACGCCAATCTGTCGAAATTACGCCGCTGAGGTTGTTACTATTACAGCTGGCTGTATTAAACTCGGGAAATATTGGACTTTGGCGGGGTGCGGAGCTTGCAGCAGGGCTTGGGGAGTGGCAAGGAGGGTGTTACGCAGTACCACTGGTAGTGACGTCCAGCGATATGCAGTGCTTAGCTAGATCAGCCTCAGGCACAATAGGCGGCAATAGAAGGCTGCTAATGAGAATTTTTACTTCCTGTCAGTGAATTAGGTTATAAGGAACGCTATGACTTAATATCTCTATCACCGTTAATATCCAACTTGTATACTGAAAGGGCTATAAAGAAATAAAAGAAAAATTTGTATGTAACATAAGCGTTCAAAAAGAAAAAAGTCAATATGCTTCGATTTGCTGATGACATAGACCTATTAGCAGAACAGACCGAAGACATTGAGAAGTTGCTGAATCGCATGAGCAAAACACTGAAGGGAGATTTTGAACTAAATATAAACCAAGGCGTGACAGACGTGATGAAACGTAGCAGAAATGATAACAATAATAGTGGATTAAATATAAAAATAGGATCAGATGCAATAGGAGAAGTAAGTGAATTCTGCAACTTAGGAAGTGAAATTACAACTGATGTTAAAAGCAGTGAACTACTAGCGATAAAGTCTTCTTAAAATAAAAAATCTTTTGGTTTCAAATATTGATCTACAAATCAGAAATAATTTTTTAAAACTAAATTTGTGCATGGTTGCGAAGCATGGACTTTATGAATACCAGGGAGAAGGAAAATTGAAGCATTGGAAATATGGAGCTGGAGAAGGATGCTGAAAATTAAGTGGGCAGATGAAGTATAAAGTGAACGAGTGTTGGAATTAGATGGTGAGCAAAGAAGTGTGTGGAAGATGGGGAGACAGGATGGTGGTTCATATTTGAAGACATGCAGAATTGATTAACTTGTGACTGGAAGGAACAGCAGAAGGTAAAAACTGTAGAGGTAGACAGAGATTAGAACATATGAAACTGATAATTGAAGCCGTGGGTTGTAAGGAGCCCAAGATAGGAATGGATGGACGGCTGCATAAAACCAGTCGAGATTCTGATGACAACAAAAATAAAAGTATGTCTTAATATTACTCGGGATAGTATCCGGGAAGATCATTTAACTGCTTCAAAATATGATTTCAGAATTGTATTCAGTTTGGTAATTTTTATAGTCGTAATAAAAATGAGGAAATTTAAAATGAAGCTTGCAGATATAAAGATTCGAATTGCTTTCCAAAATTTCGATACTGTAAAGGACATGCTACTATGCTTCTAGAAATAAAAATCCTTTACTTAAAAGTCTTTGAATTCATAATAGATTGAGTGGCTAAGGGGCCGTTTCAGACTTTCAACTTCAGTTACTAATGGCTGGATTTATCTGGATTTCAACTTTTACTCGTCAGCTCATAGATTGTTTAATTTTTTCTCACCCTTCAGAATGATATTCTCGATGGGAACGGGAATTACAAAATTTTGTACGTGTCTTAATTCAATGCAAAGTGTTGCGTGTTACAGGATGTTAGCGTACTAATAAAGTAGGAGATTTAATCCCAGTCTTACAGTACTATGTTTGTATGCAATTTTCTGACGGAATTTCGCCATTGAGTATGGTCTAAACACTGCAAATAAATAATTAAATAAATAAAAATTACTTTTACAGCAGTCGTGTTGCGTATTGCAAATTATTTTAGAATTCTACCGCATTTCCGGTTCGTCGTTTCAGCATTTAGAGGAGAACCTTGTTAAGTCTCGGTGTTATAAAAATCATTTCGTCATACAGGATTTATGTATCAATTCTGTAAATCATAATACGCATTTCCATGGTTCACACAATACGTAACCGGTTCGTTGAGTTGTGTCTGGCTGAATTTTAAAATCACTTTGAACCATTCCATCTTTCTATTCAGATTACCATTACGGTATCGCTCTGACCTCGTATTAAGGGGACTTAGGTTCGAATTTCCATCCGACAGTTCAGTTCTCGGTTTTCCATGTATTGTCGAATTCACTGCAGGTGAATGTTCTTTCAAAGTGCATCAGTGGAGACTTCAGTCCATCCAGCTGAAGATATTTATTACTAATCTTCTTCAAATCTGCAATGGGCAAGCTGTTGAGAGCATACAAGACGAATAATAATCATAGTGAAAAAATTATTATATGATACAAAAAAATAAACATTAATTTTACAATTCAATTTGGCAAAAGGCGCATTAGATACAATTATTTCTTTTGTAAAAATTCTTCAACTGAGTAGAAGGAGTTGCCAATAATATAATCACACATTATTTCTTTAAATGCATCTTTATTATTTGGAAACATTTTTTTATTCTTTCAGGAATTTTATTAAACAAATGTGTCCGAGAATACTTAACTTTTCACCAAAGACAGTGCTGTTGTGTTTTGTACAAGTGTTTCTTTCTTTCTTGTATTGAAAGTGTGTACTTGTGAATTTAATGTAAAAATGTTCTACGAAAAAGCACATGAGATAATATATATGCTGAGAAGTCATAAAAAATGGTAAGCTTTTTAAAGAGTTGTTTACAAGAAGTTCTTGGTTTTACCTTACACAACAACTTTATAACTATTTTCTGTGCTATGAAAACTTATTTTACTTTGTGAAAAGTTTTCACCAAAAAATTAAGCCATACGACATGACTGAATGAAAATAAAAGGAATAGTCGATTGGTACAATACTGTTTCAATTTTTTTTTTTAAAAGTGCAAGTGAGGTGGAAATATTTAATAGTATATAAGACATCTTCAGCTGAAATAATTATTGAGAACATCATGTTATTTGGCACTAATAATTATTTTCTAAATAATGGAGAAAAAGTTTAGAAGACAAAGAGACTCGCGATACATTCACATTTCTTTGTTATCTCCCTTGTTGGAGTACTACAGATTTAAGAGAATCCTTAGCTTGTAGTATTTTGATTTTACTACCCTCAACCTGGTTCGCTGTTTGACCTGCCCCCCTCCTCTCGCGGGTGATATCGGGAGTCTCGCCTCGCCGCCCGCCCCCTATCTACGTCACGCATGCGACGACGGGGGCGGTGGAGGCGGTGATGCTGCCCCCTACATCGGCGATTGCTCAACTCCCAGAAACACCAAAGACTTGAATGATTTTTTCATTCCGTTAACAAGAAGGATTATACGCACGACATGTTGAGCTTCACCACTTTATTACTCCCTCTCTCGTATACGCAGTTGTCTATAAAAATCACAGCAGTAACGATAAAATACCCTTCAATATTTCAAGTTTTGTGGTACCAAGAAGCTGTTTTCACCAAGTTCCCGTAATGGTGTTTCTCTTATGCACTGATGTTATAATCGGTGAATGTATTAAAATTTAAAAGTGTATTTACATGCAAACCCTTTTGATCCTATCTTAGCTGAAAAAAGATACAGTAAACGCGAATAAGCATGAAAATAACTATTAAAAATCAAAAAGGAACTTGCTTAATTCCGACTTACGTTGTGAACAAGATGATACATTTTATATTTCATTTTCTATAAATCTGATATGTAGTGGTTGCTACGACTACGTAAAACTAACCTTAGGGATTGGGAAAGTAATAAACATTAAACTGTAATTGAATATATTGATATCACACCGAGGCTAACCATATAAATCTGAACTCGCGATTTGTTTGGTTCCTTTTCTTATTAGTTTATTTTACCCCTTTCTGCGGCAAAGGCCTCCCTCGTCCCCCCCTTTTTTTTTTTTTTTTTTTTTGCTTATAGCTTTGTGACTTGTTGAAGTCATTATAGATGGGAAATGACTGGGAACAAGGAACACGAAGAAATTCGGCTATGGCCCTTTGAAGGAAACATTTCGACATTCGCCTGGAGTGATTTTGGGAAACCATGGAAAACCAAAATCAGGAAGGATGGACGGACGGAGATTCGAACCTGCGTCCTCCCGAATACGAATACGTAGAGCCTTATTGTACTACGACCAGTCCTTCAGGATATTTCACAAAATAATGAACCTCACAGGTTTCTATATATATAAAATAATAATAATTAAGACTGCTACTTCTGCGTGCGTTTGCAATTCTGAGATTGTAACGCTTCAGCATTTCCTGGAAAGAGTGAGACCGTCAGGAAAATGTATTATCCCAATTTGGTGAAACAACTTCGAGTAGCTATCAAGGAAAGAGAAGAGACAAGTTGTTAATAAATGAGTTGTTTCTTCAGGTCAATGAACCGAGTTACAAGTACCTCATTGTCATGGATAGAAATCAACAGCATAGGATTCAGCTGGCTTCGCAGCCAACATACTTCGCAGTCCGTCCCCGTTTAGACTTAATTCTACTCTTCATTGCTTCACAAGTGAAGATAATTCTCATAAAATTAAAAAAAAACTTCAGAGGTCACCGTGACGATTACATGTGGCGGATTAAGACATTAAATCCCTCGTCACTGTACTATTTACAAAAACTGAAAAAAATCTGCACAAAACGTTATTACTTTCTAATGAGTAGAGGTGCTTTAAAGAATCGGAATATTAACAAATTGGAAAAGCCACTGACGTACCTGACTGCCATTCGGATCGTTAGTTCCAATTTAGCTCTTTATCCTCACATTTCTCCTGTGTCGTGTAAATACATAGCTGTCCTTAGCCTTTTAACTGCTTTCATTCTTTGCATTATCTTACCATCGCATAAGCTTTTTACAGTCTCTTATTATTTCCGTATCAATGTAGTTGTAAGATTTCGTATACAGTCTGTATGGCACAGTACGCTGAATCACTGTACACTGGATCGTGGAGGTACAGCGAGACCTGGCACGAGCCCAGGGACCGGCGTACCACCCGTCCTGACTGCAGTTTTTATGCGGTTTTCCAAAGCCACAAAGGCGAATGCCGGAACGGTCCACAATCTCACAAACGAAAATATACTTATCACAAACAGAACACAGTTACATCATTCATAGACAAATAATAGACAAATAGCAATGCTTCACTTTGCATGGCTATTCGGTTTTTTTTTTTTTTTTTTTGTTAGCTGTTGGTCTCTCAACCAAAATGACATACGATAGCTGCTTTGCTCATAAATTATCAGCTTCACAGTAATCAATTTTTCTCACATTTTTCAACTAAAAACATTTATTTCCACCACTGCATTTCACCATTTATAATTACATTCATTTAGTCATTTCATAATAAAAATCTTTAGTCCTCAGACTCAACTTAACACCAACTTCCATAACAATGAATACACCAAACGTTTTTGCTAATCTCATAGATAACCATTACATTAACTTCTTACAGGCTAGCCAACCTAATCTACGTATGAACGTATTTAACACTTATGATGAAGCCGTTTCACCATGTGTATTAATAATGTGTATTAATATCTCATTTACACCAATCATTTTATACTTAATTACTGCTATGGTTGTTATCTCACGACATTCTTAGCACGTTGTAAGGCCTAGTAGCAGGTATAAGATACTTGGCGTCTGCAAGAACATGCGGTTGTAAATCAGAGCTCCAAATTTGACCATGCCAACGATAAGCAAAACAAAGAATGTAGGGAAAAGGTGGCGAAGAAGGAAAAGACTATGAAAAAATTATTAATTCTTAAAAGAGAAAAGTATTAATGTACTGCACTGAACACAATTTCTGCATAAAGATATCAGTATAAATATTCAAACTGGGAAGAATTGATTTTAATTTATTCGCAAATAATAAAATACAGAATTGATATTATTCATTGAAATACTGCTGCAGAATTATCCGAGACACAATCCTCTAATAAGTAGAACGGAGTAGAGGGAATTTCTGATTTTTTTTTTTTTTTTGGTTTAATTATTTTACTTTATATTCGCAAGCGCTCGGCCTTCACTAATGCCACTTTAATTGCATTTCCAGTCTCGTGCTTACGGGATCTTGGCGGGATTACTCGGTATCGTGTACTGTACGTTTGCAGCGGATACAAAATTACGACTCCGTCTCCGAGGCATAATTAAACTCTGCGCCGTCTTCCAGAAGTTATTGGTTCGGCAAATATCACTAACAAGGTACGACGAAATAAAGTACGCTTCACAATCCAGGCAACTTTCTTACTGCATCGGCTGCATCATGTACTGGACACATTCAGTTTTCGAATCATAATATTCACAAATTAATGAAGTAAACTAACTTATTCGAGTAAACTTTTACAGGAATAATTTTAATTCAAGAAGTAGAAAATTTTACACGATGTATCCCCCATTAAAGCAATAAAATAACAAACTTTTTAACAGTATCGGAAGCTATTACTCTTTATTTGAAAACGTTTTTTCTTATATAGAGCCACAACAAAATTTTTATACTCACCAAGTATTAAAAGTTTGAACTCTTGCCATGATATATTGTTTCAGAGGTTTGTAAGACCTTGTGATGTACCAGTGCCCCTTATCCGAACTTAAAACTTTGTAGATGATTATTTTCATCATTGTATATTGCAACTATCACTGATAATAATTTCGATATTAAATTACTGTTTGCATAATGAAGTTATTATAACTAAACTGTGGCCACAATATATTTATTATTAATACTACAAATTCGTTAACTTCGTGTTTGTTAACTGAATTTCGTTATCAATGCTCAAAGTATCATATAAATGAAATTAAAAAAAAATGTTCAGTTTGGCATGACAACTGACGTAATTATCAATTGTTACGCCAAGATGTTTAAATTCAAACCAGCATCTCTCCCTCCACCTCACAATTATATTAAAATTTTTTTATCTACCTATTGATCAGTTATTTGGATTTCGCTTTCTAAGTACAGTAAATATATATAAATAATAACTAAGTATTTCAAAAAAATTAATATATGTATTTTTTCTTATTATTTTTTTTTTTAAATGTTAGGCTCCGAAGCTATATATAGTCATGTGTCTGAAGCAAGGGCGTAGCAAGGGTTAGCTTCAGGGCGGGGCTAAAAGAAGGAAATGTAATGGAAATACTAGTTGAAAATGGTCACAAAAAAAAAAAACGCTCTATTAACTTATTTAAGCACTAGTCTGTGAGGGTTCTAAATTTTTGAAAAATTTATTTTGCAGTGTTTGTTAACTCCGATGAAAATGTATGAATACGTACGACCCCCAACTCGTCAGAGTATGTATCCACTCTCATCATGCGCCCTGTGTCAGTTTCAAAAAGTAAATTAAATATTAAAAGTGGAAATTTTTATTTTCATATATTTTTCGCTCGATTACTTGAAGAAGCGAGCCAGGGTGGGGCAAGCCCCCCCCCCCCCCCCCCCCCTGCTCCAGCCTGGCTACGCCCATGGTCTGAAGTACGAACTGTTGGGACGTCTACCCTATTCACCAGACTAGGCTGCATCTGACTTCCAACTGTAATCAAACTAATGAATCGATACAAGAGATGATGGCAGCCATAAAATGGCTACTTTCGTACCTTCCACAATAACAATCTAGGAAAGGAATCCATTCGTTTGGAGAAATTATTGACAAAATTCATTACACTTGAAAGGTGCTAGATACTTTCACTGTCAGAGAATTGTTCGTCTTACCGTCATATATTGGCCTTATTTAACAGAGCGAACGATTTATCGCTCTGTCCCTTTAGAAGCAATATAGCCCAAAAAATTTTGTTCGCAACCAACCAGATGTATTTAGCATTAAAGTGTATATCATGAGCTTGTTGATTTAGAGAGATTTAAAAACAGGTTTTGTGCAAATATTTAGCTCAAGTACTTTTGGATACCGAAGTATGGAACAGAGAAAACCAGTTACGAATGAAGGAAAAGTTATTTTTATCTATCTTATAGCGTTACATAAGCTTTTACATATTCTTAATATAAAACAATAAATTAAGAATTTGACTATAGCTGCTGTATTACAAAAAAAACCTATTAAATTTCTTCTTCGGTTTCAGTGTTTTAGCAATTCATTTCTTCGAGTTTTGTTATAACAGTGATATAGAATATAGCGTCACATCTACATTGAATATAAGAATATTGTAATTCCGTCAAAAATTACGTGTTGAACGCATTATTTTTGCAATTTATTTCTTTGATAACTAAATGCGGTTGTAATTAAATAATGTTTAAAACCTTGAAAATGATGTAATGCAGCTGTTTCCTAGCTTACTGTAAAAGATGGATCTCTGGACAAAGAAAACATCTACATCCAAAGAATAAAAATAAACAAAAAACAACTAATAATAATACTTTTCTTTCAGTTCTGGCGATTCTTTCCTTCGTAGATGCTTAACCTTGCGACAGGCGCGCTTCCAAAAGTCGCACTTCAGGGCGTAAGTATCAACATGATACATACAGCCTTTAGAAACTCACAATTTTTTTGTACTTTAATGATTAATATTAATTGTATGTGTAAGGTGCATTAAAGACAAACTTTCATTTCAACAAAAAAGAGGTTCCTTTATTCAACTAAAAGAAGAAAAATTAATAAATAATAAAGTCTTAATGTATTAGCCTTATACATCATCAGCTCCTATTACTTCAACGCAAACAATCTATATTTTCTTTCAATGTTGACCGCATGTAAGACTGGTGCCTTCTGTGCGTCTTGTTTTTTCTTGTGGGCATAATCGACATCTCTTCCTTCCAGTTTGGCCACAAACCGAGGAATCGTAGTTCATATTCTCTTCTGTCTTCCTTTTCGCTGCTAATTTTCTTAAGTCTTCAGGAAATTTCTTGCGCCACTGAAGATATTCTTCAAAATTTCATAGTATCAATTTGACACCAATGGTGTTTACAACTGGAGACATGAAGAAAATTTGATATACTCGAGAATATGTTACTTACCGATAAAATAGTAAAAGGTTGGGTCGAAAAGAAATTGTAATCTTGAACTAGCGAAAAATCACGCTAACTGCCGCAAGTAGGCTTATCAATTTGATACAAACAATTTTTTCCAGAGAAAGCAAAACACCGGCTGGAGTCGGGAACATCACTGGCAGGTTGAGGTAGGGGATCCACTAACACTGATCACGTGCCTCCAAATACGCTGAAAACTGTTTCACATGTACCAAAATGATACTTGCGCCCGTCGCTGGGTTAACTAAAAGAACTAAATAATTAAATAACGCGCATAACCTGGAGCAACACCTCCGGCCGTTGTAAGTCAGACAACGAAAGTGTGGAGCGTGACGTCATATCGTAACGGGCATGCCTACACTAAGTTTAACCGTTTATTAGTATAAATAATTTAGTATCAAAGATCAGTTTTAATACCGTGATACGAGCTTACAGCGCAGAACTTCAAGAGAATTTAAAACTAGCCACGAATAGTGCATGTCATTGATGACCAATCTGGTCAGTGTACCGTTGCCAGGAACTGGACGCTGCCCCTGAACAAAGCGGCCTGGCATCCTCTCAGCAAGAGGACTCTCGACAAAGCGGCTTCGTCAGCCCCAGTACACAATATCTGCTCCGAACCTCTGTCCACTGGACGTAACTGTTTACCACTCGCACAGCAGCTCCAAGAGGTAGATGGAGGGCCATTCAGGAAGGACCTTAATTTTGAAAGTCGGCTCTTCTTCAAACAAGAGGGTCCGCGCCCACAGCCAATCTACGATATTGGCCGAACCAGCAGACGAGCAGGGAAGGAAGCAGAACATTGGTTGGAGCACGAGATCTAAGCAAAAACGGGGCATTCTGAGTGAAACAGAAACACATCGACTCATCCATATGGTTTTTTACTGGTTGTTGAAAAGATTCTCAGCAAAATGTGTTCTGAGAGCTTAGAGGAGTAAAACCAAATTCAGGTTTAATAGAGATAAACATTTTTTATTATTATTATTTTGATTTAATCGCTTGTACATGTCGAGTTATTAAAGCTGGAAGAGAATTGGTGGTAACTAACTTCTAAACTAGATGTCACTTTAGGCGTACCTCAAGATAGATTAATAGAACCACCTCTTTTCTTAATTATAGCAGGTTGCGATTGTTTGCAGTTGATGCAGTTATCAATAGGGAAGTAAGGTGCTCTGACGATTGTGTAGAAATTCAGCGTTATCTGGGTGTTATTTCGGAATGGTGCTATAAATGGCAACTTACCCTGTACATAACTAGAAAAAGAATCCGTTTGCTCACGAGTACAAGGTAAATAGCTCAGTTGTTAACACAGTTGATTCTGTGAAGTATTTTGGTGTAATAGTGCAAAGTAACACTAAATGAGTCATTCACAAACTTCCGTTGTGAGTAAAGCTAATTCTAGGTTATGATTCATAAGTTGTATTTTGAAGAACTAGAACGCTCATACAAAGAAAATGTGTTATAAAATTCTCGAGAGTTCACATTTGGATTACTGTTGTGGAGTTTGGGTTCCATATCACTCGATTTGTGACCGTTTCCTGTAGCTCGTACGAAAGCGTCACAGAATTGACAAATAGATTGGGAATTGCATATATCAATTATTTGAGAAAAGCCATGCAAAGAAAATTACTGACACATCAACTTTTTTTTTTTTTTTTTGCTTATGGCTTTATCCCTCGTTGACGCCGAGATCATTAGAGTACTGTGGGCAAAGAACGGGAATAAATTCGACCATAGCGTTTTGAAGGAACAACTCCGACATTCGGCTGAAGTGATTTGTGGAAAGCATATCCCAAATGTAAATGGCGGGATGGAGATTCGAACCCGCGTCCTCCCGAATGCAGCCCAGAACATGAACTCCACTTCTTAAGTTATGTACAGGAAGCCAAAAATTATATCATATGGAATATTTTTATGTAGCATACACATTATTTGTAATTTCCACAGTTGCCGAACGTGAGAAAGTGCCTCATACTTCTACATATCATGCAATCTACCCAATTTAGATGTCTTTCTATATTATTTAAGTGTAATCTGAAAACTGTTCTCTTCGTGTTTAGTTTCTGCTTAGCTGTACATATTTGTATACCATCCATTCACGCAGGGTACAAAATGATAAAAACAATAATAAATAAATAAAATAAATAAATAAATAAAATCCTTTTGTACCTATTATTGAGAGACAAACAAGCTGATCAACATACACAAGGCTTATTGACGGCCTTTGACAACAAGACCCACTCAAGAAAGCAACGTTTATCTTTTAGTTGAATTGTCATCGCTTGTCAAGAAGATCATTTTAAACTTTGCAAATATTTAATTTAATTTCGGCTCATGATTTTGTAAATATTTAATTTGCTGGCTGTATGGTTCATACCGATTGTAATTAAAAAGAAAAAATAGCATTAAGAATCCATTCTTTAAATTCCCAGAATAGACTATAATTCTCACTACCGTAAAGCACCGTATTCCAGATACAAAATAATCTCTCTGGCAGCAAGTTCCAGATTACTTTATCAGCATTTATGAAGAAATATTTCTTCACTGGAAATTATTTGAAGATAATATTAATAGAATGATGGAGTAAAGAAAGATATGATTGAGATCTGAATAACAGAAGATTCTTTATTTTTTTTAACTGTTTTACGTCTCTCAACAGCGAGGTCCTTAGAGACGGGAAAGGATGGGGAGGCAAGGAATGGGAAGGAATTCGGCCATGGCCTTTTTAAGGAAGCATACCGGCAATTGCCTGGAGTGATTTGGGAAACCATGGAAAACCCAAATCTGGATGCCCGGACGGGGATCAGAACCGCCGTCCTCCCGAATGCGAGGCCAGAACGCTAGCCGTTACACCACCACGCTCGGTCAGAAGATTCAATACGAGACAGAGCAACTTTTAGGAGACTGATCCAAAATTTCAATGGTTTTCAGGGGAAGGAGAGGAAATGTAGTAACATTTGGACGGAAGAAAGGAGGAAACAGCAAAGTGAGAGGATGAAGAACTATTGAAAGTCAAGAAAAGAAGGATTGAAATGAATGCACGGGATTACTTTTCGTGGTCCTTAGATGGCCGATATCGAAGAGAAGAAGAAGAATGAAGGTTTAGTGAATGTCAGGGTTCTTTCGATGGGAGAAATCAGAAAACATCCTCTCCATGCCAGACTACCAAAGTTTTACGATAAGTGTTTTTTGAAGTTCACTCGACGACGTGTAGAGAGCTCAATCAATTACATTACCTGGTAAATCGTATCTGAATAAGCATGCGGCGCCTAGTGTACTCAGCCAGTGATGCACTGCTGCTTACGTGGATATCGACTGTGCAGGCGCCAGGTCTACTTTGCAGTCACGCACTACGGGCTTTGTACCGGCGCCACGCCCTCTGTGCACGAGATAAATGTGTTTTAGCCCGGATGTCACGAAAGCATGCAATCTTGCCGCTCGTTCATTATCACCAGATGGGAACATTCTTTACTTCCACTAAGCAGGTGATGGAGTTCACGTTGGAAAAATGAAATTTACGCCACGAGAACTAAAGCACACGTCACAAAATCTCCTAAATACTCGTACGACGGACACAGCTACATTGATATTGATTTATCTGCAAAGAATTTGTAATGTTGATAGCACTGTTTGTGCTCAGGAAATCAAAATTCCATTCTGTTTTAGAATAGTGAATATAATATTTAAAGCGGCTTTGGCAGCTGATATTTACCTCTGGAATCTAATATCCGTTGTGCCAACATAAATCAGGAAAATAAAACATACAAGCATTTGACGTTAAATTATTAAAAAAAAAAAAAAAATCAGAATGCTTACTAATCTTTGCCACAATCCACCACAGATAATAGCTTCTCAAGTAAGTTTACTTAATATCCTGGCCAATAAAATAGATTATGTTTCGAAATAAAATAAAAAGTAGAAACAATTATATGAAAATTAGATGCTATAAACAAAATTAACTAGGAATTAGAAAGTTATTTGAAAGAGATTTTAAAAGAAATAAACTATTCAAGAAACACGATACTCATAGTATCTGACTACTTCATTAGCACTCTTCTACTCAACTTCAATAATTTGGGTCCTGTATGATCTCGCCATTCTCAAGCAACGTCCGTAACAAGAAGGTTCCTAACGTTCCTGGTATATCCCAAAATTACTTGAACCGATGAAGGGTTAATTAAACCGTTATATCTTCCTCTCCAATTTGTATTTGCTGTTAGTTGCATTTGCAAATAAGTTTCACACACAGATTTGTAAAATTATTGTCTGTGTACCTGTAAGAATATTTTTTGTTGGTGATATCAACAACATTCAAAAAATTCACATAAACTTGTCGATAAATGTAGTTTATACCTCTGTTAACATGATGTTTCCTTTGCGGCATTATTATAGTGTTCAATATGTAAAGATTGTGTAGTCAATAAAAAATATTGAAAACACTAAAAAATATCAATACCCATGTGACCTTTCAATCAAATAATATACCAAAATGGTTACATTTTATACCTACCATTACAGTTTTCCTATTCAGCATGTGGCCATAAAGCACCTTCATTTAACTGTCTTGTAACCTAATGAGCTGGCTCTTTTGGCATTTATCTTCATTCCATGCTTACTTATCCAATCAGATCTTCCTGTAATTGACAATTTGACTATTAACAGTGAAACGTAGAAAATAATTTATATCACATTTCGGTAATGTAATATTACTAAGTTCTCAATGTATGAAATTCAACTACAATGCGTTCAGTGGTGAATGGGGAAATATTAAATGTTATGGACATAGAAACAGTCGGGCGTCCGTTTGTATCATAGTTTTATTTTTAATAGGTGAATAAAGTCAGTACTTTTAATAATAACTTTGGAATGAGTCGATTCTATAGTTCCATTGCGTGCTCGTTATTCTATGTTCCTAACGTAAGTATAGCAATCGTGTTTGATAATCGTACTACTGTTAGATTAAATGGCGTAAACCCATTAGGAGGCCAGTTTAATCCAAGGTCAATGGCACGAGTTAAACTGTTAATAAAATATTCTCAGAAAAATAATACGCACAACAATACCTCTGACGTAATGAATAAATTTACAAATCGTCGTAGTCCAGAGGGTACTATATATGAGTGTAATCGTTGATAAGCACCTTCAAATACAGTATCTCTTCTTGTTTCATATATGGTTGCATTAAATCGCGATTGGAATGCATGCTCCGGTGGCAATCTAGTTATCGAAATACCGCTTTCTTATTATTATTTTTTTAATCATTATCATACATACTTTGAGTCTTAAATTTCTCCATTCATCAACTTTTACCATTTACAAATTTTAATTTTAAATTCATTCCGCATTTTTTATAAATTAATGATCACCGCCCCTGGTAATTTATTCCAATCCAAGACACCATGAATCACAAAAGAAAATTTTTACCATTTTTTTTTTTATGGCATTTGGCAACGGAGGCCATACAGCCAGCTCAATCTAATTATTATAGGTTTCAGTGTATAAGTCGTCATCCAGTAAATATATCGTATTTTTCCAATGTATGGACGCCATAGGACGGGCAGGACATTCACACAACACTTAAACATCCATGCCCGCGGCCGGATTCGAACGAGCGGCCTTCGGCACGCGGAGCTAGCACTCTAGCCCCTACGCTACCGATGCCGGCGTTTTCCTATTTTGTTATGCATGAATTCGAATGTAAGCTTGTGCCCATGGCCGTATTTTCCTCTCCGCTCTCTACTCCTAATTCTTCGACCAATATCGCTCCAAGCCCCATCACCTTGTACACTTGCAGCACTCCCTTCATCCTCCTCGAGTGTTTCAGTGACTCACAATCCAACTCCTTTATCATATCAGTTACTGACTGGGTCCACAAACAAGTTTAGATGCTTTCCGTACCACTTCCATGTTACACTGTTATGTGTTTTAACAACATACAAATGGCGGAGGTGTATGGAAGTAAAAAGCATTTTACGTGTTTAAGACACACAATCACGCGAAGCTTCTTATTTTCAGCTCCTGGATAAATTAAAAGGCTTAACGAAGTGATGACAGAAAACATTCTACAAATGTAGTGTTCTTCTTCATTTTTTGTGGATATACTAGTGTTCTCAGCTCCATTCCTTCCCGAATGCCAGCGGTTTTTCCCCCCTAGGCTTAAGGTGCAGTTTCATCAGTTATATTACAAAAACTGCTTGGAAAGCAGGCTTGTTAAAGAGAAAGCTGTTGCAGCAGCACATTAGGTTAATTACACACGCGAAGCCCTGGCCGAGAGTATGAAACTAGGGAACGCGGCGAGTGTGGGCGTTGAGACCCACTGCTGCCCGTCAGTACTGCAGGCAGACGCGTCGGGTGTTATTCGTCGGACAGGAAAGAAGGCGTTACCTGGCGCGAGATGTAGCCCCGGGCCAGCTGAGGGGAGACAGGTGCGAACAAGGAGGGGAAAAACAGCTCCTCGAGTGCAGACGCGCCTAAAAGTTTCACGAGACGTACCAGCGAATTGCCGCAACATCCAGACAAAAGGGACGGCGGGATTACGAGATGCCTCGAGGTGTCCACGTGCTACAGACAGAGGGGGAAACTACAATCAAGGGAAGGTGATAGACGTAGCTTTTATTTTTTTGCTGTCATCAGTCGTTTCGATGATTTGGTGCACTACTCTATCCTATCTTACGTTAAACTTTTGATTTCAGCATATCCCTTACAACCCACGTCCTCAATTATCTGCTTCATATATTTTGACCTCTTTATTCCTTTACTGTTCTTACCTTCAACTGTTCCCTCCTTTAACAAATTAACTTACTGCTAGGTTCTCCTTACTAACTACTATCAATCAGGCGATGGTAGATAGCCCGCCAACTTCAACACATGACCCAAGCGTTGGTTCTCGCGGTAGTGCTATCACGTAGCATATTATTACTGTTTGATAAACTGCTCTCAAATTACACACTTCTGCGCAACGGATGTTAATCTTAAATCAAATCTACAAATATTTTCATTTATCTGCACAATTTATTGAACACTTTAAATACTCAGATAACATAATACATAGTCGTCACTGTACAATTAATACATTCCCTCGTGGTCTCCCTGCCCCATCTTAACACCTTCCTTATTTCTCGACCAACCATACAGTAGTGCCAACTACAAAAAATTACATTACTACAAAAGACTTAAAATTACCCAAATATCTAAACATACTACTTATGCTGTGAAAGTCTATTATTTGCTAATTTATTTACAATTTCCGCAATGATTTGTGAATGGGACCTCACATTATCTTGCAGGTATTCAAATGTGACCCAACATACTATCTCTTCTTTCTGTACCCTTCCACAAAATTGTTTCCTCGTCTTACATTTCCAAAACATGTTCTTTTAGTACTTTATCTGTCAAATTAATTTTCAGCATCCTTCAATAGCTTCAGATTTCAAATTCTTCAATGTTCCTACTCATGTTCAAAATCATATTAATCCTTTAATAGGATGCAGATTGAATTATCCACTAAACTTTGCAGTCTTCTCAGGGAAATATATCGTGACATAAACTTAACAAATTTTGACAACATACTAGTTAACGACTACTCGTCAAACCGTCACTCTGAAAGCCTATGTTATCCGGTCTTCTTTAAAGAAGTTTTTGTTCATGGTATACGATTTCAGTTTCTCTTTGAAGTGAAATGTAGTAAAACATTAATCACTAATACTGAAAATTTTTCCGCTTCTTTGTCCGTAGTAATATGTTTGACTTTTGTATATCTTCTAGTAGCAAAGCGGAAATAGCTCTAATGTAATATCCTTATACGCTATACCATAAATTAAATTCGACAATTTCGTTACGCTTATTGGAGTGCCAATATTTAATGTGGTGATTTGACTAAGGTTCCCCGTGTATTCTAACGTACCATATTTTAGAAAATTGTAGAAATAAATAACCGAAGTTGCACACTCAAAAAATAATACCTATAAAATTCGCAAGGTTGAGTGTTTATCTGATCTTCGGTGATCAAGTCATAAAAGAGTGTTTATTTGAGATGTAGTGTGATCTGTGGCGCATGTCTGTTTCCGGTACGAACGAATTTCATTTCTTCCTCCGTTTTGCGGTCACATAGCGTCACCTAGTTACGTATAAATCTTAGGACGGATATAAAAACCGTAGCCATGACAGATATTTCTACAACTAGAGTTATCATTTGCTAATAGTATTTGATACGATTAGCATTTTTTGTCTGTGATGTGTAACCTCCATACAATTAAAATTTATCCAATCGTAGACGAGCAAATTCCACTAATTAACTTGCTCGTAACTCTGCAGGTCTTATGACGACGTGGCCCTAACTATGTCGTTTTTTGACCCAAGAAAACAGAGTAGAGGTCACTTCTTTAAATATTATAATATTCAATCTTCATAAAATAGCTCAATCGACGGGTAGCTAATTCTATAGAAATTACAACGCGAAGTTGTTAGCATATACTGTCAACTGTTTTAATAAGCAAACTAAAGCTCGCAGACACTCGATACAAAAAACACAATTACAATATGTCACTTCTCGAATAATTAATACATTTATATATTGCTACTGAGACACTCGCAGTCCAAACCTACAGTGCACTTTCCCACACACACACATCTTCCTCCGTTTCTTTTCTCTGTGTCTCTCACACAAGACCCAAGATTTTCTATCTTATCTTTTCAAAGATGTACTTACACTACCCACTCACAATGTGTTTAGTATTCTGTGGATTTCTTGAGCTTCGTAATTACATTATATACTTTATTACAATAAATATTTAAATCATAATTTACTACACTTAACTAAATAATATTTACAAATAAATTAATTTCGTAATTGGGGTGGTATCATATGTTACAGATGGGGTATCTGTGGTCAGTTCTAGTGAATTATTTCTGAGCTCTTGAAAACTTGACTTCCATGGATTGTTAGTGGGTTTTATTTTATATATATATATATATATATATATTTTGTTCGTGTCTGACATCCCATAACAGCAGTACTGAATCTACCGTTGTTTTTATATAATTTTCCTTCTATTTCGGCATATTTAGGCTTTTTCTGTTAGGTAAAACAATACAGATGAATCTTGATTAGCTTTAATAGAGATTAATGTTCCCCGGAAGCAGTGTGTGGGTGGTGGCCCGCCTTGGCTGTCAGCAGGTAGGACAGAGCACCTCGTAGTCTCTTCTCGCTGACCTGTTATTTAATCATAACCCCAGTGCGTGGCTGCTACACCCTTGCCGCGCTCCCATTGTTCTACGCCACCCCCCGCTTTACATAAATGATTCCCACCGACGGCATTCCACTAATAAGCTTTTTGTCGATCCAATATTGTGTATTAATATTAATGCCCACCTGTTTGGCATTTCAAATTGGTTCTGAATTATTTACATGTGATTATCACCCGAAGACCACAATAGTAAAACAATAGGAGAAATGGCTTGTGTTAATGTATGTTCAGTATAAAATTATAGCTTTTGCCCTTACTGGCCTTGTTTGAGAGATGCACCATTTTAAATTTAAATAGGCAATTTCCCAGCTGTGATTGATGCCGGCCGAACGCGACCTGGACAACCGGGAACACGCCCTGGCGCTGGGAAGCGCATCAACTATTGAAGTCCACACAAAGAAAACCTCTCCTTTCATCCTCGTTAGGAAACGCTCGAATTTACATCGTGCAGGTACTACAGAATGGGTACATAACATCCATCATTATTTTTTTGTTCTAAAATATGGTAAAACAGATATTGTAAAGTTGGATACAACTTTACACAATTTTATTGTTTTTGCAGAATTGAGGTTGTAAATATTTCTAAAATAAACATTTGTGGTTAGTTAGCCCTTTGAAATCGAATTATTATCGGTTTAATATTAGGAACTTCTGCAGTAGGCTACAAGGGTCTAATGTCACTGAAGTCAGTAGCTATTGATTGAACCATCAACTGATAAAAAAGCAGTCAGAACAACATTACCATCTATCAGATATACCTCACATACTTTCCTTACTTGTAGAACTGTTAATAAAGTATTTATAGTAATTTTCTTAGGATAAAGTTACACTGATCAGCCAAAAAATTATGAACACCTGCTTATTAGTATATTGGTCCATCTTTGGAGCGCAATACAGCAGCAATTCGGCGTGGCATGGATTCGAAAACTCCTTATAAGGTTTTCGGAGAGTACAATGCTGGTGCAGGCACAAGTGTTTCGGTGCACACTCTGCTGTCAGATCTGCCACAGATCGCCGCCTATCCCGCTTTACAGAGCTGAAAAGCCTCCGACCTCCACGTTCTGTGATGAGGCGTGTACGTCCACCAACTTGTCGCCCAGTCGTGGTTTCACCGTCCTCAAACCAGTCGGCATAGATGCTCACTCTCAGTAGCACGAGAACAGCCGACTAGCCTCGCCGTTTCCGAAATGCTCGTTCGCAGGCGCCGTGCCCACAAACCAGCGGCTCGTAATTTAAGTGAATTGTGTGTTCTGCGCGTGGACATTTAGTGTCAGACAACTCCGGATTCCTAACAAGAACTTTTCGAATCCATGCCACGCCGAATCCAAAGATGGACCAACATACTGATAAGCAGCTTGTCATAATGGTTTGGCTGATCAGTGTATCTCAGAGCGTTTCGGAAGTGTAAATACCACTTTACCTAAATTTTGTGTTGTATAACTGTGTTTGCAAATATTTTTAAAGTAACGATTTGTGGTTAATTCCCGTTTTTTAAATGAATTATTGTCGATTTAATAACTGGAACTGGTGCTGTACAAGGTTCTGCTGTCAGTAAAGTCAGTGGTTTTAAGTTGTACAATCAACCGATATTAAAACAATCATTACAATGTTACCATTCAACTGACATAGCTCACTCTCCATCACTTGATGAAAGAATTGTTGATACAGTACTAGAATTTTATCCCGATTTTCTTAGGACGAAATAATTATATTCATGTAGTAAACAATTTCAATTCAAGATATTCTTCTTCTTTGCCACAGTTTCCCAACATTTTGGCTTTGATAAGTTTTGCTCATTGTTCTCGTGGTCAAAATTAGAGCACTGATTTTTTAAAAAAGTTCTCTTGTTGACGCCAAGCATTTTGTACCTACTGCCAGGCCGGACTACGTGCTAACGGAGGAAATTAGGTGTTGCCATCTGTCAGTGAAAAGTCTCATTATGTTCTATGCGTGATAAGTGTATTTTTTTGTGCATTTTGTTAGTTTGTGAGGTGGAGATTGGGGACCGTCCCAGCATTCGTTTTGATGGTTGCGGAAAACCATCTAAAAAACTGCCTAGGGAACGTAGTCTGGACGGCCGCTACGCTGGAACCTGGGATCGTTTTTTTTTTTTTACCTATGTCTTTACGCTTTGTCGACGTCGAGGTCATTAGAGGCGGAATGGGAGTGGAGACAATGAACGGGAAGGAATTCGGCCATGGCCTTTTGAAGGAAGCATCCCGGCATTCGCCTGGAGTGATTTGGGGAAACCATGGAAAACCCAAATCTGGATGCCCGGACGGAGATTCGAACCGGCGTCCTCCCGAATGCGAGGCCAGAACGTTGACCGTTCACCCACCACGCCCGGTCTTGTGATCGTGCTCGATCCAGTGTGCGACGCTTCAGCACACTGAGCTACGTTATAATAATCCCTTAGATAAAGATGTAGGCTCAACTTCAACCTTACGACTGAAATGAAATATTTAATTTATTATTATAGTTATCTCTTCGTTTCGGCAAAGTACTTACAATAAGTAATCATCACCAACATATGCCCATTATTTCCTGTACCAATATCATGTCTTTCAACAAATCCAGGTCCATTTGCTGTACCATATCAGAATATGTGTGACAGTGATCTCCTTAAACAAATCCAGCTGTCCTTCCAGAAATTCGTTGGGAATTATTTATATTACCAAATGAATGTTATTCCAACTCAGCACTTAAAAAATCATGTTTTTAAGAAGATTTCTTAGTCATGTCACTGATATAAACAATAGGTATGGATTACATGTCACTTTCAGATTTGCGTTATAAGAGAAAAAATATCAAAGCTGCGATATTCTGCAATTTACATAAAAATGGAGATTCCTCCATTGTTTGGCTCTACGATATAGATCCGTTGGTGGGAAGTCTTTTTCACTTTCCCCACAAAAAGGGCGATAATATTTCGTGACGTTTCATTTCCGTGGGATAACACTATTAATGGCGCTGTGAGGCCCATTCAGAGTAAAGGGATTTGTCGGGTGTTTGGTCCCTCAATCCCGATTCCAGTTGACGGCGGAGGGCGGTCGCATTCGCGCCGAGTTTGTATAGGCACATTGTGACTGCTGTGCCCCGCAGCTGGGGGGCTATTAGGGGGCCCGCTCTCAAAAGGACCCGGCTGGACGCAACGCCCAGGTCACAGCATCTGGTCCCGCGACCTCCAAGCCCCCAGCCACTGTGCAGGCAACTGCTCCAAGGGCGCCCAGGCTCACCTTTCAGACTTCCGGCTCTTAAGTGAGGGCGGTCAATGGCCTACGATAACAGCTTGTCCACTTCCTGTTGTGTAGGGTGACATGTCAAGGAACGTAATTGTTGAAGAGATTACGGTTCTCCCTAACAGGTAATAGCGAAGAGACGTATTATAGGCTTTGTGATATTCGATACGCGTCGAGAACGACTACACTCCATTCAACTAAGTGAGCGGTAATTTCTAACGAGACATAATAGAACAATGTGACTTTCGTCTATCTGTATTATCGAGGACATGTTATCCTGTTCTACAAGTTAAACTGGTAAACTAATATCATAGTGTTCTATGTGGAAAAATAATATATGAATAAAACGTAAGTTAATCGACGAAATAGGAATTTCGTTCTATTACAATTGCGACATAATAATATCATTTGACCGAGCCTGGTGCGTGAGCGGTAACATTGTAGTCTTGCAATCTGGAGGACGTGAGATCGAATCCCTGTCCTGCCATTCACATTTGGAATTTCCACGGTTTCTCCAAATCGCACTAGGTGAATGCCGGGATGGTTACTTTAAAAGGCCACGGCCGAAATCCTTCCCGTTCTTTGCCCCCAGTCCTTTACCTCATCTAATGACGTCGACGAGGCGTAAAGCCATAAGCTAAAAAAATATCGTCTGCACTCCTTATCTTTTATTTATTTATTCTGGTTTTAGTTAGTACTTTTATTTAACTAGCTGGCTCTCATTTTTTCGAAGAGAATAGATTTTATTGGCTTCTTGCTAGTACAGCTAATCTATGTATCTTCATTCATGTTTTCATTTAGTACTTATAATTTTGAATGTTTTACTACACTTTACCAAAATATCATTTTGCATTTGTCTTTTTATTTTGATTCCAGTCTTTGTAAAAATGGAAGTAAGTACTGAAGTGTTTACTCAAGTAGTGAAATATAATACAAATAATAGGGTTCTTCTGTCACTAAGCTGGGAAAAAAACCTTCACGTTGGACTGAGACTATTCCACATAAAGAAACAAAAATCATTGCTCTCCTAAAGGCAAACTAAAGCTGCTGCATGATTTCGTTTCCACGTTTTAGTCAGCCACGCCTCTTGTTTTCTAAAGAGACGGATGTAGGCCCACCTGTTCGGCTGTTCCGCAGGGCAGGTGTCAACAGATTTCGATCGTCCTTATCCAGGCGGGAAATGGCATACGTGCCGGGCATTCGTCGTTAGGAACTGACCAAGCTCAGAAGGGCTTTGAGCCTACAACCGGTGCCGGTGCCTTTCATCTTTTCCGAGGACCATTCTCGGAAGGGAGACGTCATGAGAACTGATGAAGGGGAAAACACTCGTCCGACGGGAAATTACGCTCGTTACACCGAGAACTGATAGCAGTTTTCCTCAGTTGCCTTTATTCACTCTTTAACCTTCATTGAACGATCAGTTTACGCCGAAAGGATTACACGGACATATCGTAATTCCCGACTAAGGATACGTAACACACTTCATTAAGACTGAGTTGTTAACAAACAGGTGTAGCGGTCTGATCGCTCAGTGGTTAACGCATCTGGTTGGAGATCGAAAAGTCCTTAGTTCGAATCCCCGTCTTCGAAGGAAATTTGAAGGCCCTTAACTAGACGTTAATCTCTAGCATAGATTGCTGTGTAATGTGATGTGCGACAAAATTATTTCGTGTTTCGGATTCCTCGTCAAACTGAAGGACCTCCAGACACGGTAGGATCACCGGGATAGGTGGGGTGATGAGGAAAGGAACTGTCCGATCTATCTCTGATACTACACTTAGTATACTACCTTCGGGAGGGACCAAACAACCTTCGAGTTGAGGAGAACGCTTGGCTTAGAACAAAACAGGCATTGTATTCACTTTCTTTTAATGTTATCGTTAAACAGAGAATTGAGAATTTGGGTACATATTTGAACGTATATTTGATAGTAGTACTAGCGTCTTGAAACAGTTCCCAAATATGTTTTATTTACATTTTTTGTGATTTGCGAGTATTGTTTTATGCGGGAGAAATTAAATTAAAATAGACACTAAGCAAAGAAATTAATATTAACACTTATCCTTGCACTTATCCTAGCAGTGAAATTCAGAAAACAATTAACTAAGTTCCGTTTTGAGATTAGGTAAGTACATCTGTATACTTGCCACCTCAACATCTCGTCGCTTGCATCGAATGATTACAACTAATTTTGGGCAAAAAATTCACTTTAACTAGTGCACTATAAATACCTTATACATCTTTCTTGTTTTGATTTAACAAAAAGCTAAACTTTTCTGAACTAAGAACTGAAACTGGAGGGGAGTGCTAAATCACAAAAAAATATATAAATTATATTCTTTCACCCCCTACATCGACAATCTTTATTTTTCGGTTACTGCAAGTAATGGTTTTGTGACACGAAAGAATTACTCCTTTATCGGAATCTTCTTCTTCTTCGCTACCTTTTCCTACGATTACGGGTTTGCTGCCTTTGATGTGCTTCACTCTGTCACTCATCATTGCCATGGTCATATTTGAGCTTTGGTTTTACGGCCGCACGCCCTTGCTGACCCTAAGCTTGTTACACCCACTGCCAGGTCGTGCTACGTACTAATGGAGGAAGTGAAGTGTTGCCATCTGTCGGCGAAATGTATAATTACACTTAAGATCGAAATTTCTCTCCGAGTTGAAAATTAATAGTCTTCTCGGGTGACTAGCCGAGTAAGCAGGGTGTTTTTCTCTCGATATTTCGGCGATCGGAACTCTGTCGTGATGTTCTGGTGAAGAACACCGAAATATCGTGCGAAAATACCCTGCTCACTCGGCTTTTCACCCAAGAAGACTGTATTAATGTATAATTATGTTGTGTGTGTGATAAGTGTGTTTTTTGTTTGTGAAATGTTTAGTTTATGAGGTGGGGATCGGGGACCATGGCAGCATCCGTCTTTATGATTGCAGACAACCACCTAAAACCTCAAAGGGACAGGGGGGGGGGGTCGATGCTCGTGCCCGGTCCCGTTGTATCTCTCCGATAGAGAGTGCGACGCTTCTGCGCACTGAGGTACACTGTCGAGTCTTTTATCGGAATACATTCTTATAATTACTGCGCACACATATCGAAAGCGATAGGAGCCGTAACAGGAATTTATTAATTCTGGATAAGTAGAAAATTCACCGACTCAGCGAGCGGTCTTGTGAGTAAGTGGTTAAGACGTATGACTGGAGATCGAAAGGTTCGCGGTTTGAATCCCTGTCTCGGCGAGGATTTTCATAGGCACTTAACCGGTCCTTCACCTCTGGCACAGCTTGCTGTGTAATGTGAAGTTCGGACTCCACGTTAAACTGTAGGTTTCGTATATCAAGTAGGATTACCGGGTTAGGCTAGGCCGATAGGTTAGGGGTGGATTGCGCAGCCAGTGATAAAAACCCTGTCACCAGGTCATTACGACCGCCCGAGTTTACCTTTTTACCGATTCATTATAAACAGGGTATTTCCTCTAACCGCGCTGAATCCGTCGGTGATGTCTATCTTGTTTCTGTCACCCCCAGGTACTTAAAGAATTCAGCTTTCCTACAAACTGAACGGCATATTTTCTACTCATAGGCCAGAGGTACCTTATTATTCTTTATGCACATTACCATACACTTATTCTAGTTGAACTTAAGCTTCCATTTATCGCAGCTTGTAATAACGTCCAGATTGCGCTGAACTTCATAAGGCCGGTTCACACTCGAGATGAAGTTAAGTCAGGTCAGATAAGCTCACGATCTAGAATTTCGCCAGCAGCATTCACACTAGCGTTCAGGTCAACTCTTATTGTTGACCAATTATTGTTTAAATCTTGAATTTTCTACGTCCAGACCGAGCGTGGTGGAGTAACGGCTAACGTTCTGGCCTCGCATTCGGGAGGACGGCGGTTCGAATCCCCGTCCGGGCATCCAGATTTGGGTTTTCCATGGTTTCCCCAAATCACTCCAGGTGAATGCCGGGATGCTTCCTTCAAAAGGCCATGGCCGAATTCCTTTCCATTCCTTGCCCCCCATCCTTTCCAGTCTCTAAAGACCTAATTGTTATAGGAGACGTTAAGAAGTAAAAAAAAAAAAAAATCTACGTCCAGTTTATCAAAACAGATCATTCTTAACAACCAACAAAGAATTAATCGAATAATAAGGAAGACATCCTTAAACTAAGTAGCTCAATTTTGGCCTCCTCTGAAACCCCCCCCCCCCCCACGTAGCCTGACGTGACTTTTGCCTCAACGCCACCTCCCTCCCCCGCGTGGCACTTAGCTTCTTTCCCTGTTGATTCCAGAAGATTCTTTGTACTGTTTTCCTTGTCAGACTACCGTAAATTACATACGGAAGATAATTAAATGACGGAAATAAATATTCACATGCTGTTGATGAACGAAAGCTACTTGGTTTGGGTCGGAAATTCCCCCCCCCCTCACTCTTTCCACGTATCCCAGCGTAGCTTTCTACACAACCACTCCCCCTTCTCTCTACACCGACCTACGTAGTTTATGGACGCTCCCTAATCAAATTTTATAATATTAATAATAATAATAATTTTGCAATTTTATTTGCTTATATTTGTTTTTTTACGATCTTTGTCGACTGTGTAGTTTTGTGAGATGAATCTCAATATTTTTACGAGTAAAATCGCGATGTGATCTTCAGCTCGACATACCTTGCCCTGACCTGACAGGACCGAGCAGTGAGAATGCTCTCATTATGTTACGTGTATAGCGATTTTGATCTGTGCCCTCACCTGACCGGACCGTAGAATGAGAATGCTCCAATTGGATTACGTATACAGGGCCGGTGCTAGGATTTTGGGGCCCCGGGTAAGCGTTCTTAGCAGTCGCGTAACCAGTTGTGGGTCCTTGGCCAATTCATCGGTTAGACCCTCAGACCAAATTACGACCTATTTTTAATTTAGCTCTACAACTTGCCGAGTGGGGGCCTCTACAGCCTGTGATCGGGCCCCCCATCAGCCAGGCGGGTCCCGGGTAGTGATGATCCGATACAAGTAAATACGAGTAAGTACTCGATACTTTGTTTCGATACCGAGTACTTTTCGTATTCGAATTAATTAATTCGATACTTATTCGGTATCGGAAGAAAAGTACTTGTATCGAATCGGAAGTATCGAAACTCATCCGATGTTAAATTCTAAATGCATCAACTCTGCTGCGCCACTCAGTCGCGCCTACGAAATTAATTTCCCACTGACGTCAAGTTGGTAGCATTGAAAATCAAACAAAATCAGTCTTAGAATAGGCAATCTAATCTTAAAGAGTTTGTTTTAGGTCCCTATTTCATTGTAATAAAGTTGTACTTGGCGCGCATTGCGCTATACCTGGCCAATGGTCGCTCCCGCACAGCCCCACACAAAAACAAAAAGATATGGTTCATAAGCAACTAAGTAGCCCATCTGAATCGGAAGAAGAAGCTGCTTCAGCTGGCCTTTCACAGGAATATCGCTTCTGGAAACATCACAAAGAAAAAGAAAACGCACCGTAGTGACAAAGTCTCTCTCAACTTGTCAAATACTGTAACGTCTCTAAAAAGCAATCCGTTTACAAAATGGGAAAAAATGAAACTTATATTGAGTGAATGTTTGCTTTCTAATGCGGGTGAAACAATGAAAAACAAAAGAAACAAGCTGTCCCCAAAATATATGGAGCAATTGATTTTCTGGGAAACCTTCCAAAAGCAGACTTTTATTGTTTAAAAGTGTTAAAACTATAATAAATAAATATTTAAAGATAAGACAAAACCTTCAAAATTTGCTTACAATGTGAGCTTTATTATGATTTTAATAAATGAATAAAAATGTTTACTGAGTGTTGTTTGATTTTATAACACTAGGCAAATAAAATAAATAATTTAGCAACATGTCACGAATATTTTTATATTTCATCATTAATTTAAGAAAGGTATCGATATGAGTAAGTATCGATACTTTTGCAGTACTCATATGAGTAAGTATCGTAAGACAATTTGAGTACTAGTCATTTAAGTAGGTATCGATACTTTGATGGTATCGGAACATCACTAGTTCCGGGTATATTTGACCCGCTTACCCCTCCTTAACGCCGGCCCTGTACGTATATAGCAGTTTTGATCTTTGTCCTGACCTGACCGGACCGTGGAATGAGAATACTCCAATTGTATTACGTGTATTTTGCGCTGAGTGATTTGTAGTGTGAACAATCGTCAGAGCAGTGGTTGCGACTGCGTGCAGTACACCTGCCTCTCAGCGCTGTCGACTGCGTGGCGGCCCCTGCAGGCAGGCCGCCCTCCTGGCCCTCATTACGGCCGCTCTCCGCTCCGCTCCGGCGCTCCCGACGCTCACAAATGGGACGCAGGAGCGGCGCGACTCATGATTTACGACCCGCCTGCTGGCGCGGCGTGTTGCGGCGGGCCATCTGGAACGCAGCGCGACTCGGCCCAGGCCTTCTCACGCGTCACAGAGTGACCGTCCCTAGCTTTCGAATTAGTTCCCGTGATAAAACGTAAACAATACGAACCTCAGTCTAACCTGCATCTCCATCCACACTGCGAAATCCACAAGGTATTGAGTTGCACAGTGTGCTTGGCATCAAAATTAATCTCTTATGCATGTATTCCATATTCTAATGTGTATTCTCCCACGGAAATAGTTCTTTATGCTTTTATATATCGTACCTTAAATATACTTGCTTCTATCGTAATGCTTACTTGAACTGCAGCCAACTTATGCTTTGCTGCGTAAATATGTTTTATTTCAGTCACGTGTGAGAGTTTACGTTAACGGATTTTGTTGCCAAGGATTCCACCGAGTGTGGTGGGTGAGTGGTAGGGCTCTGGTCTCGCTTTCGGGAAAAGGGAGATTCGAATCCCCATTCAGGCATCCAGATTTGGATTTTCCATGGTTTCCCGAAATCACTCTATGCTTCCTTCAAAATTCGATGGCCGAATACCTTCCCGTTCCTTTGTTCTCATTCCCTTCCCGCCTCTATGACCTCGACGCTGACGAGACGTAAAGCCAAAAACAAAACAAAAAAATCTTTATTTTACAGCCACCAAACACGAAAATAAGTAAAGAGGGGAGATGAAAAGGGTTGTATTTCGTAGAGTCCCTGGTTTATACTGAATCACAGTATGTATTTTCGCAAATAAAATCATCTAGCTACTAGTTTTGAGAATGTATAATGTCACTATATCTTTATACAGATTTAAAGACATATTACCATACTGATTGTATATATGAATAGTCAGAACCTTCAGCACACGACAGACAGAAAAACAGGAGAGAGAGTATGATTTGACTTACTTCATTTGACTGAGTGGGTTGAGATCTTGATAACCTTCAGATTGTAACCCATCGATGAACTACCTAAAAGAAACTGCTTAATGCTGTTGAACGACAAAATTCTGGCTGCACACTGAGAGCGAGCTTAAGTAGAGGAGGTTTTTAAAGCTTTTTCGTCTGACGGTACATGGAGAGTCCACCACTCGTCACATTCTTCCTCAAAGAAATTGCGAATTGTGATATCACCATTACCTTTTGGCCCTGAAATGGCCTGGTGTATTCTCTCTGCCATATGGGTTTTCGTGTACAAAAACCAGAGACACTAACCTACCCCTCTCTCTCAAAGGCCCAGATTTGGTTTCAGAGGCTGATTAACTCCCTTTCGGTTGGAGGCGTCGGCCTGTACGGTTGATGACCTCAGAGCATTACCTGAAGTGGGTCTGCAAATGGCCACTGGATTTTAACTGCCCTCAACACATATTTATCTATACCTTCACGATATTAATGTTTGTTTCCTCTCGAAATGTTCCAAAAAACCTTAACCAATTTATACTTAATTCACTACATGTTCGTGCTTCATTTCATCCGTTATTAATTTTTACTTAATATTGAATTTCAGGCGAACCATGCACCATTTTCTGCTATGTAATACCTTTGTATTAAAAATAGCACGAGAGAAGAAAAGAATACAGCACATACAAGCATCATTGGAACGCTTTATTTACACGAATCAACTCAACTTGATTATTCGGGAATACAGCGATTTTTAATTTGATTCCTTAGCTTTCGGCTGACATCAAGCAGCCAATGTCAGAGGTACTACATTTGTTTACCTAGCAACGAGTGCCAAGCATCATAAACTAATAACACACTATATTCGTCGTAGTTGTTGCTGTCTTAAAAATTTCTTGTGCCTTCTACACTCTTCGTCTCTTCACAAAAGTCTTGTGTTCTCATAGTTTATCTCACTCCTGGTATTGACAGCTTAGCGAAATACGTCGGAGATTTCACTGTTGTTTCGTTTCTTGTGGTGGCTGTGTTCTCAGATCTATGAGCCACAATGCGAACCGTCTCACCGATGTCAACGAAGCCATAACTGCAGGAAATTTCGTAAACACTTGCTAACTAATATGGATGCAAATGGTGTTTCACATAGCTAATGATCGGCCAAGCTTGCAGTGTACTTTAAAAGCTATTGACAATTACACCTGCTTCAACATAAGAGCCAGTTCAGACAAAAATTGCGACAAAGTCACTGTAGTCCATCATGCTATTAACATCAGGTACGAGACAAATTCAGAGAAAACGAGGCTGCAGTGCAGAGAAGTCTAATATGGGCCTAAACTACTGAAGGATGCAGCAGAAGTTTTGAAGAAAAGGGACAACTTCAACGACGACGGCGACCTAGTACTCTAAAACCCTTTGATCTTGTTGATAAGTAAAAAGATATAGTGTCGCACCGCGGTGTCGTTTGAACAGTGTCGCAGGCAGTGAAATTCTTGCCAGGAGATTCTGTTCAGTCTCAACAGGCGTCTCATACACAAGACTTTTCACATAGCCCACAAAGAGAAATCAAGTGGGGTGAGATCAGGTGAACGTGCTGGCCACGGAACGGGACCTCCTCTGCCCATCCAATGTTCAGGGAATGTCTGATCCAGGGGTCCAAGAACCCTCAGTCCAACGTGAGTTGGTGCTCCATCTTGTTGGAACAACATCCGTTGACGAATAACAAGTGTGATATGTTCCAGGAACCCCGATCAACAAATTTTTCGAGCCGTTATAAAAGCTTGAGATTGCCGCCCATCCAAACATGAATTTGCCGTCCCCCTGAAGTTGCCGCTCGGGGCAATAGAGCTAACAAATAAAAGGTCGCCGGCACACGAATTTGCTAGTTACCACCCCTTCAATTATGATTTTGTCGCCCCCCTGAAGTTGCCGGCTGAGCCAAACGCCCTCGTTTGACCTCCCCTAGTTCCGGCACTATAGTACAGTACCGGTACACGTACAAGTATTCCAGTGTCAGAGATGTCAGCACGATTTTTGCTTATAACTTTCGATTAGGTAGTTTCCGGACCAGGATCCTTTACCTCAAATTCATACATTTACATCACAAAATGTTCAGTTTATGAGTTACAAATGCTCTACATATGCACCCTTGTCTATCTTCATACATCTATACCAGTGTACGGAATCACTCCGTATATCCAAGATTTTTATTCTGTGTCAGTTATACTTGGTGTACTGATTGTTTGAACCCTGACAGTAACGTGCAGTATCCTGGACAGTAGTGACGTCACAGAGTGGGAGAGGTGCGAGCGCTCCACCCCTTCCCACCTGCCCGGGGAGATGAATGACGAGTTGTCGCTAGTGCCGCCCGGTGTCGGGCTGAGAGCTGGCTACGTGACCGGGGTGCCACGTGGACGGCCACCTGCGGGACACGTGCGCGCTCTCTCACACATGCAAATCCCGCAACTTACTTCCCTCCCGCGCCACTTTTCTTTCTCGCCTGTCGCCCCGGCTTTACTTTATTCATATTCTCCACGCTCGAAAAGGAAAACATGTTTACTTCTATCGACTTTGCCTCCAAGTTTATTTTCGGATTCGCTCCGCCGATGAAATTCCCGGTCACGTTCTTCCAGAACGGCTGCTTTAGAAACGAATTCGAACAGAGACGTAAGTATATATGAACAGAGGGAGATTTTTTTTTGTTGTGCGTAACCAAATCTGTACTCAGTAAAATATGACTACCACACTGGAAGTGGAGAACAGATTTACAGCAATGTTAGAAATATTTGAATCCTACTTTTGAAGCTGCTTGGAAAGAATCATACATTTCATTGAAGAGTGAGACAAATGCTGTTTCACGCTCAAGATAGATGGTAAATTTTGTTTTCTGTGTAGGGATTGGAATAAATTATCAAGTGAAGTGATAAATTATTTACACAAAACGCTGAAAGAATTTAAAATTAAAATCCGTAAATGACAAAAGTAGATGATTGTGAGAATTTTACACCCAATGTTCATAAAACAATAATAATAAGAAGAAGAAGGAGAACAAGAACAAGAAGAAGAGGAAGAAGAAATGTTAAATAGATGATTAGAGAAATTGAAACTGGAACATGACCTCCATGGCAATTAAATTATATTCAGTAATTTTAATTTCTAATAAAACACGTCAGATTCATTATCATCCATCATGAAGAGATTAGATCAATATTGCCTTTCCGGTTCAGATTAACGCATATAACTGTCGTTTCTATCTTTAACTGGGTGTTTCTTGTGATCACTTTCCTTGTGATATATAGTACGAAAAGTCTTAGAGGAATCCGTTCTTGGTCCATTTTGCGAACATATTGGTGGGCCTACCAGATAGATCTGTGTTCCTGGATACTGTCAATTTACTTGAATATGTGCAATTCTCTGAAAAGGTTACCAGTTTTCATTTTATATATTAAAAAAATGTATCGTACGACAGTCGTAAGAATAAATCTTTTCCACTTGAAATATACTTCCGCATCAAATATAGTGACCAATATTACGATATAAAGAAATAACCTAAATAATGTAGATCTAGCATTAATATTATTTTTGATTGTGGCTTTACGCCTCATCGACGTCGAGGTCATTAGAGGTGGGAAGGAATTCAGCCGTGGCCTTTTGAAGGAAGCATCCCGGTATTCACCTGGAGTGACTGGGAAAACCATGGTAAACCCAAATCTGGATGCCCGGACGGGGATTCAAACCGGAGTCCTACCGAATGCCAAGCCAGAGCGTTACCGCTCAGCTACCACGCTCGGTATGCCAATTCTAAAATGAATAAATTAGTTAAAAGATTAGAACGACAGTAACTGAAATTACCACTTTCCTCAGGTTACTCTCAATATTTCTACTGCCGTCATGATACAGAGGCCTCTGCGTCACACATCTGTACTTTAAGACACATAGTGCACAACTCTTTTCTCTCAACAACCAAAGATGTTAATACTACGAGTATTTACAGCTACCAAGATATGCTATCCCCAGAGACTAAACACTCTAATGACTGTAGAACCTTACCATGCAGCAACTGAGAACACATACATCAGCACACTATATATCATAAATTTATACAGTTAATTAGAACAAATAATGTAATTGGTGGGGTGTTACATCGTACAACCACCTGGTCTGAAGAAAGAGAGGAAACCTCAGTGAAAAAATTCATAGAGAAGAAGAAAAACATGGGAAACCCAGATCAGGATGGCCAGAGGGTTTTATCGAGAGCTACTGCTATTGGATTCTAAGTTTTTACCCCCAATAAATCCTTTCTATTGCATTCCCTAATCGTTCGTGGACAAAATGAGTATAAAAATGAATCTGTTCTGACCCTGATTTTCTCGGTCATTCCTAGACATGAATGTTGCTATTAGTAATATGTGTTTGCTGTCATCCTGAAATAATTCACTCGTGAATTTCCGTCATGTGTGAGATGCAAAGTCGTGTTGTTATCTTTAATTACAATTTAGATAGCTCATAAAGGAATCTTCTGAAACTTTCAGATAGCCCACGTTGTGCCACGGTTTTTTTGGATTTGTGTGTGTGTGTGTGGGGGGGGGGGGGGGGCTCTTGTTCACAGGTTCTTCCGTTAAATTCCGTTTCTTCTTTATGAAACTTCAGGGTGTTTTTAAGCTTCTCTGTTTTTTGTTCGCTCCTAAAAAAGTTGAAGTGTCATTGTTGGCAAATATTGGACTCAGATAGCCTAACCATCTCCTGACATGGCTCGGGAACTCCTGTCAACTCATTCTACATTTCTGCGGCCGGATTGTAGAATAATGTAAAAAAAAAAAATTTCAACGAAGCATTGCTTGTCCCAACATTAGCTGCTAGCCTCTCCTGACACGTTTAATGTATTATTAATTCTTCACTTATATTAATTTATGCTGTTTTCAGATGCTTATTCAGCGTTCACTAGTATTAGTTTGAGTTGTTTTCTGATTCATCAGCTACTCATCAATATCATTGTGTTTTATTTAGTATTTACTTACGTAATGTGTGAAATAAGTGTTCAAACTAAAATTTGTGCAAATTAGTGTAAATTATGCATTATAAACACATGGTATGATGTCAGAGAGGTCTTGACAGCCCTAATCTTGCCAGGCTAAATAAAGGTTTGAATTAAATACCTGTGTACAAATTTTTTCACAAAGTTTGGGGGACTTCATGCTTCTATGTTTTTGCCGAGTGGGTACCCTATTTCAAGTTTCCCTATCAGGATGTAATATATCTTAGTTTCTCTGAGCTCTTTGTTCGCTTAGTGTTTAAAGTGAATTTCTCAGTATAGCTCAGCTGAAAGAGTGTTTCTTATTGCCAGATTACTGTGCCACACTTTCCTACCGTGTTAGATAACCTAATTCTCCCACGAGAATTGCCACTATTTTGGCGTAGGAAGCCTACCCACTAAAGATTCGCTCGTTTCATTGATCTTTGAGGAGAAAACATGACTATGATCATTAATGCCCAACTTTTGTGAAATACCCCTTCAGTTTTCCTTACAGTCACGTCACTCTTATTCTGGCTGATATATGATGCTTAGGGGCGCTGTGTAGGTATGCCAGTGCTTTGGCATTGTTGTGTTAAGAGTATGGAGCTTTACGTATGTTCCTTTCATATTTTCTATACTTTTCAGTTTTTCTGTGTATTTCTTCGTATATTGGGTTTACGCCCGCTTCATCATGTAGTCGGTGGGTTGGTGTGTACGAGATGTTCGTAGTAGTATCCGTAGGCATCGGTTCTGTAATCGCTGGAGGTATTATTTTATCCTATCAATACGTTTTTCCGAAATAGTAGGTTTTTTTTGTCAATTATGATTCCAAGGTACCTGATGGTTTTTTTTTCTATCTGCCTAAATGGTGTTCAGTAGGTCCGCTACTATCTCTAGCTTTATCTAGTGATTCAGTTTGGTTTCGTTTGGCTCTTTGGTGTGCACTTTAGGAAAAAACCAAGCTTTGACTGTTATTTAACGGTCTATTTTAGAAACCCATGTGTTATCTTTCCTTTATTATTGTTATTTTTTTGGTGAGAGGCCTTTATTGTGGCTTCATTACCGTGCTTAGTGGCACTTTGTATTTGTGCCAGTTCATTGCCTGTTCTGTTCCTACTGTCTCCAGTCTTGTAACTTCGGGACAGATGGCTTCTATCCAGCTGAAATCTTATCTGATTGGCGGAAGATTTCTGCTGGAAGGTAGGCATGTTCTTGGCCTCGTGTAGTAGGTATGTTGGTGTGTAGGTACTAGCACGAGTAATCATACGTAAGAATCTATTTTGAATTCTTTGGAGGTGTAACCATGTTGATTTGAACGTTACTTCCCAAACCTGGCAGCCATACATGATGAAGGGCAGGATTACTGATTTCTATGTTCTAATTTTTGCACCGAAGTTGAAGTCGTTACTCCTTAAAACCAGTGCCAAATTCATTGCCACGGCTAAAACTTTTTCCCCGCCTATCCAGAACATGATGTACAAAAAATTAGTTTTTGGTCGCGCTTTATCCCCAGGTATCGGTGCTCGGTGACCGAGGTTAACTTCTGTCTGATTAACTCTAACTGGTAGTACACACATGACACCATCACTGCCTTAGGTTACAGCCAGATGGAGGGTGGAGCATTTGTCCAAGGACATCTCCTCAAATGGTACAGAGATGTTGTACTACTTGACTGTCGATGTGTCCTTTTGGTGGGTGTCAGTTAAGTTAGGAGGCTGAGCGGTCTTCTATGTTTGTCCGCACTATTGTCATAGCGACATATTGAGCTTATCGCTGGATTGTTGCTTTGCCTGGCGTTATTGTAGAATGCTCCTGCAAGCTGGTGGAATCTGTCCTTCAATTTAAGTATACCGTCTGCCTCATGGAGTGCATCCGTGGGGTAGCTAGCCGTTAAAAGGCCGCCGCGGGAGACGCGATCCATCACGTTTGCGGGCTTGCATGGCCATTGGTCATTGCGGTCGACCCACCTTGCGGCTGCCAGCGCGATAGTAATTGCTTGTCAAAAACACGCCAGCCCAAGATCGCTCCCGCTTACCGATATTTCCAGCTTTTTTTTACAGGTTATTTTATTGTTTGAAACTTAATTTTGTTTCTGTCAAAGTCAGCTTCCATAGAATGGGTGATTGAGTGAACGTTGGTGCAAAAGGGCAAACAGAGAGTTATATGTGCTGTCAACACGTTTATAAACAATGATGCTTTTTTTCCTACCAATCTTTGGAGAGCGTAGACAATTGTGAATTTCCATCATTCTTCCGTGCCGGCTGATCAGAAAACTGTAGTCGTTTCAGATTTCTTTAAAATATTTCTACTCTTGTTCCTGATTGGATTATAAATATAATTTTCATCGTTTGGTACCCCGTATTATCACATCACCGATAGCTCTTTAACTATCCCATAGTAAAAATTTCTTATTTATCTCAATCTATAGCTCCGAAATTCTAATTCTTTCCTTGGTTTCTGCTTGTAACATGATCTACTTTTGTCTAAATTACCCACCAAACCACCAAAAAAGTTTTACCGCATGTCAGAAGGAGCGATACACCGGCTTAAATAATTATTGGAGAGAAATTTTAACTGATATTATTAGGAGTTGACTCGAAATTATTCTTTTGGTACCACTAGGTATTAATTCCGAATTTAAACTATTTCTCTTCATTTTGACCATCATTTCCTAACAGTTTTTGCCTTCAGTGAGTCAAGTGTTTCCACCTGTCTCTGAAACGTGTGACTATGTTCAGTGTGTGATAAGTGCATTATTTGTTTGTGAAATGTGTAGTTTTTGAGGCGGAGGTATAGGATCGTCCTGGCTTTCAACTTGATTGCTACGGAAAACCGCCTAAAAAGCAGCCGGAGTCTGTGTTCATAGCCCGTCCCGCTATACCTAACAGAGACAGTCTGCGACGCCTCAACGCACTGAGCTGTGCTGGTATGTTCCGAATTTCAACTTCGCAGTCCAAAACATTAAGCGTAGAAAAAGTTGTATAGGAAATGTCCACTTTTTTACTATTTTTAATTGTCCCGATACGTGTTTACGCTTTTTTCTCCCACTCGGTTCTTATAACATTATGGCTTGTAGACTCCGAAGGAAGGTTTAGCCTGTGAGTGATAGAGTTTTGCTTTGTAGCGCAATCCGCTTTTGTCGTGTTTATTCTGACCAATCCAGGTAATGCTACCGAATAAAGTGACCTACAGCTTAACATGGAATCCGAACTACAGAGCTTCCTAACGTATTCCCTACGAACGAGAGAAAAAACTTTGTCAGATCTCAGGGTACCAGTGGTGCGTTTTAACTGACTGACCGCTGTTTTCTTTTTTTTTTTTTTTTTTTTTTTTTTTTTTTTTTTTTTTTGCTGTCGTCAGTCTTTCGACTGGTTTGATGCAATCCTCCATCCTTTCCTATCCTGTGCTAACCTCTTCAATTCTACATACCCCATACAGCCCACGTCCTCAATTATCTGCTTCATATATTCTAATCTCTGTCTTCCTCTACAGTTCTTACCTTCGACTGTTCCCTCCACTAACAAATTAACCAATCCTGTATGTCTCAGAATATGACCTACCAGCCTATCTCTTCTTTCTGTAAGCTTCTTCCACAAACTTATTGTCTCACCCACCATTTCCAAAACTCGTTCATTTCTTACTTTGTCTGTCCACTTAATTTTCAGCATTTTTCTGTAACACCACATTTCAAATGCTTCAATTTTCTTTATTTCCGGTTTTCCTAAAGTCCATGTTTGCTACCATAAAGTGCCGTGCTCCACACAAAGAGTTTTAAAAAGTTCTTTCTAATTCCTAGATCAATATTTGAAACTAAAAGGTTTCTATTTTTCATGAAGGCTCTTTTTGCTAATGCTATTCTGCTTTTAACATCATTCCTGCTTGGGCCATCGGTTGTAATTTTACTTCCCAAGTAACAGAATTCTCTTACTTCTCCTATTGCATCCGATCCTATTTTTATATTTAATCCACTAGTATTGGTATCATTTCTGCTACATTTCATCACTTTTGTCTTGCTTTGATTTATATTCAGTCCAAAGTCTTCCTTCAGTATTTTGTTCATGCCATTCAGTAACTTCTCAATATCCTCAGCGCTCTCTGCTAACAAGACAATGTCGTCAGCAAATCTTAGCATACTGATTTTTTCTCCCTGAAAACTTACGCCACATGGAAATTTTTCTTTGACTTTCTTCATTGCTTCTTCTACATACAAGTTGAATATTAACGGGGATAGACTACAACCTTGTCTCACACCCTTTTTAACTGATGCATGTCTCTCATGATTCTCTACTTTTATTACAGCCACTTGATTCTTATATAGTTTATAAAGTATTCTTCTATCTCTTTTCTTTAGTGATAACTAATTATTGCAATTATGTGTTTGTATTTGCTAATTTGTCTCCCTGAATTCCAACCTGCGGTATTTGCCATTGGCTGACTTAACTGTGATTTCGTTGGCCAACAGTCTCCAAAACAGTATTGTCAGAAAGTAAGATACAGATTTCCGGCAGTAGTCAGCTTTTAAGTTGTTAATCGTCTCTCTAGTAAAGTGTTTTTGGAGAGTCGTAAGTCCAATTTTTAAGCGGAGTCTTTGATTTTGGTCCTTTAACGTAACAAATTAGTTAATAAATCAATGAAGTGAGAAGGTCCACTAGTAATGAGTTATCTACAGACATAATAAGATTAAAACAGGATGTCTCTACATTTAAGATATTTTAATATTTTTAAAAAAAAAAGTGTAGGTGTATTATTAATAAGATACAGCGAACGAAATTAAATGTTTTCTAAATGTGTGTGATGATATGTTTGACTTTGTGATTATGTTAAGGGATTTTAAATCACAGTTTATACAGGGTGATTCAGGAGGATGGTAAATATTGAAGGAAGTGGTATTATGAAAAATATTAAGCAAAAAATTTCATTCAAACAGGTATCCGATTTCCACTCGTTTTGTAGATACAGGTACTGTAATGTTATACGTAAAATAAACCTAAAAAATGACAAAGAGCACACAGATAACTAACTTATTGAAGTACTTTATTAATTAAAAAACACACGCATATGAAGCCTTGTAACGTAATAACTACAGTCTCTTGTTTTCTGGGATGCGTGCGCGTCGGGACTGTACGTGTCCACTTCAAACATCTATAAAGTGTTTCAATTTGGGTATTGAAGTCGATAGTGGGATTTCCGTACGTTTAGTTTAAACCGCTGTGAAATATGCGTGTATTTTTGCATGAATAAAGTATTTCAGTAAGTTATTTGTTTGCTCTTGATCATTTTCTGAGGTTTATTTCATGCAGAACATTCTAGCACCTGTACCTCAGAAAAACAAATGGAAATCAGACACATGTTTACACATACATTTTTACTAATTATTGTTCATACTACCACCTCCTTCAGTTATTTACTATTCCTTCTGAATCACCCTATACACACAAATAAAGCAATCAGTAATAAATTCAGTAGAATAAGAGAACACCGAAGGAAGGGGAAAACAAAGACAATTCCATTATTGTCTGGAAAGCCGACATATCTTTTATAGTTTACCTGTGAATCCTCAAATCCAACCTGATGTAGTTGCGGTTACAGCTATTACTAACTATATGATGAAATTTGTTTTTATGCAATCGATATCCGTATGAATAATAAAATCACCAATTTACATTGATAGATTATTAATGAAACAAGAATCGACTACATTTTTTAAAAAACTGTTCCATTCCTCCCAGCTGAAGGCTGGGAGGCGGGCTGCTGGAGAGTCACGAAGACTCTTTTCAGCCTACTACTCTACGGGGAGGGAAGGGGGATGGAAGGTCGGCCGTGGCCTTGTAGGGTACCATCCCAGCATTCGCCTAGAGTGGTTGAGGAAAACCACGGAAAACCTCAACCAGGATGGCCGAATGAGGTTTGACCCTCGTCCTCTCGAATGATAGGTAGGAGGCCGAAAACGGCCTCCTCCCATCTCACATTTGAGATGCAATATAATAGATAAGTGGTGAAATAAAACTTCCCTGCGAGTTGTTATAACTTTTAACGCCTTTTGTTCTTGCGGTTAGCAAACGGGGCGACCATTGGGAATGTTAATTAATATGATCCTCCGGTTTTTCAGACCTGTTTCACCTGGGCTCAATTTATTTATTTATTTAGCTTATGGCCAATGCACAAAAATAATACAATTTAAAATTAAATTACAATTAAAATTCAAAATTAACATGGTGTAGCCAATCTAAAGCTTCATTTGATATGTTAATAAAATCTATCGGTGATCCCCTGAAGGCTCGAAGTGGGCAGTCAAATGTCACGTGACGGATGGTTTGTTTTTCCTCACCACAATCGCATCTTGGCTTTATCTCGCATTCTCCAAGTGCACAAAGATGAAGCAGATCTTCCATGACCAGTCCTAACTGTGTTAAGAACTGCCCAGATCTTGCAAGGAAGGTCGAGTCCCTTTAGTGCCTGTTGACTGTCAAACAGGGAGTGCCATTCTGGTGGGGTTGAGGCTATCCACTCCAATTTCCAATTAGATATAATCTGTTTTATAGTTTTTACGCTTGGATTTCTTGATTTAAGTCTCTCAAACTGATTATCCATGTCGTCATGGATGGGCAGATCCAAGTTATGACAGATCTTATTATATTGGGCAATTAGGAGATTGTGTCGTCTTATTGTAGGCGGTTCGATGTTGCACAAAACGGGTAAACAGTACAGTGGAGTGTTCTCAATAAAGAACTGACAACATTCAAATCTATGTCATCGCAATGAAAAACAACAGAGTAAACAGAAACTCTGTTCACCTACAATTTCTGGGATTAATATTCGTGTCGCTGACATGCTTTCTAGTGTTATTGCTTGATGCTTAAAACTTTTGAGTGTAATTTCACCTCCCACCCACTTTAGTCCTCAAAGAATTTTAATTTCTTTCAGTGTTTTTGGTAACTTGTTCATCATTTCCCTTGGTAATTTATTTCGTTCCCTGACTCCCTTTCTTAGTACAGAAAATTTGCTTACCTTCTTACGCCTCAAATAAACTGCCAGCTAGCAGTTACGATTTCTGTTCTCTTCCATGGACAGCTCATAATTCTACAACCAATATCCACCCATGTCTCGTCACCAGTATGTACCGTGTACAATCCCAGACCTGTTTACACGCGCCTCCTATATTCCAATCACTCCAGTAACAGCCCGTTTATCATTTCGTTTAATGGGGTTATTCCACAGTAATGTCTTCCTTCCAGCCGTTGTAATTGATACCAATATAATTGGACCCTTACAACCTTACAATATTGAAACAACAGTGTAACAAAGAATCTTCACCGCACCTACTCTCCCTCTACCAGCTGCTTTAGCATATTAGTCACTTTAGGGTTAAACCTTAATTTTTTATTCAAATTTAGCTGCCCTTCTTTACAGTCTTCAACTGTTATATTTGAAATCAGAATTGCGGAGTCCTTATTACTCCAGCATTCTTGAGCAATAGTCTGACCAGCGTTTTGTATCCCAATTTCCCCCGTCCCCTCCACCATCACCTATTGCGTTATGTCCTCATCCGTTGAAAGGAATGCATAACTTTATAACATCGTTTTATAACCTGTCTAATTTATGTTACTTCTAAAAATGGTGTCAGTAATGGTACTACCATCTTTACGTACCTTAGTATGGAAATTTATAGGCATGCAAGTACTGAAAGTTTCAAGATTTTAAAGGAATTCCAAAATACACTGCAACGTTCTATAGCAAAACGTTCATTGAACCAATCACAGAACATGACAATTTATAAATTTGTAAGAACGGTTATAAGTTTATTTAATTTTTTCACAGTTTTCGGGATTGGCTCTATAAGCTGTAATTGCTATAAAACTGTTGTAATATAAACCTGATTGTACAAAAAATATTGTTCATTATAGTGCTTATTCAAATCTGAGGATGTTGTCTTAGGATTTTCTCTTCATTATTTGCTGCAACACTTTTTCTCATCTCACATCTGGAAATACATGATGATATCTTATATTCTTCAAGGGTAGAGGACATATTTCTGAATATTTCGGACGGTGCTTTACGAGACAGAAGATATCTACATTTAGATTCAATGACTTTTGAATTTCTTCCATATGGATTATTAACTCATAAATTAGTTTTTAAAAGCTCTAATGTTCGGATGAGTTGGAGTTATTTCTTTGTTTTTGGCTTTAGTATGTATAAATGTATTTCTCAATGATCCTGGTACTACTGGCATCTGGTCTAACAAACATTGAGTTCTGACGCCATGTAATGCACAGGACTGCTTTCACAACGTGACAACTTCTAACAACCGAACGTGGTGGGTGCGAGGTAATGCTCTCGCCTGGTATTCGGAAAGACGTGAGATCGAATCTTCATCCGTCCATCCAGTTTTCGGCTTTCCATAGTTTCCAGAAATCACTCCAGGTGAATGCCGGAATGGTTCCTTAAAAAATGTCATGACCGAATTCCTTCCCTTTCCTTGCCACCTATCATCTTTTGCCTCTAATGACCACAACGTTGACATAGACGTAAAGCCTATTAAAAAAAAAAAATTTCCACTGGTCAGTTGTTTTACTACCTGCTTACTTATTACAGTTTTCTTCTGTTTGTGTCATAACATCGCTAGTTTACTCTCATACTGTGGGAGGCTGCCGTTGTGAGAAATGTGTGATTAACAAAACATTGATTGAGTTTAAAGAGCATAACATTAGGTATGCTGTCAGTCCAGTGGCAATAATGGCTTAATCCTGTACAGTCTTACTACGGTTTTAGTGTCTCCGCCACATTATATAATCATTCATATATCTCTGGAAACATTGCAGATATACGGTATAGTTGTCTGTTATGTAACCTCAAATTGCTGTCAACTCCGAAATCATCTATATTGTTTTATTGTCAACGGCAGGGGTGGCCAACAGGCGGCCCGCGGGCCGTATGCGGCCCGTTTTGAACATTTTTCCGGCCCCTTGATTCATCACACTTTTATAAAATATTTTTTATATTTCATTTTTAGTGTTATATATTTCTTTACAATTTGCGTTTAGTGTCATTATTATTATATTATCTATGTTCACATGCAAGAATAATAGTAAATACAATAATAAAACTAATTAAGTTTCAATTTCTCTCTCCAAAAAAATGTCTATAGTGGGTCTAAATCTAATATGAGAATAAATAATTTTATATGTGGCCCGCGGAGTTAAGATGCATTTCCAAAGTGGCCCGCAAATTCATTTGGGTTGGCCACCCCTGGTCTACGGCTCACTAACAGAAATTTGTCCTATCAGCCCAGTGAAACGAACCAACGGCAAGCAGAGCGTGAGACGAACGTTTATCGTTTTGAGTTCAGTTACTTGAGTCAAACTTCCACATAAAGAAGACAGGTAAAATTTACAATGGAGAAAAGAATTGTGTTTATCTAATGTATGCCAATATTTAGTTAAGCTTAGACAATTTACTAAAAAAATTAAAGTAATAACACATTCCCATTTTTTTTTTTTTTTTTTTTTTTTTTTTTTTTACATTTCATTCCTCCCAGCAGAAGGCTGGGAGGCGGGCTGCTGGAGAGTCATAGGGGACTCTTTTCAGCCAATCTACTACTACGGGGAGGGAAGGGGGATGGAAGGTCGGCCGTGGCCTTCTAGGGAACCATCCCAGCATTCGCCTAATTGTCTGAGGGAAACCACGGAAAACCTCAGACAGGATGGCCAAACCGAGTTTAACCCCGGTCCTCCCGAATGATAGGTAGGAGGCCAAAATTGGCCTCCTCCCATCTCGGTGACACATTCCCATTAATTGATCCATATTTATAAGAGATTATCTACAATATGGCTGCGAGTATTAACTGCCTTTTGCTCGGGTCGATAAAAAATGGAATGAAAGTTCAAAAACCATCATATTTCTAAAAAGTGATAAACTGATAAATGAGCTATCATTTTAAATATTAAGATCTATGCTTTGGTTACATCGTATTTTAAGAAAGCAATTTTTCCGAATTCGACCATTAAAGGGCAAAAATATAATTACTTTTAATAAGGGTTTTCTATTGTCAAGAGCCATTTATCTCCCTTAATTCCAAACCAAATCGATAAATGAGGTATCAGTTTAATGACTAATCTCTCCGGTTTGGTCACATGATATGTATTTACCGTGTGCATTTGTTTTCAGGTTGGTTGTATTCCGTTAAGGTCAGTGACAGTTTGTCGTACATATGTTTAACGCTTCCAAAAGTTTCTCCTAATTGTTTCGTAGCATGCTCTAAGTATTTTGTTACACTAAACAAGTTAAAAATTTATACAAATGAGCCAGTTCTTCTTTCATCACCAACCTCAGTATTCATCGAAAGTTATCCGCCAAAATTTCTAGTGTAATTATTTTTGTTGGGTTGGTTGTTGAGACCAGTTAACAGCTGATTAAATATACTTGTAAGTGACTGAGTAAACAAAAACTGCATCCGCGGAAGTATTCGTTTCAAGAGACCGGTAGCCGTACTCTTACAAGTATTCCACTGCAATTGCTTGCTGTAAAGAGTGAGCGCTGGAATGAGTAATTCATTTAATTTTATTGCAATACCGGCTGAAAGTTTCCTTGCACACATGTTTTCCATTTAAATGATGTTTTTAATCTTGATTTCTATCAGTGAAATTTTAATTTTGCATACTATCAGTGTTTTTGGTAAGTTGTTGTCCATATACCTTGGTAACTTATTCCAGTATCTGACTCCCTTGCTTACAGAAGAAAGTTTTCTCACTCCCTTATAGATGAAATCGGGTGACAACTTGTAGCCATAGTCATTTCTTCCATACAGAACTCCTAGTGCTTCTATCAACAACCTTTCAAGCCTCCTTGCAATATATCCTCTTCTTCGTATTTCCAGCACTCTATTCATTCGTCTATATCTACATATATACTATGCAGTTCACAAAATTGTGGGTGTCAGTGGGTGTTCGGCACCAAAACTAATCTCTTCGCTGTGCATTACAATCCGGAATGCTACGAGGGAAGAAAGAATTCATATAAGAATCAGTGGGGCACCTTATTTCTCTAATCTTATCTTTCTTGTGATTTCAACTCAAATAAATAGGTTGGTGGACGAAGTATTTCACCGCACTCGTAATTGAAAGTGGGTGTACGAATTTTTACCAATAAGTTCAAACGAAACATGCACCAGTCTACTAATCAATTCTGTGACGCTTTCGTAAGGACTGTAGCAAGCGGTCACGAATCGAGCGGCTCTTCTCTGTACTTTCTCTATACTGTCAATCAACCCCTTACGAAACGGATCCCAAATGGCACAACAGTCGTTCAAATGTGGACGCGCAAGAGATTTGTACGCTATCTCCTTACTTTGTGCATTACAATTTTTCAAGATTCGACCTATGAATCGCAGCCTAGAATTTTCACTTCCAACGACTGAATTAATGTGCAAGTCCCATTTCATGTTGCTCCCAAATATTTAACGGAATCGACCATATCAATAACTGAACTGTTTATTTTGTATTTATGAACAAACAGATGTTTTGGTTAGTTGTGCACATTGTGGTGGATACCTTGGTGGGCAAACCACATTACAATTATCTTTCATACCTTTATGATTAATAATTGTGGATTTTTAATTTTAATTTTTATGAAGGAGTGAAAATTTATTAATTTTGCAAGAATTTCGACGTTAGTTGGAATTCAGGTAAATTGTCACAATATGACATTTATTTTCTCATCACTGGCGATTACAAGTCTGAGCGAATTTACCGTTAACATTAACACAAATTGGCAAAATCATAAAAGCAACGCTCAGAGTTACAATTAGCCGTCATGGGCAAGCAAACAATTGTATATTTACTTTTAAATATCTCAGAATCAAAATGCAAGAAATAATGACAACTGGAAACAATGAAAAATACAAGTTATGACTACCTCAGACAAAGGCATCATAATACTGTGACTTTACAGTTAAAAAGAAAATCATGGGCGCCAGAATGAACAATATCATTCGAAAATAACTAGTTCTGGCAAATTATGCCGCTAGCTCAGGGGTTTTTACAATTACAAAGTGAGAACATGGACCTATCCTCTCAAAGTCGCTTACGGGTTCTGTTTCACGGAATGCACAATCACATGGCTTGGTCGTAATCAATTACCATTGTAGTTCTGCGTCTGATGTCTGTGATGAGTGTAGCGGACCCACGATATGTGAGATTATCTCACAAGTCGGCTATAGGCATCTCTGGTCTGGCAATGCGCATCATCGCATTACCGGCTGTGTTGCGGTGATACGCTCGCTCCAGCAAGGCAAGCTGCAGTAGCGAATGAAGTCAACTTTCCAAGTCAACCTAAGACTGGTGCGATCGAAGTTAGAATGCCCAGCTCCTCGCTCTTCGGTCCACGAGGAAACTTCTTGCTCCGCCCATTTGTAGTCTCGAAGCTCACATACAACAAAAATTCCCAGGATTTTGAGTTATACGCTCATTTTGATTGGACCTTCAGGTCGGCACCTAATGTCACGTGATATCCTCGATATGTGATTTGGCCAAAGAATCCAACAGAGGTCGGACATATTCGGCTAAGTTCGCCGGGGCGAGAGAACATTCGGGTTTCTGACGGCAGGCTTTTCCCGCTCGGTGAGTGACCCATCCCCAGGGAGCAGTGTGTGTGGTCTGGCAAATCCCAAATCTGCGACGTCCTGTCGCCATGGCTCGGAAAGACCAAGATTAGCTTCAAGCCTACATAGCTCAATAACTCTTTAATATTCGCTTTGCTACGATACACTGTATAAGTTCACCATTTCATTACAGTCCTCACTTGGAATCTTGCGTACTTTATAAAATTACAACAAAAATCTATTCACGTGGTCGCCCAAGATTTATGTAAATTACTCTTATATTATTACATATATAATAAAAATGCACCTTGTAACGTGGCGACAGCGCGGCTCGTTACAATATGGCCGGCCGTTGGTGAAAAATGAAATTATGGTACAATAATTTTATTTTTAACTACCTAATTCTATCTCCATTGTGACTCAACAAAAACTTAAGCATTTTTCTAATTACATTAATTTTAAATGTGATTCCAATAACCATCGGTATTCCTGCCTTGTAAGGTGAATATATAACGGGAACATATGTCCTTTTGGCCGTCTTACAATTCTTTACAAACAGAAGCACGTGAATTCAGGTAGCCTTCCCAAATATAAAGTTATATTAAACACAATACTAAAATATACATGAAAAGAAATTATTTACATACATGTTTAAATAATAATAATCTTGAAAATATCTTGTATCAAATCTTATCATTAAATCACTAAAATGAAACACATTAATAAAACAAAACATTGTCAGAACACTTATGCAGAAAGTGGTTGAACTATACATTGTATTTACAATTTAGCGTGATGTTTTACTCATGTGCATAAAAATAATTCTGCCTTCAACAAACATCCCTATAGATGCTAGAGGTGAGTGGAAAATATCTCATTACATTGCGCGGGTTTAATCTCAAAACAACGGAATAGTTTAGTCGGATTCGGTGAAGTGATTTGCGTCATGACCGACGGTTAATTGAACAAGCATTTCATAGAGAAGGTGTGTTCGTGTTCATGGTCAAATATCACTTATGCTTCTTTAGCTTGTATGAAAAGGTCGTAAGCTTTGTGCATAGAACGGTACGATCTCAGGTTTTCCGTTTGCCAATACAAAGCAATTTTGAGATTTCACGCTAGCAGAATACTATGAATCTATATAAAGCAACAATATAAACCTTGAAATTATTTTCGTTGAGTGCACACAATTCTGAGCAAAACATGTGCTGTCCAACAATAGTTTTAATCTAATTTACGGAATATTATACAATTTACAGTAAGGGTACGCGAAATACCGCTAGAACGAGGAGTGAAACTTTTGTTTTCTTTCCCATTCATTCTTGGGTATGCGCTACCTGCCAGAATTCTAGGAACCTGCCGGTTGAGTTCAGCTGCCTACCTGCGTTAATGACCTCAGCTGTTCGATGGTAGCTGTTTCCCCACTCTTTCGAAACCGTTACTTTGTATGAAATGGCTTTAAATTCCGGGCGTTATGAGGCCCGATCTCGGTTTGTCCGTCCGTCAACAAATAACAATTCTTCGAGATCACTCTGGCAACCGAATAAGGCCCGGAATATAGCAGAAAAAACTTCGATATCACCTTCCGCTGTGCGTCGGAAGGAGTTATTGTTCTCAGCAAAACCTGCTGGCCAACCTCGAACGTCTGCGTTTTGGATTGATCATGCTTGAGCTGCCGCCTAGTCGCCTTCTCCATCAGAAAATCGTACGCCGTATTTAGGTCATTTTCCAAGTTTTTGGGAGGTTGGTCCTTCGGGAAACGTACTACTTTCTCTGCCAACATAGCGGCCTGAGCTCCGAACTGCAAATCAATGGGGCGATATAACGTCGCGCAGTTCACAGTGTAGTTAAAATAGTTTTCTATTGTAGGAATATGCTTTACCCATGAAGCGTGATTGTCCCCAATTAGTGTTCGCATATATACACTCAGTTGACGCATAAATCTCTCGCTGTTGTTACCCTGAGGACATCGTATAGAAGAATAAATTACTTTTATTCCCCTGTCTTCAAAAGCCTTCCTCCATTTGGGGCTGTAAAAGACGCTACCATGATCCGACAACACGGCTTTCATTGGTCCGCAATGGGGTATGTATCGCTCGAACATTATTTTCAGCGATCCTCTCGTGCTGAGCTTTGCAACTGGATACAATTTAACATATTTTGTAAACGCATCTAGCACGAGGAACACATGTCGGAATCCATATCTTCCGGCCGGGATCGGGCCGAAGTGGTCGACACAAGTTAATTCGTTTGGCCCCTTCGGTACCATTGGCGCGTATGGTCCTGCCGTCCTCATGTTAGGGTGTTTTGCCTTCTGGCAAATTTCACACGTGCGCGTACATTTCGCGACGCTCTTCCGGAGTGCCTTGGCGAAATATTCCGCGCGGATCGTGTGGTACAACCGCTCTGTCCCCGGGTGTCCGCACTGAATGTGGTATGTACTCGCGATCGAGGAATTCAACGACTCTGGAAGCCATATCTTCCAACGGCTGTTAGCGTCCTCCCTTCGGAAGCAAACATTTCCTTCCATTGTACACAGCATTGCTATGTTGCGGATGTGTACATCGTCCGCGTATTCTCCTCGTCGCAAGTACGCACGAACCCGTTTTATGTCGGCCTGCCGCTCTTGAGCCGATATAAGTTTTTCCTTTAATTCTGCCGAGGTCGTGCCATCGGCAAGTGTTATGGCAGAGATTAGCACCTCGTTTGCCCGTATGCGTCTTTGTTCCTCGGAAGGGTGGTCTCTAGCGTTGCGACTTAAATAATCCGCCATCACGTTTTCCGACCCTTTACAATACTCGATGTGTATATTAAATTGCTGTAGGAACATCGCCCAGCGCGCAATCCGGTTGTTCGTAAACGTGGCGCTTCTGAGAAAAGTGAGAGCTTGATGGTCAGTTCTTAAGTAGGTTTCACTACCCCATAGATACTGTTTGAATTTTTGTACTGCATAAAATATTCCAAGCATCTCAAGTTCGCAGATAAAATATCGTCCTTCTGCCGGCCTTAGTGTTCGACTTGCCGTTGCAACAATTTTCATGTTACCATCCTCCCCTTTCTGGTGAAGACAGGCGCCAATTCCAAGATAACTGGCGTCGGTGTACAAATAAAATGGTTGTTGAAAATCCACATGGGCCAGGCAAATTTGTTCCGCAAAGATTTGCTTAATCCTCAGGAATGCGGCCTGTTGTGGCTCCCGCCATTCCCATTTCTGTCCCCCTTTTAAGAGGCTATATAGGGGATGCAGGATTTGCGCAAAGTTTGGCACATTCCCTTTGTAATAAGCGCACACTCCTAAGAAACTCCTGAGCTCCTTTAATTTGGTAGGCGGCGCCATTTCTTCGATTTCCCGTATCTTGTTCGGGGAAGGCGAAATCCCTCCGGGAGTAATTCTGAATCCCAAATATTCGACTTCGTGAGCGCATAAAGTGGCCTTGTCTGGCCGTAGAGTGAGCCCGCTCTTTGCCACCACTTTCAGTAACGTATCCAAATGCGTCAAGTGTTGCTGAAACGTTTCGGACGCGATTAGAAGGTCATCGACATACACCGAGCAGAACTCTTTAACCTCGGGCGGTAACACGTAATTCATGGCCCTAATAAAAGCGGAAGCGGCATCCTTTATCCCGAATGGCAACCTTTTAAAGCACATCTGCCTTCCTTGGAAGACAAACGCAGTATATGGCTGGCACTCTTCATCTAGTACCACCTGATTGAAACCTGACGTTACGTCTAGAGTGGTCAGCCAGGGCTTCCCGTGGAACCGCGTCATGAGGTCCTGAATTCGTTCCGTTCTTTCCCCGTCCGCCTCTATCCTTTGGTTAAGTAGTCTGGCGTCGAGACAAGGTCGAACAGATCCGTCCTTCTTAACAACAAAAGTGACCGGGTTGAGGTGCACGGAAGGACGTGGGGTAATGATCCCATTCCGCTCCATTTCCGCAACAGCTACCTGAGCTGCCTGCCGCAACTTGTGTGGGATACTATACGTGCGTCCCTTCAGCGGCGCTTTGTCCTTGACCCGGAACTTGTGCACATAATTGCGTATCTCCCCAGGACGGTACGAAAACGCCTGCAAGTTCTCTTCCAAGACTTTACACAGCTCACGCTTTTGTGCTACTGCCAAATTAATTTTTTCTTGGACCTTAGCGGTCAAATTCTCAAGAATGAGGCTTCGTTCGTCAGCTAAAGCGCTTATGGCTGCTCCTTCCCCGTGAATACGCTCGCTATTTTGTTCCGCGGGATCTTGCACTCCATCGGAAATCTTTATTTCCAGATTTTGCGAGTGAGCCTCGCTTTTCCAGTGCAATACCTCTGGCACCAAATGCTTGATGGTTCCTTCCCCCCAATCCAGAATTACCCGACGCTTTTCAAGTTGGTCGCAACCAATAATCACGTCTTGGGTCAATCCGGGGATAACCAGCATTGAAAGCGATAATTCGCTGTTGGCGATTTTCATCGGGATGAACACCTGCGAGCTGACGATCTTTTCTCTTTTCCCGAGGGCAGGCACCACCGTAACTTGAGTGGTCGGGATGACTTTCAATCGCGGATTTTTGCTCTTCAATTGTAACATAAATTTTTGCGAAATTGCGGAGATAGATGATCCGGAGTCGACTAACACGTTAGCCTTATTCCGTATGCTATGATCGATATTTGGGGACACTTGGTGCATCTGCTTATTTCGCCTTGGGAATCCATATTAGCGTCGTCTTCGCTATTTTCCGGCCCCTCACCACGCCAGTAGGCCAAATTGTTTATATTGATGCATTCCACCATTCTAGTGTCCCCCGGAAGGCCTCATTGCGGCGCATCGTTTCCGGGTGCAGCCGTCCTATCGCACATAGTCTTTTCTTCATTTTTCTGGCCTTGGACTCTGGAATCCTCGTATTCTACGGCAACTGCATTAATTGTAGCCCGTTCCTTGCCGAAATTCTTACCATCTCCGCGGTCATTCCCGTTCTTCCAAAATGAATTTCCCGGTTTTCCCTTTGTATCGCCGTTATTACGACGTGGTTCACCATCGGCATCGGGCTGTCGCTTGCTATAAAAATTTCCTCTTTGGGAATTTTTATGCGAGCGTCCCTTTCCGTGATTGTCGTGTGGCCTCGTCTCTACTTGCGATTCCAAGCTATTATTGTCGGCTTCCCGCCGCTCAAAGATACATGCTTGCCGTCCTATCCGATCTAAATTCCTTAACGTGTCCAACAATTCTGGCACAGTACGTATGAGGATTGGATTTATTAGGGATTGGACTTGTGAACCGAAATGTGCCGCGGCCATTTCCACAAACTCCCCGTCCGACATCCGAACATCGAACTGCCTAGTGAGGACTAGCAATTTATTCACATATCTCTCCATAGATGAATTTTGCTTCGGGACATATCTGCCCTGATACAATTTTATTCTCGCTTGGTTTTGGATCCTGCTAGACCAGAATGTTTCAAGAAACACTTTCCGAAACTCGTCGTATGACATTTCCGGTTCGCAAGTGATTTGAAACCAAAGACGGTCGGCTTCTGATAATGACTGCTCAACCAGGATAAGCTTCATCGCTTCGGGAACCCCTTTTATTTGAAAGTACCTCTCCATTTCGGCGAGGTATGCTTTCGGATTAATGTCTTTACGGGATCCGAAATATGGGAGCTTTAATTCAATATGGGCAGCTGCGTAATGCATGCCATTACCCTGAATTTGAACATTGCCGGCATTAGAACTACTTAGCTCTTTCATTCTAGTTTCTAGCCGTAAGAGCTTAGAGCTAGTGGCTTCCGACAGTTCGTCCTGTGACAATTTTAACTCGGTTTGTGCCGTCTTAACGAGCTCAACCGAACTTGCCACGGCAGTTACCTCCGAGTCAAGTTTTCGGATGTTTTGTTCAGTAAGGTCTTTGACCTTGTGAACAAATTCCGAAATTTGTCCTAGGTTTTGGCCGTTCTCGTTTCGCATCTGTTCAATGGACAGGTCGGTGGCGTCAAGTCTTTTAGTCAACTGTTTATTGCCCGTTTGCAAAGAAGCACAGGTAGTTTTCACTTCTTCTGTGTCCCTTTCCAACTTAGAAACAATTTTAGTTACATCAGACTTGAATTCGGATATTTCTTTTGTGACTACAGAACGGAAGGTGGATATTTTTCCGTCCAAATTTGTTAATATCGCAGCTTGCGAATCAAATCGTGTATCAAAACTCTGCTTAAGCAAATCCGAATTTCTCTTATTTTCCTCCTTTTGTGAATCAAAACGCTTGTTTAATTCCAGAAATTGCTGGCTTGATTGTTGGCTTAAATCCTGCTTTAGTTGTTGATTCGATTGCCCTATAGCAGTCATCAACATGTTTAGCATTTGCTGTGATGAGAGGGGTGGTGCTTCTACAGGAATTTGTGTCATTTGTTGCGTCTGTTCTGAATGTGCGGGCGTATTCTGTGTCATCTCACCTACAGGAAACGAAAAATTTTCCATATCTTCCTGTGGTGACAAAGTAGACTGCGAACTATATGAGTGGGTCGGAACTTCAGAACTTACGTTCCCCTCACCTGCAGCCAATATTTCGCTTTGTTCCGTTAAATGAACCTGATCGTTCATGATTTCGGGAGATTTTTGCCTATCAGACTGATCTTCCATATCGAAATCTTTTATCGTACGAGATCGTAGCTTCATATGAACCCACAAAGAATGAATTTACACCGCAATTGTGCAATGACGAAATCTAGATTCATTAACAACAAAAATACCGCGAATTTCAATACACACAAATACATATACCCCTCCAAAATACGGCAAGAGAAAAGCAACGATGAATCATGCAACACAACACCATTAAAGCAGACTTACTTTCAAACACATGGGCAAGACATGCGTGTCTTTAATTTTCTTAGAAGCTATCATGCATTAAGAAATCAACACTGACGTTACTCATTTAAAATTTTTAAACTGATCACAAAATTGTTACAATACAAAGTGTATTGCATCTCAATTGAAATACACAAATGAACTTCCTTTTAAAGCGTTGAAACAAAATAAATTTTATGCATTGAAACAAAATGAACTTTATGCATTAAAATGTAAGCGAAACATCAAAATAAAATCTTGTATGAATATCTATTGACTACAAGAATGATAAAACAGCCAAAAACCATGTGCAACATTCCATGAAACTTTCCGAATTTGGGCTCAAACTTATAATTTGAATTAGTGCCATCAATTCGCAGACATTAAGAAGTAATGTCTCATCTGGCACCAGCGATGGGCGACATTATGTGGTGGATACCTTGGTGGGCAAACCACATTACAATTATCTTTCATACCTTTATGATTAATAATTGTGGATTTTTAATTTTAATTTTTATGAAGGAGTGAAAATTTATTAATTTTGCAAGAATTTCGACGTTAGTTGGAATTCAGGTAAATTGTCACAATATGACATTTATTTTCTCATCACTGGCGATTACAAGTCTGAGCGAATTTACCGTTAACATTAACACAAATTGGCAAAATCATAAAAGCAACGCTCAGAGTTACAATTAGCCGTCATGGGCAAGCAAACAATTGTATATTTACTTTTAAATATCTCAGAATCAAAATGCAAGAAATAATGACAACTGGAAACAATGAAAAATACAAGTTATGACTACCTCAGACAAAGGCATCATAATACTGTGACTTTACAGTTAAAAAGAAAATCATGGGCGCCAGAATGAACAATATCATTCGAAAATAACTAGTTCTGGCAAATTATGCCGCTAGCTCAGGGGTTTTTACAATTACAAAGTGAGAACATGGACCTATCCTCTCAAAGTCGCTTACGGGTTCTGTTTCACGGAATGCACAATCACATGGCTTGGTCGTAATCAATTACCATTGTAGTTCTGCGTCTGATGTCTGTGATGAGTGTAGCGGACCCACGATATGTGAGATTATCTCACAAGTCGGCTATAGGCATCTCTGGTCTGGCAATGCGCATCATCGCATTACCGGCTGTGTTGCGGTGATACGCTCGCTCCAGCAAGGCAAGCTGCAGTTAGCGAATGAAGTCAACTTTCCAAGTCAACCTAAGACTGGTGCGATCGAAGTTAGAATGCCAGCTCCTCGCTCTTCGGTCCACGAGGAAACTTCTTGCTCCGCCCATTTGTAGTCTCGAAGCTCACATACAACAAAAATTCCCAGGATTTTGAGTTATACGCTCATTTTGATTGGACCTTCAGGTCGGCACCTAATGTCACGTGATATCCTCGATATGTGATTTGGCCAAAGAATCCAACAGAGGTCGGACATATTCGGCTAAGTTCGCCGGGGCGAGAGAACATTCGGGTTTCTGACGGCAGGCTTTTCCCGCTCGGTGAGTGACCCATCCCCAGGGAGCAGTGTGTGTGGTCTGGCAAATCCCAAATCTGCGACGTCCTGTCGCCATGGCTCGGAAAGACCAAGATTAGCTTCAAGCCTACATAGCTCAATAACTCTTTAATATTCGCTTTGCTACGATACACTGTATAAGTTCACCATTTCATTACAGTCCTCACTTGGAATCTTGCGTACTTTATAAAATTACAACAAAAATCTATTCACGTGGTCGCCCAAGATTTATGTAAATTACTCTTATATTATTACATATATAATAAAAATGCACCTTGTAACGTGGCGACAGCGCGGCTCGTTACAACATTGCCTTTCACCCGTCTTCTATCTTCCAATAATAATACTCACAAAAACACCCGAAAGAGCTGTTTCATCATATCAATTACTTGTTGTATTCTGCGTAATTTCTACAAACATTCCTAACTGCCGTTGCAGCCTGTGTGTTTGATGACCACAACATTGTTCACTTGCAACCTTCCAACCCTGAAGATCTTCCATACAGCCGCTGACAGTTTCGTCCCTACTATCTGTGCGATGGCAAAAGCTGTTCTCATCTCTGACGAGCGGTAGTCCATCCATTCTATCAGTACGTCTTGATTCCGCTTTTTGGTGGTTTCCCTCAGTCACCAAGGTGAATGCTGGGACGGCCCCCAATCTACGTCTTATAAACTACACATTCCACAAACAAAAATACACTTCACACACAGAACATAGTTACGCGTTTCGCAGACAGATGGCACGACAAGTTCCCTCCACGGAAGGTGCCAGCCTTAGCGACAAGTCGGTCAAATCCCAAACAAGGTCGCATACTAAAAAAACCAACCCTGCAATAGCGGAATAAGTGCAAGGGAGAAGACGAAGAAGAAGAAATGTGGTTAAACCTGGATTATGTTGCAGCGCGCTGGTTTAAAATTCTGTGAGTAGGCAGAAAGATAATTGATATTTCCATGGCTAAAAGCAGATTTAAAGGACAGAAAAATGGTCTAATAACAGAAGAAAAGATGAACCCAATGAAGTATTGGTGGGGAGGTGGCGATTCCAGTGAGGTGCTAACAAATGACCTTTCGTTGCAAGGGACATTGATTCGAGTGCGGTTTACAGTAGTTTTAATAACGTATTGTGTGAAAATGTGTCAAGTGCTGTTCCAGACCGACATGTGAGGATTACCACTATATCTGTGAGTACAGTGTGTACTGTATATATAAATAAAGTTATTATACTGTAAATAATATTTTGTAACAACACATTTAAAAAACAGTTTACAGCCACCGAAGATGCCATACAACGCAAGGGCGAAACGCATCTGGGGAATCAAATAAAAACAAAATTCACCAAAACAGTTGTTTTTGACGGAATTATTTATAAAATTATTGTGTTTCTTTTCGTATTGTCTATCTATAGTTTGCTATGTACACAAGTGATTTTAATGGCTGAAAACACAGGAGAAAAGCATTCAAAATGCCAGTGTCTGACTCTATGTGCTAAGCTGCCATATGTCAGTTTTACTCCCCATCATTTATCTCTATCAACTGTGGCAGTATCCATATACCGAGAGTGGTGGGTGAGCGGTAACCCTTCGCTCTGCTGTTCCGTAGTACGCGGGTTCAGATGTCGGTTCGGCTAACCAGTATCTGTTTACCATGGTTTCCCGAAATTAATCCAGGCGAGTGTTGGGATGGTTCCTTCAACAGGCCAATGTGGAATTCCTTCCCGTTCCTTGCTCCTAGTCATTTTCCGCTTCTAATAATCATATATCTTTAACCGAGCAATTCTTGTATACATTTGGTATTTCGGAAACGGTTCTAACGATTTGGATAAAATTTCATATGTTGATTACGTTTTGCATTTTATGTCAATCTATATTTCCAAAAAAAACTAGGTTTTTCAAAAAAAGAGAAAAAACCAAGCAATTCTTGTATTTGGTATTTCGGAAACGGCTCTAACGCCATCGCGTAGAAGTTTCAGGTACCAGTAAGCCTACTGATGTTAGTTAAGTTTCTCTTTGGTTAGAGCAAGAAACTGCACACTTCAAAATCCCTAGGAAGCCTTCAAGAAAAACGTTCAACTTTAATCCAACCTCAAACGTCTCTAATGATTTTGGCGAAATCTTGCATATTAAGCAGAAATCGAAAGACGCCGAACAAGCTCGGTCATCCAGGTACTAAGCAAAAAAAAATAAGAAAATCTCCGTTCGGCCATCCAGATTTCAGATTTCCATGGTCTTCAGGAATCACTCCATGTGAATGCTGGAGTGGTTCCTTCGAAACGGCCACGGCCGAATTATTTCCAGTAAGAGCGATCTAGTGGCTCAGTGACTGAGGCGTTTGAATGGATATCCAATCCCGGTCTCCGTTGAAATTTGCAAAGGCTTCCTTCACCTTTGGCATAACTACATATATCTGTAGTAGGAAATACGCCAGAACGCTTGCGTTAAGCTATAGGTCCACTACACCCGCTAGGATAACCGGGTTAGGTTAGTTCGACACGACAAGATGCGCATTTAACGATGAATCGGAAATTTTTCACCTTGCAGCCGAACAGTTCTTCGGAATCACGCAGTCAACAAAGCCTGTGAATGATCTGATTCGATTTGACATACTTTGACCATTGCTCCCACTCTCTTCTGGCTCTATTGACTCTAACAACGACGAGCCGTAAAGTCCGAAACAAAAAAAGAAAAGTATACTCACGATTTAGATGCGTAGCTAAATGTCTTGTTCGGTAACTATTTCATCTTCGAAAGAGATATACTGCGCACAGAATACAGCTCCGGTAATAATAATAATTCCGTGTTCTCGTAATGAGTTGGTGACATGGTTTCTATTGTTTGCGCATTCCGCTCCTGTCGTAGCTGCCTTAGCCTATCACGATAGTTCCACCAGGAGCAGGGAAGCGTTCTGGCGTACTTCACATTACGCAGTAATGACATACATAGGTGAACGTCGGCTTAAGAATCTATGAAAATTCGCGCCGAGACAGGGATTCGAACCTGGGACCTTCCGATCCCCTGTCAGACACCTTAACTACTGAGCCAGCATCTGAGGTGACTCTGGTAGAGCAGCCAGCTGCACGTTGAGGGAAGCAGCTGCGCTATACTACTCACACAGCCAGCCAGCTTAATGCCCCGTCAAGCGGACCCCTTACAATGGAGAAATCGGATCCATCCGCGAATTTAACGGACAATCAAATTCCGACCATACGAATTCGTTTTTTTTTTTGCCGCGCGTCGTGCCGACACAACATAGTTCAAAGGCGACAGTGGCGTCATTTTCCGGGGGATCGAGAAGTCACCAGAACGTGCGGATGATCTATCTTACTGATTCAAAGAAACACTATCTGAAGTTCTGGAGACATTTAGGGTATCCTTTTTTTTTTTTAATTATGGCTTTACGCCTCGTCGACGTAGCGGTCATTAAAGGAGGGTTGGGGATGGGGACCAGGAACGGGAAGGAATTTGGCCATGGCTTTTCGAAGGAAGCATCCCGGCATTCGCCGGGAGTGATTTCGGGAAACCTGCAAAATCCAAATCTTGAAGGCCGGACGAGGATTCAAGCCGGCGTACTCACGAATGCGAGGCCAGAGCGTTAACCTCTCACCCACCACGCTCGGTAAACATTTAAGGGAAAAACAACAGAAGCCACACGGATTTTAATCATCAGTATTCACCGTTTTTTAAAATTGCTTCGTTGATTACAATTCTTAGTATTAAGTAAACGTCAAGTTTTGAGCCGCACCTGTCTCCCAGACTTTGTCGGGCTCTAGGGAGGAAGGGGGAGTGCTACCCTTCCATAGCGACTTCCAGAGGAAATTTTAGCTGGAGTGAATTCCTATTGCCTTCACCAGTGTTGCGGTGTTCGTAACTATTACTTTGAGTATGGAAATCTGTGACGATGTGTGCAACACATTACATTCCAGTTTAAGAGACAGGCTTCGTGGGATGTGGAAAGTTGCCGATTTGCAGATAAACAACTGCATAACAAAGTACATAAATAACCCAGATGTACTGTCACATCATACAGGGTACATTAAGTACGTCAACTACATTTGCGTGCACAAACTACTGGCGATTATTTTGTAGATACCTCAGAAATAAATTCTTCGACGCAGTAAAAGGAGTTGTAAATTAAACTTTATTTTAATTTTTTCTAAATTTAATTTTTATCTTCTACTAGACATTTAAGATTTATTGCGAGCTTATTGAAGATACGTATCCCTGAATATCGGAACCGTATTTAGGCACTGAACAAATGACAACTACTTTAAATCCTTGTAAAGATCGTTTTTACTTCTAGTGTCAGAATTGTGTATTTTGCTATTTGTTTCAAATAGAGTTTAATTTGTGACTACAAAAGACGTTAATGTGTATATATACTCAGCCACCAATGTTAAAATCCCTAACTTTTGGACAGCTCTCTGCACGAATTTCTGTTGTTAACCCCACACATAAATCCTTAATTCTTATTACTCGCTTTTGACCTCTGAACACTTTGTCTCTATGAGTAAAATTGCCCCAGAATATTATTCCATATGAAGTTAAGGAGTGAAAATAAGCAAAATAAACTAGCTTCCTAATTGGAGATCACTTATAGCTGAAACTGTACGAATTATAAATATGGCTGTCTGCAGTCGCTTCAGTAAGTACCTACCAATTTAAATTATAATCAATGTACAAATCTAAAAAATTCACTCTCTACCTCTTGAATGGACTGACCTCCATATTTAATATCTATGCCTGGTGTTAATTTGTATACTGTACTGAATTGCATATATTGAGTTTTATCAAAGTTTAAAAACAAGCCATAAGCTGTAAACTTTTACTATTATGGTCAAAGTCACAATTTGAAATATGTTCTGTAGATAAATATGGAGTACTTTTAATTCCTATGCTTGTGTCATTTGCAAATTGGATAAATTTTAAGTTTATGGATGTAACACAGGGCAGATCATTTATATATATATATATATTAAAAACAATGTAAAGTGTTATATGTGTTGCTGATGAGATATGAAAGTAGGTAGAGGGTGAAACCAATTGCCAGGTCACTCGGTCCTACTCTTCCGAAAGCAAAAGTGCGCGCCTTCAAGTATAATGCCTTCATCCGGTGGACGAGTCTTCAATCAGTAGAAGCTGTGGAGTGGTTCGGAATTTAACGCAGAGAGCTGGTGCAAACTCTGGTGATTATGAATCGAGCGCTAAAGTGTCTTCTATCTATTGTCATTATGTTATACTATGGAGCCAGGGCACACAACGAGTGATTATAATCAGGCATCAGAAAGCAAGAAAATACGTCTGCACATCTCTGACACTGCAGCGTAACTCCTACTTACTGGAAAAGAGCTCTGCTAGCCTTGCAAAATGAATGAACCCTCGTAAGTTGTACTCTAAGAACAAAAAAATCTCAAGTTGGTAGCACTATTCTGCAAAAAAAAACTTTTCTTCTTTTTTCTGGATATATTTGTTATGATTCTTATGGAAATCAATTAATTGAACTCCTATATACTTTCAGATCTCCTCTATCAAGCACAGTTTTTTAGTAATAGGGGTTTTAATTTTTTAAACTTTTTTGTATTTACTGAAAAACATTAACTGTAGTCAATGCAATGTTGTTGCAGGCCATGTTTCCGCAGTTGCTTAATTAATTGTTATCTTTCAACTGGTAATTAACTGTTGTCATTCAGAAAGTTATTGAAAACATATTTAAATAAATAGATGAACTATTAAATACATCGACCATAGTATATAGTGTTAAAGAAAATGAAAACCATCAGCAGAAAATGTGTACTTTGCGACTATCGATAGTCATATTTTCTTCTTTTTATGATGAATAGCTTTGCAACCCTGAATAACATTCCAGCAATAATCAGCCAAGGTGGCAGTCATCCACTTCCCTTCATATTGCTATACTAAATTCATTATGTCCGTATGGAACCTTTCACCACTGCAGCTTTCCGGCAAGTTCGTTGTATTTTATACATGTGAGAATTTATTCCGAAATGTCATATCACTCTTTAGTCATACTAGTCATACTAGCATATGCAACTGATAAAGAAGAAATTACATTTCCGTTGAGGAATAGAAATTCCTTTAAACTATTTTTGGTTGCATTTGTAAAATGCATCCAGTCCTGTGTAATCAGTCTAACACCAACTCAATTATTAATCTCTATCAATGACTTGTAAATTACAAAATGTAGCAGAACTACATAAAAAGGTACCAATAGTTGCATATTAAAACACGTGAAATACAGAAGCTGATGTTGCTAACTGCTTTTTGTAAATTTCATTTATTACAAAGAAAAAATACCTGGATGTTAAATATACATTTCTTTACTCAGCTAAAATAACTGTGCCTGATTGGTAATTTCTGATTTCAGATTTGAATTCCGCATTCAAAGATGCTATAGAAATACATATTCCCATGTCAGAAAATTTTTCTTTGTAGAACAGTGTAATTGGTAGCACTGGGACCTAGAATTCCAGAGGACTGTGTGGGCCAGTGAAGACTGATTTCATAAACAGTTCTTGGAAAAAAAAGATTGTATGATAATTAAGTAACTTTTCTGGCCCAGTTTAAAATTTTAACGCACTATCATTATTTCTGTAATTTTTTAACGTCAATTTATTATTTATTATGACCCATTACTACGATCAGCATTATGATGTGATGATACATGAGGGGTCATACTAATCCCATGTCCGCAACTGATGACGTCACCTTGCAATTTGATAAAAAAAGGAAATATGGCCTTCAAAATTTTAAAGGTTTTTATGCTTTGTGAAAAATTGTTTTCCCATGATGAGAAGTAGCCAATCCTCTAACCAATACTATATTACAAAATTCACTAAAATACGTTGAGCCAATACGGCACGATTGATTGCGAAACACGCAAACATCCATCAATCTTAACTTTCGCGTCTAAAATATTGTTAGGATGAAAATGTCGTTAGTTACAATACGCAACTGTAAAAATGTTTCTGGGATACATAATGAGCTATTCCAGCGTATTGGTGCAATAAATACATCAGTTATGTTTCAACATATACACACAAGATCACTGGCTACATAACCACATTTTTTTTAATGCCTCAATTTTAAAGAGAGTGTATGTTTCATAGAAATCCCGGCAACGAGAAACATCAAATCAACTTTTTTTTTTAGACGTAACTGAATTTTAATTTCTTTGTCGTCGAATAAATCGAATAAAATGTATTGATGTAAGAATTTAATCTTCCCGAAGTAAAGCTGTTAAAATTTTTTCTTGTTTGTTCTGCCTGGTAAGTTTTACCATACACAACGTTGAGACAGTTACCTTCGCTGTCTTCATCATGCAAAATCGTAGGTCGAAGTGGTCAAGTGGCATATTGTCGCAGTAACCACATCGACCTACCATTTCACCTGAAGAAGGCAGTGAAGACAGCAGTAGAAACGTCGTGCATAGCAGAATTTGTGAGGCAGAACAAACGAGAAGAAGTTTTACTCGGATGTATATTGAGTTTTGGGGTCTGCGCATATATCGAGACTTGCGATGGGTCGATGCGCCGCATATCGAGCACAGTGTCGCTTACCTCCCGCGCCGCGGCGGCGTGAGCCTTATCGCTGTCTGCCCTTTGGCAGTCGCAGACACGTCTCTCCACTCGCCCACGCACCTCGAGGGCTCTTCGTTATTCTTCAGGCCGGAGCTTCCGAACGACCCCACTGAGCGTTCCCGTACAAACACCCACAGCGGGGACTGCTGCTTGGAAGTTAAACGTGTGTTCGCCTTGCAGCAGCCAAACTTCACGTCCAAGTATTAACAGTTAAAAATACAAACTAAAGCATTTAAAAATACAAAATAAAGCTTAGTATTTTTATGAATTGTTATGCACAGGGTAGCAAAAAATGTGTAAAATGTTTTAGGAGGTGTGTGAACTAAGGCTTTCCCAGCGTGTCGCTGCAATATAATCTTCGCGGGCTAGCTGTCGGATTGTGTGGTGAAAGACGAGCTTTCGGCGACGAACTCTGCCACCATCTTCAGGCATGACGATGGCGGCTGAGCTCATCGCCGAATGCTAGTCTTTCACCTACACAATCCGGCAGCGAACCAGCGAAGATTCTATTGCATTTTAGGAGGTGATAGTATGCACCAAAATGTTTAATAAATATTGCGCCACAAACTCATACTTTCAGAATTAATAGCAAGTGCGCAGTGAGGGTTCTGGTGTCTCTGCTTATCGTTAATTGGAGTAGCGTAAGCCATTACGCTATGGTACTGTAGTACTGTGCAGTCTGTTGTATACTGTACTTAGTGCCCTCTGTGCATTGAGAACCGTGCCGGCATTCGCCATGTTGGATGCAAAAACCGTCTAAAATCGCAGTCAGGACGACCTGTACGCGGAGGCATGGGCTCGTTCCCGGTCCCGTTGTAGTTCCCAGATCCAGCACTGAGTCTCACTGGCGGGCTTAAAATATATACCACTGCGAATTTTTAGTTAACATTTTTATATACATGCTGCTGAAATGAATAAATAAAACTTCACGTTTCACTAGTATATATTACTAGAGTTTGGAGCACGTACCAAGGCGGGTGGGCTTCGCGTTCTGCGCAGAGAGAGAGGGGAGATGTGTTGCGACGCTGCCAATTTGCTTCTGTCACGCAAACCAACACCACAAGCTTCAGCCGTCTGCTCCTGGCACTTGGCAACGGCGCGACTCGCACCACATGGTGGCGCGGACTCAAAAGAAGACTGCCTTTTCAAGTACTGATACACACGAAACACTATTCCTCTCGCTTGTTTGTGCAACACTTGGCGTGATTCTTTACCATCACTCATAATGAACCCCATGAGGGCAAAATAATCACTAAACACGGAACACTATAAGTGAAATAAACTGTAAACTTGACGAACACTGCACGACGCGCACAGAACGAACACAGGAAAGCTACTGACACGCGATTGGCTGTGAGTCACGTGGTACAGCTCCACAGGCTACTGCGCATCCGCCCGTGACCCGCCTTCATACTTGCTCCGAACTCTAACGTTGACCCACATTAACTAAAAGACTTACTAAATAAACAACTTCTCGTATATATGCATATTCTAACGAAAGAGCGACGGAAAATCATTTAAAATCTATTTCTGTTACGTATAATGCAACCGCCCCTATCTACATTCACACCGGTACTCTGTAATTCACAAATACTCTGGGTGACAGACATTGCTAAGCACCAATTCTAATTCTTCCAATACCGAATAGAACGAGGAATGAAAGAATACATAAAAGCATCAGTACGGCATCTTATTTCTCTAATTTATTTCTGTCATTGTGACCTAAATAGGATTGCGGAAGAGGTGTTACGTTACACTCGTAAATGAAATAATTACGCATATTCGCCAGTAAATTCAAACTAAAACGACGTCGTCTGTCTGGTAAACAATTTCAGCCCATCCTATGAATTAATTCTGTGATGCTTTCGTAAGGGCAGTAGCAAGCGGTCACGAATCGGGGGGCTCTCCTTTGTACTTTCTCTAACGTGTCAATCAATCCGTTGCCATAAGGATCCCAAACAGCGCAATAGTAATCCAGATGTGCACACACCAGGGTTTTGTATGCTATTTCCTTTGCATGAGCGTTACAATTCTTAAAATTACGATGTATGAATCGTAACCTTGAATTAACTTTACCTTCGACGGAAGCGATGTGAAAGTCCCATTTCACGTTGCTTAGTAGGCTACTACTACGCCCAAATACTTTAGGAAATCAACCGAGTTAACAACTGAATTGCTTACTTTTCACTCGTGAACAAACAGATTCTTTATGTTACTTATTCGCGTTGCGTTGCAGTTTTTACAGTTAAGTGTAAATTTCCATGAACGGAACCGTCCCGAAATACTCGTAACATGCAGATCCTGCTGAACTTTCACGGACTCTTCAGAGCACCTTACTTCCCTGCAGATAACTGCATCAGTGGCAAATAATCGCAACCTGTTATTAACGTTGTCACCGAGAACATAATAATTTTTTCGTAAGGTATCAGAGATCTTGTGACAGAATTTTTTTCTGTCTGTACACTGATCCTCTATCGTACCCGCCTAACCTAACCTCGTGAACTTACCAGGTAAAGTGGACCTACAGGTAAATATGAAATTTGTACCTGGGAGTGTCACCTTAACGAACCTAAGTTTTGCCATAGGTGGAGATCAATTTTAGGTCGCCTCAAAATTCCAGTAGACAAAGGGATTTGCTTGCCTCCTTGCAAATAAACACAAAATTCTTAATTGCAAATGGAGCATGAATCCATGAAATTTCTTTCGATATAATATTTCTAAGAAATGCTTTTGCGTTAGTTAATGCATCCGAGTCAAAATCTTATGATGTCATGATGCCATTCTAAATATAATCAAATACAGAAGATAGGTTGATATTTTCCCGATACAATAAAGCATCGATTATCAGAAACAACTGGTGACAGTGGGTATTCGAAAAACTTGTTTTTCGGATAGCAAACCACTAACGAACGAGTTTGCACCAGTGTCATAGGAGGAATACGAAACCAAGCAACAGTGATACATATTAAACAGAAAACTGTATAGGGTATATGTACTGTGGAGTCATAGTTTTAAGTTTTCATTTCTGTCATTGGCAGTCATTGGGGACTGCCAATTGGTTTTTAATTACGAAGCCACATCTGATAGAACTTGGCTGTACTGTATTACTTGAATTTTCCGACTGGATCGCTTTCGGTTTACCGATGCTTCGGTTGATAGGTATTCAGTGATCGGTGCTCTACTGTACTGCTGGCTGTTTTGGATGATGTGTCACGTAGCGGGTGAGCCACGTGTGGTGCTCGCACGTGCCTGATACGTATCGCTGACCGAGAGGGACTGTGGAGGGCTCTCGTCACTGGAGTCAGATGCTGGAGTCTGAGACAGCTGCTTATCTGCCTGGAGTGTTGCGGACGGGCACGAGGGACCAAGATTACGCACGTCATGTGGGGAAACTGTACACCGCCTCACGAGGGAGGCACTGCACTGGAAAGAGGATACCTCGCGAGAGTCAGCAACAGCTCTGTATACCATATCTACTTAGTGGTAGTTAAATATAATGGTACTATTCTGATGAGCAAAACGTGATGACTAAGGTAGCTATGGCATGTTTTGTCACTTTCAAGTAACAAACATAGCTCGATGAAACTTGAACCATACATAGAATGGACAGCTGCACTAGGAAATTAGACGAACACAAATTATAATATTTTACGGAGATAACAAGTTACACTGAAGTCACTACGACTCATGATGGTCTCCTAGAGATTATAAAAAGAAGTAACATGGTTCTTAAAATGGTCCTCAACGAGCTTCCACGCTGGCCATAAGGATGGTCAGGAGTTCTTGTGGGAGGATGTTCCAAATTGGTTGACAATTGCTGGGTGGTCGTTGGTGTAGGTAGACGTGCTGCATTATGTCTCCCCAATGCATCCCGCACGGGTTCCATGAGATGTAACATTCATTTCATTTCCTTTCATTCGAAGATCTCTTCCACCTGAACTTCTCGATCCGGTAGTCCATTGTCATCAATAAATATGAAGTCAAGGCCGAATGCACCATTGAAAAGAAGCATATGGGGACGAAGCATAGTGTCATAATAACGTTAACAGCTGAGTGTATCGAATTCAAAAATTTGGAAGTCAGTACGTCCATGCAACATTATGCCTCCCCACACAATAACACTTGGACCACCAAAACTTTTTTATTTATTTATGGTTTTACGCCTCGCAGATGTACACAGTCTTGTGCCGATCCTTCAACTGCCTCGTGTTGCGGGCCAGACACATTTGGCGCTATAGTTGCGCTGACCTCACGCGATATAACTTCCAGCTTACTGTCCACGTGTGGGAGATGTCTAACAACATGTTTTCACACTCACATTCATTGCCGTTATTGTTGTTGTTGTTGATAATGATGATGATGCTTTAGGGCGCGTCAACGACTTGGTTATTAGCGCCCTGAATAAACCCAGAAATGACAGCGTCAGTCATTGCCATCTAGTAGTTAATATGTTATGTTACTTTATCTATATCATCCTTAGGGATTGCACACCAGTATAATTTTTAGAATTCAACTATATTATTGCATGAAGTTTTCTAAAGAAATATAATTACAATCATCCTGAAAACGTTATGCCAATAGATTGCATGCATCTGAATGCTGTTAGAGATTATGGAAGCACAGTAACATTTTATTGTAAGATTCAAATATGACCAAAAATATCTACAATATACTCAAATCATCTCTGTCCCACTTTGATAATTCTAAGTCTTTTCAATCTCTGCAATAATTGTTCAGATTATGCAGGGCGAACACTTAAGGTTAAATACAGGTCAAGTTCGGATGCAATGCAATTTTGGTTTAAATAGATGTTAAGAGCTACAAGAAAGATCGAACTGAAGAAATATATAAAATCACGCGTTTATTTTTTAATTTTTTTTAACTGCATAACGTGTCTTAACAACGAGGTCTTTAGAGACGGGAAAGGATGGGGGGCAAGGAATGGAAAGGAATTTGGCCATGGCCTTATGAAGGAAGCATCCCCCCATGGAAAACCCAATCTGGATGCCCGGACGACGCGTTTATCATCACTGACCCAGAAACTAATGTGTTGTTACTTAATTCATGAACTGGGAAGAGGAATCAAAATCTTTCATTAATTGGGGAGAGTGATATACCAGGGAAGTAACCGGATTTGCTTACAAAAGCAGACCACTGCTTGAACATGATGGAGTGGTGCAGGACTCATATTATGGGTATCAAATCCAGGAGCTGGAGGTGGTACAAAGGACAGCAGCTAGATTTATTCGAGCGAATTTTTGCAGAATTTAATCAGTAACTGATATGATGGAGGAGATGGGTTGGGAGACATCGGAAGACAGAAGGCGTGTGAAGATAGTGTTTGGATTGATCAAGGCTTGTAATCACGATAATGCATGGAAGGATATTAGTAGAAGCATTAGGAACTCCACATCGAAGAGAAGAGATGTCCATAATCATAAGCTGGCACTTTAATTCAGGTGAAAATTTTCTTTTGTAGGTAAGGATTAAATTACCATGGCAACTAACGAATAGTTTACCAAAAACACTGAAGAAGTTTTAAAGTTGGTCTGGAGATTCAGAATAATTGTTCAGCCGCCGATTGAGAGAGTTTTCGATTTGTCGCGTGATGCGCCTCTTGTCCTGGCTACCCAAGGGGATGTTCATTAACTACGTGAGTTGAGATGGGGTAGGGGGTCCGGCAAAATCTCACCAAGGGAGTGGGAGGTCGACGGAAATCTCACATCAACTTTTTAATTTCTTGAAGAACAGTAAGGCATAAAAAAGAAAGGTATAAAAACGACACCGATACCGACATTGTAAGGGATATAATCGCCCTAGGAAGCTGGAGAACTTAAAAGAAAGTCTCAATAAGAAACTATGAGGTTGATCAGCGGTGGGAGAGGGGGGGGGGGAGCCCTCAAGATCTCACATCATCATAAGGAGCTCTCACCACAGGGTGCGGGAAGGTGAGGCTGGCATCCAGATAAACACCTCACGTAATTAATGGACGGCCCCTAAGCTGCCGGGTGTACGGGAATTCGAACTACGGAAGCGTTCTGGCCCACTTCACATCACACAACAAGCTGTGCCAGTGGTGACAGTCGGGTGAAGAGCCTTTGTAAATGTCAGCAGAGGCCGGAATTCAAAGCGAGTATCTTTGGCTCTGCAGTCAGACGCCATAAGCACAGCTACCAGACTGCTCAGTATTCGGCGGTAAATTTTGACACTTTTTTCTTCTTTGCAAATGGCTTAAACTTTTACTGTCACTAGAAATATCTCCCAATACCCATTTCTTGGTACCTCAGGTGGTGATTTCCAAGTCAACATTTATCCGTCCATCTTTTATCACCGAGCACGAAAGTTGAGCAGTGTCTGTCTTAATTCGCTCTGTCCGCAATCGTACGAAATGAGGGGCAGCGCTGATTTTTTTTACGAGACTTTCGCCGCCGTTTATTGAGCCCATATCCAATAAAAGCAGACGGTCATTCCTTTACTTTTTCACGCGTGTTTATAACGCGGCCGTATATCGGGCGCCGGCGAAGGTGCCGGACAACGCGGCCCGAGGAGACGGCCGCCGATAAAATAAGACGTAATTTGATTCCATAAAACAGGGACGGTGGCGCGGCTGTAAAGCGATAAATAAGGAGGAAAGCGGGTGTGTGAGACGAGCGGCCTGATAGTCACGCGAGACACTGCTGTAAAACCTGCCGCGCCCATAAAGCAGCACCTGGGCTCGCGGTAACGAGAACACTCCCGCTCGTACAGTGCGAACCACGCACCAGGAAAATAGAGCTGCACGCTACTACTTGTTCGCATCACAGCTTAGTACAAGCCCTGATGACTTCTTTAAGGCCACGTTTATACGATAGGAATTGACTGGAACAACAGTAGCCAGGAACATCGATGGTGGGCGTAAGAGAGTCAAATAGCATGCCGGTAATAATTTGAAGACAGTATACTGTCACGACAGTTCTCTAATCGTAGGTTGCGATATTCTTCAAAGAAGTCCATATTACAAGAAGGAATTAATATTCTGGCTGATTTGTTAAGTATAACGTTGAATGATATGAATAATAATAAAAGAAAATGCCTAAAATGAGTAGGAAAGGGGATATCAAAAAGAAACGCTCTAAGTGCCTCAGCGATGTTTTTTCTTGAAGTTGCAGCTGAAGATGTAGAGATGCAGAAACCATTTAAAAACTAACTGTTTCTCAATTTGAAGTGATGTTATCATATATATATATATGACACCGTAATGAGGAAATTTTTGAATAGCAGCATCTCTGATCCTTGTTCTTATAACTTTCTTTCCCAAAATTCCACAGAATTTCTTTATTTTCATTTAGTTCTGAAGATTTTAATAATGCCTGTGCTTCACTCCACTTACTGGACTTATGCGGTTATATATCTATATGGTGTGAAAGTTTTACGCTTTTAATTCAATTGGAAGTATTTTTAAAATAATGTTAAATCTGTCGCTACCAAGTATAACAAATGCAAGTAAAATATCTTTCAAACTTTGAACGCCGTTTTATCAGATGTCTATTTTTTAACACCCAGGAACAATTTTCTCAATTTCTAAAAGGAATTCTTGGACTTTCTTCTTCTTCCTTCTTCTGGTCTTTATCCGTTCCGGATGTCGGCAATCATCTTGGCTGTCTTGTCTCTGCTGGTTGATGCTCGGATTAGCTCCGTAGTTTTCTTGGAGGTCCATGTTCTCAGATTTTTTAGCTCGGAAGTTCTTCTTCTACCAACACTTCTCTTTCCTGGTACTTTTACCTGTAAAACAGACTGCAGGAGTTCATAAAGGCTATTTTTCCTCTTGATGTGGCCAAGGTACTGTAGCTTCCGTGTTTTTACGGTGGTCAATACTTTCATACCTTTTTTCATTTTAACGGAGCACTTCAGCATTTGTGGTGTGGGCGGTCCATGGTGTTCTCAACATTCTTCGATACAGCCACATTTCCAAAGCTTCTCACCTTTTACTGATTGTACCGATTCTGTTTGTACTTGTATTTTCTCCATTCTTCATACAGATATTTGTATACATTTAATGGTGGGACAGAATGAGAACAACATCTCTTATAATTTTTTAGAAACAGGTACCTCTATCGGGAGAAGTTAAAAAATATCGGAAGTGACTGTACAAGTTCCATTTTCTCTGACATAGAACGGAGTTAAGATAGGACAATAAGATCACAAAGGTTCAGTCTTTTATGCTTAATATAGTGCCCTCACACGTGTTTGAAAGTTATTTGTGCATTTCCGGTTACATTCCACTTTAAAACGAGAAATCCTCTTATTTCAGGATGACAGCAAATATCTATTACAACCAGCAACATTCATATTTAGGTATGGCCGTGAAAATAAGATAAGAGAAATCAGGACCAGAACTAATTCATTTCTGTACTGATTTTTTCCACGAGAGATTAGGGAATGGAATAGAAAGGATTTACCGGGCTAGTAAACTTAAAATCCGCCAGGAGTTGCACTCGATAAACCGCTACGGCCATCCTGATCTGGGTTTTCCATGGTTTTCCCAGATCACTCCGGGCAAATGTTGGGATGGTTCCTCACAATAGACCCTGGGCGCCACATACCATATCCCATATATCCCTTCCAAACTATTACCCTTTCGGACAGGTGCAATGCACCCTCCGCTACACACTTTTAGTGAATCACGGAGTAATAGTAATAGTGATAGTAATAGTTGGAGAGAACTGAGGGAAATGAACGGGGCGGAAATCGGCCATGGCTGTTTAGAGGAACTATCTCAGGATTTGTCTGGAGTGATTTTCGAAAATCATGGAACACCGAAATATGGATGAGCGGAATGGAACGCTGTCGCTCAACCACCGGGCTCAGTAAAAGTCTTCGACTAAATTTAATTACTCTTGTCTACTTTCTCTCCTTCCCATTAACTTGACAGTCTGCTGATCGCTGTTATACGCTTCCCATAACCATTTATTTAACGAGTAAAGTTTAAAAATCAGTAACTCCAATATTTGCTTAAAAACTGAACAGTACCAATACTAACACTCGCCAATAAAGTGGCATGTACTTTCGATAGCTGGATTATTCATTCTTGGCTGATAAGTTATGTTCCTTTTCAGTGTCCTTTAGCAAGTATAAAGTACAACAACTGCGTGTCAAGGAAAGAATTAGAAGTTGAATAACATTTGTGTCCACTTGATTTACTGAAAAGCACTTCAACTATCGGCTAAGGGAAATGAATAGTGATAACTAAGATTCGGATCTTTATGACCAAAGTAATAGAGAAATATGCAGGCGAATATGACCTTAAAAACGAGTAAATATGACCTAAAAATAACAAAATATGACCGAACAATTAAATTTAGCATAAATCAAAACATGCTCAATTATGTATAATTTATTTTTTATAGTAGTGTCGCTTTCATGTAAACAGCATAATTTGCTTCCATGTACTCACTGAACCATTGGGAAATTAAATTTAAAATAGCTTTGTTGAAATCACTAAAATTTCACATTATTTACAGAAAACAGCTCTTTCGTCTGTACTAAAATACTTCTCTCCAAATTTCTTTACGTAATTCCGTAACATCGCACTTTCAGAAAATTATGTTTGTGACTTTACGGTACTCACTGATCCAGTGTAGATTTAACACTGATTGAGGATTATTTTCGAAAGTGTTGGCGACAGTGAGACATTGGATGACGCGGCTCGACACAGTCATGCTGCTGCTGCATTGTCGAGATTAAAAGGCGGGTGGAACATTAACGTTTGGACAGTGACAGTAATGAGTAACTTTAATCATTGACTGGTGAATTGTGACCAATTCAGTGAGAATTAGTTTTGTTTTTTCCTCCAGGAGAACAGTTCTGTGAATAATTATCATGGTACTGGTAAGAAATTACGAGATTTTCCCTAAAAATATTACCAAAATGACCATAAATATTATCGTAATATGACCAAAATTAGAAAATGGCCTGAATATGCATTTATATTATATAAAAAATAGAGTTAAATACAATCAGAAACGCTTAGTCACTGTTTAATTCATCATTGTCGCAGAAAAAGAAGGCACAGGAAAAAAGTGACTTATCATAAAGATCCGAACCATATTCATTACAATATACTAATGAAAAGCTTCAACTATTGCTAGGAGCGTCTTCTTTAGACTAGCACCTGTTGTCTGCTTTTAGAGTGTTGTGTGATGACACCTGTTCTCTAGACGCCCCTAGCACTGTACATCCACCGCGCCCGCAGCTCGGCACAGCACACCCTCTCCCTCGTTGTGGCGTGCGGGGCCGTTATTGGGCTATTCTATTACCGCACACACTGAGGGGCCGGACATTTGCATAAATAACCGCGCCATGCACCAGACGTCCCATAAATGTCGATCCGCTCGCCAATATGGGCTGCTCCTCCGCAGTGGATCCACTTGTGGGAGCCGCGCTGAGTAGATAGCTAGGAGAGGTCCATCAGGAGCGCTGGCTGGATGCTAAATTCTCGAGGCTAACTCCAACAGAGGAGCTGCTGCACCAATCACACATATTAATTCTAAAACACGTTTTTTCTTTCGCAACAGTCCATCTTTCTCCATTCACACATAACCAAAATCCATATGTGAGGTATCATTTTAAAGATTAATTTTTACACTCGGTAACGTCATTAATTAAGAAAGGAATTTCTCGAAATTTAACCCGAAATTGGCAAAATTACGAACACTCAAGGTCACGAGTATGCAATAGTTCTGCTAGTCTTCGATGGCGTCGATAAGAATTGACCGTATTGCCACTAGATAGCAGCACTACATACAACAGAGATATTGTGTGTGCTTCCCGGAGGAAAGAGCTTTTTCTTTTGTGTTGTAAATTAGCACGAGATTGTGTCATTCGCATGTTTAACGTAGCTAAAAGTGTTGTCTAATTGTTTCGTAAGGCGTTGTCAGTGTTCTGCTACGTTTCTATTACAGTTGACAAATAAGCAATTGCTACAAATAAGCCGGTTTCTCTTTTATTCTACTACAAAACACCAACGTTACTATTTATCGTATATCATCTGAGAAATATTCGTAATGGCCACCAAGTAACTAAAAAAAATACACATCGAAATACTTACTCCGTCGAAACTAGTATCACGTCAATCTGTATTTATATAAACAAGTGCACAGTAACGGAATAATTATTTTTAACATTATTAATTGAAATAAAATTCTCAAAATGCATGTTCTCTATTAAAACTGCAGAAATAGAAGAGATAAGGAAAAAATAAAGGAAAATCTTTAGAAAAATCTGCAGACCATTGAAAACGAAAAAAAGAGAGCTTAGGCACCAGAGGAACAAAGATCTGTACAAAGAAAAAGAAAATGAAAGGATATCATACACCATCAGAAAGAGGAGAATCAGATTTTTCGGTCACATAATGAGAATCTATAATAGCAGAATTACAAAAAGAACTTTCAACCACATAAGAATGGCAACCAGTGTCTCCAAGTAGTAAAGAAAGATATGACAGACATCGGAATAACAGAAGATATGATAAAAGACTGCGCCACTTTCAGAAGATTGATACAATATTTGAATGATTTCCGGGAGAAGGAGAAGAGGAAAGGTAATAAATCTGGACCCAAGAAAGGAGCAAACAGCAGAATGAAACGGTGAAGAACTATTGAAAGTCAAAAAAAGAAGCATTGAGATAAATGCACACTGAACGGGATTACTTTTCGTGGTCCTTAGATGGCCAAAATAGAAGAGAAGAAGAATTGCGATGGAGCTTATGTCCTGGAAAGTAAATTCGTATGGTTTTGCGACCTAGTGATAGAATTTCAATTTGTCGCCCATCAACCAACATTGTGGCTGCACCAACATTTTGACGAGGAATCAGAACTAGAAACGTCCTTTGATGAAGAAAATCTCATAAAATTGGTAGCTCCCCCAGCATTTGAACCCGGGACCTCCCTGATGATTAACGGATGAAGCTGGTACTTGGAATCGGGTAGATAGCTGATTCAAATCCCCGTCCAGCCGACTTGGTTTCGGTTTTCTATGGATTCCCCAAATAACACCAGGTGAACTGTTGTAGGCTCAATTCCTTCCCGTTCCTATCCCCCATTCTTTCCCGGCTCTAATAACCACGACGAGCCATCAAGGTCGAAGCAAAAATAAATCTCACTGTATCAACAGAAAATGTCCATCAGTGAAGATACCGAAACTAAAATAGGTATAAGTCAAGGCTGCCCAACTAATCTTGAAGATGGGCCACTATTTCGATTCTAACTTAGCCTGCGGGCCACCGTTTCCATTATAACTTAGCTTTCGGGCCACATAATACTTGAATATATTTACAACAGATATTTAGATATAAGTAATTAAATATTTAAATTTGGCATAAGTGTTCAAAGAGAAAAAATCAATTATTATGAACAAAATGCTGAAGGAAGATTTCAGACTAGAAATTAACGAAAGCAAGACAAAAGCGATGATATATAGCAGAAATGATACCGATAATAATAGATTAAATATAAAAATAGAATCGAATGCAATTGGAGAAGTAAGTGAATGCTGTTACTTAGGAAGCAAAATTACACCCGATGGCCGAAGCAAGAATGATGTTAAAAGCAGAATAGCACTAGCCAAAACCGCCTTCATGAAAAAAATAAATCTTTTAGTTTCAAATATTGATCTGGGAATTAGAAAAAACTTTTTAAAACTCTACATGTGGAGCACAGCACTTTACGGTAGCGAAACATGGACTTTAGGAACACCGAAAAGAAGAAAAATTGAAGCATTCGAAATGTGGTCTTACAGAAGAATGTTGAAAATTAAGTGGACAGACAAAGTAATAAATGAACGAGTTTTGGAAATGATAGGCGAGGAAAGAAGTACCGAGCAGGGCGGTGTAACGGTTAGCGTTCTCGCCTCGCATTCGGGAGGACGGCGGTTCGAATCCCCGTCCGGGCATCCAGATTTGGGTTTTCCATGGTTTCCCCAAATCGCTCCAGGCAAATGCCGGGATGCTTCCTTCAAAAAGGCCATGGCCGAATTCCTTCCCATTACTTGCACCCATCCTTGCCCCCCATCCTTTCCCGTCTCTAAAAGACCTCGATGTTAAAAAGAGACGTAAAGCAGGTAAAAAAAAAGGAAAGAAGTTTGTGGAAGAGTCTTACAGAAAGAAGAGACAGCCTGGTAGGTCATATCTTGAGACATGCAGGATTGGTAACTTGTTAGTGGCAGCAACAGTAGAAGGTAAGAAATGCATAGGAAGACAAATATTAGAATATATGAAGCAGATAATTGAAGAGGTGGGTTGTAAGGGGTACGTTGAGATGAAAAATTTAGCGCTAGATTGGAAGGGATGGAGGATTGCACCAAACCAGTCAAGAGACTGAAGACAAAAAAACAAAACAAAAGTAAAAGAAACATAGTTTAGTTACAATAAATAATCATTCATACTTTTGTAGAAATTTTTTAAATTATAATCAAAAAATAAAAAATATCAATGAGATGTTTGCGTAGGTTTTTGAGCTAACACATTGTAGACCACTGCTGCTGGTGGGCCGATTCGTGGCCCGCGGGACTCGGGTTGGGCAACCTTGGTGTAAGTGGTCTTGTACGGTATTAAGTAGGAGTGCTGGTAAGCTACATTTTAAGGGCTCTAAATTTGTGTCAACTACTCAAGAGTCATTTAGAGCAATGTTACCTGAGAGAGGATCTAGAAATTTTATAAGATTTGTGCTACAGTACTTGTTGTGTTATCCTAAGTCAGAGAATAGATACCGTACCAACATTGACATAGATCATGGAAGAAAACATCCTAAAAGTCGTCATCATCTGCATTCTACATCATTACAAGATTATACAGTTTTGGAGTATATGATATATTGGGATTGAAAGCTAGTTCTTTTTCATCTTAATCGAAAACTGACAGCAAAACATGAGGGTAGAAAAATGCTAATCTCAGTTTTCTAAAATGTGAGATGCTCCATCTGTGTACTCCCTTCTTCGTTAGGGGAAACTTCCCCATCGTAGCTAAGACAACGTACAAGTCACAAGTACTGTGTGTGGCAATACTGCAACTAGCGAGGCGGAACGCCTCTGTTTGCTAAAATCTGCCACTCCAGCCACTAATTACTTCCTAGTGAGTGACGTACCCTCGTCTTGAGGCGGGACTGCCTTTCGTCAGCAAAGTTGCGTTCCGAGGGCGATGGCTCGAGCCGAAGAAACAGAGCTGAACAATGCGCTAAATAGTTTACCACGCGCCGCCCTGCACGACTTGAGCTGTCCTAGGAACTGGCTGGCAGCAAGATTCGAGGAACACCTTCTTGTACCGCGTGGCTTCAAGTTCGGCGAAGGGGCCAAGTTTGCGGATGTCTGGCATTCCTCGACGAAGTTAAATTTATTTTCTTACTCTTTAAGTAGACTGACTTTGGGATCTTGCACCTCCATTTTTATTGCTTATAGCAGCTCCTATCTAATAAGATTTCATATTAAAATACTTCGTCAGTTTTTACTATAATTACAGATATAGTAAATTTCTACCATTATTTCCCACCGCATCAGCCAGTATCAGATGCAATTAGCACACAATTTTGGCAGTGGTTGCATAATTTAGGATTCCAAACTCCACATTGTCAAGGTTTAAGGTAGTTCTTGATCGAGGCTCTGATTTACTTATGAGTCCTGTCCAATGGCAGCAAAGTAAAATAATTACACTTGTTAGTTAGTTTATGGCAAGTACTCCATACAAAAAATGTATTCCTGTGTCCTTTTTTTTTTTTTTTTTTTTTTTTTTGTCATTAATCTTTTGACTGGTTTAATAAAATCCTCTAGCCCTTCCTATCTTGTGCTAACCTCTTCATCTACATATCCCTTACAACCCACGTCCTCAATTATCTACTTCATGTATTCTTTGTCTTACCCTTGATTGTTCCCTCCAATATCAAATTAACCAATCCCGCATGTCTCAAAATATGACCTACCAGGCTGTCTCTTCTTTCTGTAAGCTTCTTCCATAAACTTCTTTCCTCACCCATTATTACCAAAACTCGTTCATTTCTTACTTTGTCTCTCCACTTAATTTTCAGCATTCTTCTGTAGCACCACAATTCAAACGCTTCAATTTTCTTTCTTTCCGGTATTCTAAAATCCATGTTTCGCTACCATAAAGTGCTGTGCTACACACATAGAGTTTTAAAAAGTTCTTTCCCATTCCTAGATCAATATTTGAAACTGAAAGGTTTCTCTTTTTCATGAAGGCTCTTCTTGCTAGTGCTATTCTGCTTTTAACATCACTCCTGCTTCGGCCATAGGTTGTAATTTACCACTTTATTAATTTCAATAAAAGTACCTAGTTTGCCATAGAGGTCTTGTGGAATGTGGAATGAGGAATGTGCCGGCATCAGGTTCACCCTCTCCCCTCTTTCATATTTCATCCACAGCAAAAACAACACTCTACATTGAACGTATTATCACAGTCACCCACATCTGCAACACCTTACGTCCCCATGGAGGCGTCAATATTCACCTACCCTCGGACTCCGGAATGGAGTTCATAGAAGAAGAAAATAATAATTTCTTGGCAATTTTATGAATTCTTCCACTGGATCATAAGAGGACAGGCACCGACTCTCGAAGAATAGTGATCTTGATGAATATATTCTGTTTGACGATGCTTCCAAGATAAAGTTCCTCCCACAACTCCCTACTAGTGGAGTCTGTTTGACACCTAGAAACATTTATTCTGTAAATGCATACCCTACGTGCAGTTGCAGAAATATAGCTAAGAAGCGATAAAACTTTTTTTACAGAGTAGTCTGTAACGGTATATAGCCTTTAGCTTTTATTTTGCTGTCTCAAAAACGCCAGCAGTAGGTCTTAATCTTGTGCGAATTAGCAGAACTACCTTTGAAGGATTGTGTTTAATTTACAGCGTACTTTTATTGTTAATCCAGATTTGCAGCGAGCAGTATTTCTCCCAGACTCTTTGTTTTTATTATTTTATTTCTGGTAGCAGTGATTCGCGAATTGCTTTTCAGCACGCGAGTGAATGGAGGGCCGTTAAAGGTTAACGGCTGAACATTCTGGCTGGTTGGCTAATTCTTTTTATAGCTGCTCCTTCAGACGGCCGTCGAAACACAAGTAATTAACTTAGAGCTTTTAAAATGCGCGGTGACGCTATTAAGGGGAATATAAAGTGGGAACTAACTTCATTAGCTGCGAGGCTTACTTAATTGGCAGCCACGTAACTGTCAAGCGTCTCTCATTCTTTGATTTCGTGTCTTTTCGCCTGAATGTGCGTTAAAATGCGGAAAAGGAGGACTCGTACATCTCTCAAGGGCACTTAGCGGAATGAGCTCTCGCCTCTTAGAACCTACGTGAAGTAAATTTTAAATTCACATTGATGAAATTTGAATGACTGCAGAGATCTGCAGACAGCTAGATTGTTTCATAATTTCAAGAAATGATTATGGAAATAAAAGAAAAAAAAGTGATACATGTGTCAGTATTTCTTGTATTCTTTGAAGGAAAAACCTCTTGATTAAATGCGGGTCATGTGATTTGAATCCTTATAGCACAACAATTTAAATTATTTCCGTTTATGTTGGCATTGGATATTTTCGTATGACAAACTAAATGACAAAACAAATTTCAACTACCTCTTCGTGGATACCAAACTAAACATTTATTGGTGGATTTTATCGTTATTCTATGTTAACATACGTATGTAACATTTAACTAACTGGAAAAAAAGAGGAGGATACTATAGAGAAAAGTACAGACATTATTTTCCTGTAATCCTCTCTGGAAATTAAATGTAGAAGGACTGAACAGAAAATAGCATAAATAGTACGGTATGCATAGCTAAGAGTAAGCTTCGAAGAATTCATGAGACTTTTCTGATGATATCATATTTGCAGATAGTAACTTCAGGGAGAGATTGCAGGTTGACTCATTAGAAGAAACGTTAACGAAGAAAAGATTTTAATGGCTGTGGAATATCATAACAACAGTGAAGGAGAGAATGCCGACATTAACAGTCACGAATAAAAAGAAACGGAGGAGACTTATAGGAACAACACGGACAGAATGGATGGATCAGGTGCAGTAACACATAGGAAACTATGGATTTTATTAAATGTAAGTAGTGGAGAAGAAGAACAGGATGTGCTGAAGGATCTAAACCTCAAGTTCTGATGGCCGATTGTTGTATCTGAAATTATGATCAGATGATTGTGACATTGCTTTGTGCTTAATAAATTGTATAACATTATTGATGCTTCTGATAATGTTTTGAACTGGTGACTTCGCCGCATTAGAAGAAACGGTAAGGTGGAAAATATTGCAGTGGCTGGAGCATGCCATGAGAATGGAGGAAGGGAGGATGTCGAAGTTAGCGCTCTTGAACAAGGGGAAGGGAAGGAGACTTGTGGGAAGACTATAGACAAAATGGATGTATCAGTTGCAGAAAAACATAAGGGCCAACCGATTTGATTGGAGACAGGTAGTTGAGAAGGCTAGCAGGATGTGTCAATCTGTCTAAACGTCAAGATCTGATGGCCCATTCTTTTAATTTAAATCATCAGCATACGTTTGTGAAATTAATTTGTCCTTAGTACTTGACGCATGAGAAGAAACGATAACGAAGAAAATATTTGCAATGGCTAGAGTATGTCATGGAAAAGGAGGATGGAAGAATGCCGAAGTTAACGCTCTTGATCAAAGAGAAGAGAAAGGGACCTATCGGAATATAATTGACAACATGGATGGATGAGGAGCAGAAAAACAGAGGTAAAAACGGATTTGATTGATGACAAGCAGTCACGGAGGATAACGTTTGTGCCTGACGATCTAAATGTCAAATTCTGATGACCCATTACTTCGTAGTTGATACACTGTCTAACATTATCGGTGATTCTGATAATTTTTTTGAAGCAGTGACTTTGACGCATTAGAAAAAAACTGTAACCAACAAAATAATGCAATGGCTGGGGCATGTCATGAGAAAGTTAGAGGGGAGAGATCCGAGGTTAACGCTCTTGAACAAAGGGAACGGAAGGAGGCTAATCGGAAGACCACCAATAAAATGGATGGATTAGGAGCAGAAATCATAGAGTCCAACTGATTTGATTAGACATAAATAGTGGAAAAGAAAAACAGGAGGTGCTGGTCGATCTAAATGTCAAGTTTTGATGGGTCATTCTTGTATTTGAAATTATCAGCAGGTGCTAGTGACATTAGTTTGTGCTGTATGACATTACTGATGCTTCTGGTAATCGTTTTGATGGTGTCTTTGACGCATTAGAGGAAACGTTAACGAAGAAAATATTGCAATGGCTGAGTCATGTCATGAGAATGGAGGAAGGGAGAATACCGACGTTAATGCTCTTGAACAAAGCGAAAGGAATAATACGGACAAAACTGATGGAGATCAGTCGCAGAAAAACATTGTGCAAACAGATTTGATTGTACATGAGTAGTGGGGAGGATGTGCCGGTCGCTCTAAATGTCAAGCTCTGATGACCCACTCTTGTTTAACATTATTGATGTTGCTGATAATTGTTTTGAAGTAGTCGGCCTGGTAACAATAGCATCCCACACGGTCGCCTGCCGTATCTCGATGATCACCCTTTCGTCCCGTCGCAGTACACAGACCACTGTAGGGCGCTGCAGGCGTTTGTTTGTCTGCGCACAGTAGCTGACCGCCCAGGGCGTGTGCCGCTGCAGTCCGCACACATGTCGCAAACCGAATTAGTGGGGATCAGCCTAATAAAAGGGCGGGGGTCGGGTACACGCAACGGCCTGAGTCACTGAAGGGCAGGCCCTTTGTCGAGGCACCCCTGTGCGGTGGGAACCGCGAGAGGGCCTTTCACGGAGGCTCTCCGGTGCCGGTAAGAAAAGAAACTGGTTCCTCCCGAGGCAGGGCTAAGTCAACACACCCTGTCAGCGCTCGTGACAGGTATGCTGCTCGCACGTCAAATGACTAATGACGGCGCTTTGTAGGAGAACCATTCAGCGACCTATAGGGACTGTCCTAAGGGGGAGAATTCTGTTGCGAAGTGGGCGTGTCCTAGCTAGTTTGACTGCCGTCTTTGACGGCTGAATTTCGTTCTCACTTTACAATACCACTGTCAACGAACAGGAATTTTAAAGTCGTATAGAAAAGCGGTCTGGTGGTTGAGCTATTAAGGTGTTTGCTTTCTGAAATTAGAAGTCTTGTCACTGGTTTAAATCCCGGGGAGGGGGAAGGCGCGGGCAGGAATTTTAATAGTTTTGTTTGATATTTGACATACGCTATGACGTTTCGTGATTTGGATTCTACGTTAAACTGTAGGTCCAAGAAGAAAGAACTGGCCGCCGTATCTCTGCCACAATGGCTTAGTATTCCTCCTTCGGGAGGATCCAGACAACTTACATATTGTTTATTGAAATATTTAATGAAAGACTACTGTGTCCAAACGGGTCTCAGCCACTATTAAAAAAAGAAAAAACAAAAAACAAATTTAAGGTTTTGTGTGATTATACGGAGAGTGAATTGCTTGCCGAAGGCATATTATCTGATTGTAAGCTCAGTTGGCAAAGGTAGAAGACAAAAATTTCAAAGCACATCTGCCAGAAATGGGGGGAGGGGGGTAGATAATAGCGATATGGAGAGTCCGTGGTAAATGAGTATAATTAGTGACCGAAGCTTTAGTGGTTTAAATTCCGGTATAAGATGGGATTTAGATGGAATTTTCCCGTCCTTCACCTCTGGCAAGCAAAGCTTGTTTTGTATTATGTGAAGTATGACAGAACACTTCTGTGGTTCTGATTCCACGTTAAGATGTAGGCCACCTGTGACAAGTAGCACCATTGGGTTAGGACATGCACCTGGTATAGGGGAGGATTACAGCTTCCTTTGCTAACAAATCTTATCGAAAAAAAGTAGCACAGACCAAAGTTTCTCAACCTATGGTTTGCGGATCATAAGTGGTCCTTGAAGATGGAACAAGTGGACGACTTGTAGAAAGTTAAAAATTTAATTCTAACTGGATTGAAAACATAAATTCGGGCAAGACTTGTCGAAATGAAATGGATACTGTATTTCTGCAGAATACGGTGTGAGTATAAGCTACAAGTCAAACTTTCTAAAATGTAGGAATATTTTATTGACCAGCAAAAATCTGGTTTTTTGATGGTACAAAGATATGACTACATTTTTACTTTTACAGTATATTCAATAAATTTGTATTCAGCCGGCATCTAGACAGCGACTTAGCTTAAAAGATTAGGCTAGTAACAGTTTTATGGATGCCTAATTACAGTAGCAGGTTTTTAAGGAACAGAGGTCCGTGCAAATAACAATTGGTAGAGATGGTTAACATATAGGCTATGTATCCGTAAATAATTAGGCTCGTGTAAGTTTGTGGTCAGTAGAATTATTATTGTTGATATTTTACTGCTCCTGCTATTGAAAACGTTGAGAAACGATGACGTAGACCATACAGATCGCTGAACGCTACGATATAAGCCCGACTATAGTTCAACACTTGTGTTGTTCGCTGGAAACAAAGATATTGTAACAACAACCTTCTCCATCAATCCTCCAACAGGTAATCAAAGTGCTGACAGCAGAGATATAATTTATATTAAATCGCCATCTTTGTGATTAGCTCGAAAAATAAAACAAAATAGTTGATATATCTATACACGAAAAATGAAATACACTTTACACAGCTACAAAATGCTGTAGAAAAGGAATTTTTAGAGATTCTAAATGCCTGAATTACTTTAAATACAGGTTGTTTCAAAAATGAACGGTATATTTGAAAAATCAACAAAAACTAAACGGGCAGCGATAGAAATACACCGATTGTTGCAATATGCTTGGGACAACAGTAAATTTTCAGACAAACAAACTTTCGAAATTAGTTACACTTTTCAACAACAGATGGCGCTGCAGGCGATTTGAAAGATATAGAAGTAAACGCAGTCTGTGAGTTCGCCATTCCGTAAGTGGTCTTTCTGCTGTAAGCTTGTGCTGTTCACAGATTGCAAGTTTGCTGTGAAAAATGGTGGATTTGTGGAAAATATCGTACTTTAGATTTTCCCAGACTGCAGCGCCATCTGTTGTTGAAAATTGTAACTAATTTGGAAAGTTTGTATGCCTGAAAATTTACTGTTGTCCCAAGCATATTGCAACAAACGGTGTATTTCTATCCCGTTTAGTTTTATTGATTTTGCATATATACCGTCATTTTTTAAACACCCTATATTTAGAAGTCTCCCCTTTCATTCAGAGTCCGGCTGATGCATCTTCGCCACATCTCTCATTCATCCACGGTTTTTATCTGCTCCCTTGTTCGTTACGTACCGTTACTATCCTAATCGACGGTGGTCGTAATTTCATAATGGAAGAAAACTGCGATTTTCGTAGGTTATCCATCATTGGTGGTTGTTAACAGCAATAGCGTCCGCCTCAGCCTAGATGTAATGGCAATGAGCTGTTCGACGTTAAGCAAGGGAAGGGGGCAGCTGGCGGGAGGGCGACCAGGAATTGCGATCATAGCAAACGCAATCACCCGACCAGCGGACGAGAAGCCGCGAATGATTGGCCGAGGGATCAGAGAGAAGGGGGGGGGGGGGCTGCTCATCACAAACACTCTTCTTGGCGCAGTCCGCCCCTTTCTCGCTGCAGGGGGCACCGCAATCACATATGCGACCCTGCTGTTTTTCCAGACCCCCGGTCTCAAGCCCCGCCGGGGTGAAGATACACTGTGCATCCGAGGCGCGGAATTGAACTTGGGTGGTCGCTCCCTATCGAGGGGTAAAATAATCCATCCAAGATGCGGTGAGGTAAATTGCAAACGCAATTAGGTGATTCACGCTGGGCCCCCCTGGTTGGCTGCGTTGTTTGTGTATGCAGAGCCAGCAGTCTGCTCGGCCGCCAGTTGGGTCCGAACACCTCCCCTTGACCCTCGCTTCCGGAGATACGTTTACCGCTGGAGGCCGTTTGAAGGCTTCCGGGCAGCCCCGGAAACGGAGCCGACATTAAAACAGGGGTGAGGGGTGCCTCGCCCCTTGTACTGGTTCAAGTGTCTGTGCGGGTATTGTGGCATGTTAACCGCTGCGTCTGGCTGCCTGCCTTCACGAGGCTGCGATGATGTTTGATCTCAGGCACGAAGTTGGCTACGCTGAAGCTATTCCACAATTTCAGCAGTGTAAAATGTTTGGAGGAATTTTTCAAATATTAAATTATAAATGCGTAGTAAATAATGTTAGATAATATCACTGTCATTAGTAGGCCTACAAAGAGGAGTTAATTATTCTGGGATACATCAGTTTAATAAACATTTTGTAGATACTACAGATATATTTAAATATAAACAGCGAGATAATCTTATTGACAACTCTTTTTACTCCATTCAAGATTTTGAACAAAATAATTAATTGTCTTCAATATGACTTTTCTAAACTGATTTGTTAAAATTAATGATTGTTTTTAATCTCTTTTTTGTCTGTGTAACATATAATTTTTTTAGTATGGTTATGATTCATAATGTATGTACGTTTACTAACCATGATATGTTTCACATTCAGAGGTACTTCCTTAGCAAGGATCCATGGAACAAGATTGATAAATAAAAAAAAAAGTTTTGGAAGACATAATTTTTTTAATAAGTAAAATATCTGTTTCGTTATTCAGTCTGCTTATATGCCCAATAAAGAATTGTATTTTTACTTTCGTGATAGTTTTTAAATTTGGCTTGATATTCATTTTTATTTTGATTCATTATTGATTTTAGACCCTAGTATTTTTTTCAAACTTTTTCTTTCAATTTTCTTTATAGTGTTTCAAGATCTCTATTGTGTTATTCGATATCGATTGTGCAGGATATTGAAAAAAAACTGTGTTAGATAATGCGCTCTTATTTACTTTAAGATTTATTGGCGCGTCGGTGACATTTGTCAAAAATTGTCTTTTTTTTTCAGGGGATATTTGCAATCCTACTTTAGCTACTTGATTCTGTAACTCTTTGATTTGCTCTAGAGCATTTTCAAGTGTATCTGTTATTGATACCGTGTTGTTTGCAAAATCCAGACAATCTACAGTGATCTTATTTGGATTTCTTGCTAGTTGTATTCTGTTAATGTTTAAGGCTTTTCTCCACTCTATAACTACTTTCTCCAATGCATAATTAAAAAGAAGGAGTGACAGTGTGCTGCGTTATTAGTATGAAAGCAGTCGGTAAAGTCCAGAAAACCCCGTAAAAATGTATTATTGTTTAATTTATTTTAAAAAGAAGAGATAGATATCGGAACGTGAACGATTTAATGAAAAGTTTGTCAGAAAATTTTGTCAGACATTACCTGCTATAAAAGTTTTCTGTGATGACAAAGAACTTACATAATTTTACAGAGCAGATAAAAATTTATTTGCGACACAGTTATTTTCTTTTATAGGCATTAATATTTACGTTTTTATGGGGAACTGCGTATAGTGTGCCTCTGAAACTTGTGTACTATTTGTTTTCAGGCAAAATGACACCTGTTTGTAAACAAAACCAAGTATAGAAAAACTTATCTAACTATCAAGTTATCTAACAGTGAGAGAATTCTGTAACATAACAAGAATTATAGTAAAAGTGCACTATTAATTTGAGCAAAAACATCTTTTGTTTCATAGGGATGTTTATTCTATCTGACCATAAAATTCAGTAGAATTTTAAAACCAGATGTTTTTATGTTACAGGGGTAGATTACTAGAATGCCCAGTAGGCGACAGCAAGTGAATCGCCGAATTCCCTATTTAAACAGATTTGGGAGTACTGAAATTCAGTACTGCACTTTAAAATAATCATTAAAACTTTGTTAATTCACAAGTAAGTGGAGAAATTATAGTGGTCTGACATAATCAAACAGGTCAGAGCACTTGAAGAAAACTGACAGTAAAATAAATATCCAAGTCTTCCGTTGTTCACAAATAAACTAAGCGCCACTGTGATAGGGACTTTGAACACTGAAATTGTAATAGCAGAACATTATAAAATGAAAGATATGATGCACCACGTTCAAGTCCGGTTGCGTAGAGTAGCAAGATAAGCTACACAGATAAGAAAACTAATGGTTGTTTATGTGGGCTCAGAATTGCTTGTTGAAAGCTTTATGTGTAAATATCGTGGCATAACGTTTGATAACAAACTCAGTTCGGTAAACCACATTAGGCAGATGGTAGGAAAAGGTTACAATATCCTTCATTTACAGCAGAGGGTGGTGAGAGGATTTAAAGTTAGGAAATTGGGTTACAAAACTTTGGCCAGACCATTGATTCAATATGGTGGTGTAGTTTGGGACCCACATTTTGGTTATCAAATACAAGAGTTGGAAGGCGTGCAAAGAAGGCCAGCTAGATTTGTTTGTGAAAATTATTGGAGGACCCATTCAGTAACTATTGTGATAAAGGAACTGGATTGGGAGTCATTGGAAGACAGTAAAAGGGTTCAGAGAGTGCTAGGAATGTACAAGGCATATGTTGATGATGGGGCTTGGAGGGATATTGATGGAAGAATTAGAAATAGTGCATGGAAGGGGAAAGGCGACCATGACCACAAGCTGGTACTCGATTTCATGTATAATGGAGTGGTAAACAATTTTTTTGTGTGTTTGGGTGTCAGGGTTTGGAACAAGTTACCAAGTGAAGTGATGAATAACTCACGAAAAATGCTGAAGGAGTTTGAAAATAAAATTCATACATCGCAAAATTAGATGAGGGGAAGAATATAACGCTCAAATTATTTAAGATAATTAAAAAGTTAAACAAAAAAGGGGTAATTTGATGACTAAGGGAATTGCCGCTGGAGCGTGTGCTCCATAGCAATTAAATTAATAATAAGTAATTAATTAAATCCGTACGTTATAATGCAACGCGAAATATTCATAGGTTGTAGAGTCTTATTAAAGTTTTAGAATTTCAGGTTGACCCCATCGCCTAGGGAATATTTCTAATCACTAGAGTTTTTAATTTTCATAATTGTATAGAAGGGTAGCATCAAAAGAGAAAGCGGACGATTCATTTAACTTCACTTTTTTGCAGAAACACACTTAATATGAACATCAAACACCTTACAGAATTTTACCAAAGCCACATTAGGTAACAACCTTTTCATAGCTTTCTCTAGCAATGTACCAGGCGATTCTGCTGGCAACTGTAAAAGCAACATTTTATAAAGCCACGCGGAAAATTCTAGACGCTGTTAGCACTACGTGTAAGCATTGAGGTGATCCATGGTCTGGTGTTCTGCACACTCACATCGATCATCTCTTGTCAGACCACATTTATGTATGTCGGATTTTGTTGGAGCCACCACTGTTCTTACACGCATGGACTTAATATTTAAAATGATACATGATTTATCGATTTCGGTTAAGTGCGAACGGAGAAGAAAAATCTTTGATAAATAATGTATATAATAAAAAGAAATAAAAATAAGTGACATAAATTTACAGTGCAAATAATGAAAATAAGGGACTTGAGATAGACTTAAGATTCGGTAGGACGCTGGACATGTTATTTGTGTGGTAGGTGAGGGTTGGGAATTAAAGTATAGATACGCCACTGAGTCTGTGCGACCCTCCCTCCGGCCTGAGGGATGAGGGCTGTCAGTGCCCCGTAGTACAGCTGTTATTTGTGCCCTCGGATATGACCCCTCCCGCCACCATCCCGGCCCCTCTTCGCCAGGGAAAAACAACCACACTCGCCTCCGCGAGGACAAATATTTTCATCTCGAGACACGTTTCGGCTTTTACTGCGACGACGCCTGCAGGTGTGGCTTAATAAGGAGACTGGGGAGAGCCAGCGACAGCGATCGCTCCGCCAGAGAACCGGCAGGAACTACCTGTGCGGGACGTCTCGGAGTGAGATTGGTGCTATATTCTCCGATAATCAAACAAATGTTGTAGGAGATCCGTATGTTTGAAGTTATTTATCGTTCAAAATTCTCTGTCCTCACACGCTATGAAAATTTTCTTCTTCTATTGCCCAACAGTAAATAACATCGTTCACTGATGTCATTTTTAGTTATCGGATTTTATGATTATGGCTAGTGACATAAACAAAATACGTACTTTGCTTTCTGGGGTTATTATGTGATCTTGCATAGAAAACATATTCCTGTTGTTATTCTTCTCTTCCATTTTGGTCATTTAAGGACGACGAAAAGTAATTATGTGTATTCATCTCAATGCTACTGTTCTTATCTTCCATTAGTTTTTCACTCTTTTACTTCGCTGTTTCTTCCTGCCTAGGGTCCAGAGGTTATTACCATTCCATTTCTGCTTCTGCTTTTCCTGGAAACCTATGAAATTTTGTATCAGTCTTCTGAAAGTTGTTCTGCCTTGTGTTAAGTTTTCTGATATTCCGATCGGTATCATATCTTTATTTATTACTTGGATCCACTTTTAAATGGTGCCTGAAAATTCTTTTTGTGGTCTATTTTTATTCTTTCTCATTATGTCAGCAAAAAACTGACTCTCCTCTTTCTGATCGTGTCTGACATCCTTTCAATTTCTTCTTCCTCGTATTGATCTTTATTCTTCTGGTGTCTGGTTTCATTTTAAATGGTCCCAAAATTTTCCTTTCCTTTTTCTCTATCTCTTCTATTTGTCCAGTTTTCATATAGAACATGCTTTCTGAAGCATATAAACCCTTCGACTTGATTACTGTGTTGTAGTGTATGAGTTTTGTTACTTTAGAGAGATTCTTCTTTGCATGCATCTTTAGTCAGTTGGTATGCTAGTTCTAGTTTCCTTGCTCTTGATCTGTTTGATTCCTTATCAAGCTCATTGTTCTGAATTATTTCTAATATATATTTAAATTTATTGACCTTGTTAATTTTTTCATATTCTGTGTTTAGTCCTGCAGGTGAAACCCTAACATTTGTCAAGAATTTACTCTTCTTAAATGATATAAGAAGTGCAACTTTTCCTTCACTTTCTCTCAGAATGTTGATTTGTTCGAATGCAGTTTCTATACTTCCAGAGAGAATTGCTACGTAATTATCGAAGGCCAAACAGTTTAGACCTGTTGTTCTATTAGAATGGATTTACTAAAAAGATTGGACAGTCGAACAATCGACTATTGGTAAGCATCTTTGGAAATAAACGATTCTTTTAACCGGCGTTAGTAACACTCTAATAACACAAACCACTGACTGCTATAATAGACATTGGCCAGCCACCTGCACTTTTTGCACAGCTGACGCGGTGGACATCTGAAATCTGTTTGTTCAAATTGCCGCGGCCTACTTTCAACCACTCGTTTTTGCCTCCGCATCCGGACTACGTATTCTTCTAAGCCAAGTCTGAGCACTAAGAGTTCAACATTTAACTATTCGCTCTTGATTGTTATTTATCTTGCGTCTACATTATCGCAGAACTCTAGTTTGAGTAAATTTTGACAGAATCGCACAGCGTATAGACGTACGCTACCAGTGTTTTTGTTTCCATATTTGTTGATTTTTTTCCAACCCGCCAGAGTAGTAGATCGTGCAACAAAAGCCTCCACTCGCAGTTGTTAAATGGTAAATGGCTAGGGAAGTGGAAGCATGTCGTACCATTATGTAGTTTGAGTAAGCTTGTTAGAGTGTCATCATTCTGGTTTCAATTGCAAGCGCATTCAAATCGGCATACCGGACATCGTGATACTTAATAATGCAGGTTACAATGAACAGTGCGGGGGGATCTATTTCAGATCGCCCACCAATTGACGTTAAGTAAGTATTGGCGCTAATGACCCCGTCGTCGACACGCCCTAAAACTTAAAACAACAAAAAAAGTAAGTATTGATGTAAGAATTATTTTTAACTATTATTCATATCTAAAGAAGAGACGTTGAGGCTGAAAGTTGTTTCTAATTAATATGAACACCTCCATAGACGAATGGGTGAAAGGTTGTAACAGCCCTAATACCTGTATTTTGGATAGTATTGGACTGTGTGAAATATTTGTAATGAGCTAAAGTTTGCTTGAAAGTGATTTGATATGTTTATTTTGTAAATTCTTGTAAATAAGTGTATATAGACTTTGTTTTAGGTAAGAAAATTATTTAAAGACCATTTAATATGTTTAAGAACCGAATGGTGCAAGAGAATTTCTTAAAAGTTTGTAATTCCATGTATTACTGTAATTTACAATGTCTACAGGACGATTTTCTACCGTTTGAAAGGATTTCTGTAAATAATTTTGTATTTAAGTATCTCTAATTACCATTTCTAATCATTTTGTAATGTTATTAATTAATTTTGTATCAATTCCGATTGTTTTTAATATGTTTAATTGTTTGAGTGATTGTTAATGATCGAGAAATATCGGGCGGATGCCTTTGAAGAATTCTCGTAAATTCGATAGACTCTATATAAACAGATCGCCTGGACAGAGAGTTTTGGTTTTGCATTAAGTATTCATTCAGTGTTACAGAGACATTCATGCAAGTTTTCATTCAGCAAGTCAGTATTGCATCTTTGGATTGTAACAACTATGCTTGTGAATGTCGCAGACTTGTTTTGATTTGTTCAAAATAAACGAACATTTTCACATAACCTTGTTTTTTTGGTGGACTTTTAATTAATGCAGTAAATAAAACCACCGTAAGAACCTTAACAAGGTGTCAAAATCTGTATTGTAGAAAGAGGAAGAAATTGGCTGATAATAGATGGAAGAAGAGGGATAGTGGATGGATAGGAAGCACTGGAGATGTTTTTCTTTAAATGTTAATAAAAAATGCCAAAACAACTGTTTTTATGTAGTTTAATGCTGTAAGTGTTTTGCCTCTCTACCCCCATGACGGTAACAAAACAAGAATGCCACCGTAAGCAAGTGAGTAGCAATAAGCCGCAATGCTTACATTCAGATTGCAACTGCTACGACAAATGGCTTCAGTGCTAACATGCGTTGCGGAAAAAGCAGAGATGTGTTTATAAACTGTGAGAACACCAGTGTAAATAATAAGTTGTAAGCAAGCGGAAAATGTTTCAATTTAGAATTATGTTAAACATTACATGAGAAGTTTGAAAACTAAAAGTAAAATTTCAACATAGATTCTTCGATGATGATGCCTCGATTTCAGGCATAAGGGTGTGCAAAAATTTCTTTCACAGGTAAGGGAGTTAGGATTTGGAATAGTTACCAAGAAAATGATGATTAATTTACCAAAAACGCTGATGGAATTTAGGAATGTATAAGGCATATATTGGTGATGAAGTGTGGAAAGATATTGATGAAAATAGAGGAGAATAGAAGGGAAAAGGTAACCATTTCCACAAGCTGGCACTCGATTTAGGCATAAGAGTGTGAAAAATTTTCTTTCTTAGGTAACAGGATCAGGAGCTGGAATAATTATCAAGTAAATGATGAGTAGTTTACGAAAAACGCTGAAAGAAATTAAAATTAACATTCTTAGAGGGTAAAAGTAGGCTGGAAAAAGAAGGGGGGAAATGTGTGTCCAGGTAAATTTATACCGGGGTATTTGCTTCATTGCAATTAAATAAATTAAAATAAACTAAGACACCACACATATATGAAATGATTGTACATACGTACTGCCAACGGCTTCGCTTCTTTCTGAGACACAAAGTTAAATATTCATAGTAACTGTAATTAATGGTCACTGTAACATTGTACTGGTCTTTATTTATTGCCCACAGAAAAGACAAAATCTATATTACTTTTTAATGCTAATGAATGGCAAGTTACATGAACTCAGAGTCTCTTCCGTATGTGATACATTCAGTCACCAAGCAATGCAACATCTAGGGAACGTGAAACTCCGCAGCCTTTCTCGCTAGCCATGTTCCGGGAGAAACTCGCCGGCAACTCCGATACGCGTTAATAATTTCCTCCGCCGGCCTGTGATTACCGTTCCGCCAAGTTAGTCGCTCACGAGACTGAAAGCTCATAACGCCCGTCGGCAGCACGCCAGCCAGTACAGTCACGCCCATAAACATGCTGATATTTAATTTTCTCGTCAACGGGAGAAATAAATTACGCTCTTGTTCTTGATGTCTTACTTAAACCAGTTCCATCGGAGGTAATTAAATTTCTTCGGGGCCTCGGCACTACAAACGTTTGCCATAAATTGTTCCGCGTAATTAACTTTGATTCAATATGAAGGTTGCAGAAGCAGCTTGCGGGCGCCTGCCGGGTGGGGAGACGCAACCAGCGCAGCGCGCGGAGCACAGTGGCTGTAGATTTACCGCGCTGTTTTTCTGCCAGCCGCAATTAAAGCTTTCTCTCTCTCGATTTGTTCCCCGCTTTAAAGTCTGAGCCGAGAGGAAAATAGCGAATTATATCCTAAATTAAACAATTATGTCGCAGGGCTTCGATTTATGTGAAAGAACCCCCTTTCAGTTGAAAGAAGTTAAGGCCGTCCATGGTTTCACTTTATGCAGATGCAGAATAAGTTTGCTGTTAAAATAGAAGTGCGTTGTGATTAGAAAAATCTTTCAATAGTACGCAGTCTGTAATTTTATCCCGTACAAAAATAAAGTATGTGAACCGTTCCAAAAGTCGTTGCATCTATGTTACTGTATTTCTTTCCATCATTTCGCAACACTAAAAATAAAATGTTTACTTCTGAAAGCTTGTTAAGCGTGCTGTTCAATATCAAATAGATAAGGAAACATGATATTGTATCTATCACGTGTACCAACAAAAAAGTATGTAAACAAAAATTACTGTTTTTACTTGTAGAAAATGAATACAACTATGTACAATTCCAGCAAGGAAAATGCAAACACCTAACAGTCTACCATGGAACCCTCAGCCCTTTTTCAATAACAGGGAAGGCGTTGAATACTATTGGCTGATTGTGATTGGGTAATTTAGAACACTGTCCAATAGGGTGAGAACAAATTACATGGTTGCAATGACTCGTAGAAAACCTATGCATATAATCTGCGTGGTAAGGTTTTAAAACTAAAATTTCTACTCCATAAATAAACAGCAGTAAATTGACATTCTACAAGACATTTGAGGCGCATTGAGGATGGAAGTGACAGTAATGGCGAAATATTAGTAATTCTTCGAAGCTTAATTTCAATTGGCATTTCTTACGTTGTGTATAGAATATTGCAAATATTTTTCATGAATGAATTAAAGACGATTACAAAGAAATGGATATGTTCAGTACTAATTATAGGAAGCAGTTTGGTAGTAGCGACTGTTTACTTGATTTCGTTACGTATTTGAGCACTCGATTCCAGTTCACATTAGGTAACAAACCGAGCGTGGTGGTTGATTGGTAACGCTTTGGCCTCACGTTCGGTTTTAATCCCCGTCCGGGTGTCCAGATTTGGGTTTTCGATGGTTTCCCCATATTACTACAGGCACGAATGCCGGGATGTTTCCTTCAAAAGGCCATGACCAAATTCCTTCCCGTTCCTTTCCCCAGTCCTTTACCGCCTCTAATAACCACGACGTCGATGAAGCCTAAATCTATAGCATATTAAGCTAATTAAAGTACAGAACGCTAATTGCTTGAGAACCGATCTCTTACGGTTTGTTTTCTCTTTTTTCTTTTCTTTTTTTTCTTCTTTTTTTTTTTCTTTGCTGTATCCTCAAACAAATGCATGTTTTAATAGTTTCTAAACATCTATCTGTAATCTCGAATATTTTTCAGCATGTCAAAATAAATTCACATATAAACCAGGCAAAAATCTTTTTTAACTCTAACATGACATATTGTAAAAACTGAAAATATTTTCCACTTCAAATTACGTATTTGATATATGAAAGTAATGTCTCAAATATATCTAAACCTTCACTACTGTTGGCGAAAATTGCAACACCAAGAAGGTGAGATCACTAGTTCACTGCGCCAGAGACATTTCGTCTCAGAATGACGATGTGGTGGCTCAGGAATGGCGTGACTTTTGAGCGGCTGCCTCGGGCGTTAACCTGGTCGCTAACTAATTTAGGCGTCCATTAAACTGGTCCTGCCTGCCCGCGCGGGCGATAACACTGCCACACACAGGACAAAGTTTCCTCTGTCCCTTTCTCTGTTACCGCACCGCTGGTTTCACAAGTTGCTCTTTCACGATGGTAGTTTACGGTTTGCTTGCTGCGACAAGCCATGAGGTAAGAGTGGAAAGGTGGGAAATCGCTGAATACCCATCCAGTCAGGCAATAATTCCTATTTGCAAAAGTAATGAGGTCATCAATCTAATAGAGAATACCGTACCAAAATAAATTCATTTTCTCTATAATAAAAGTTTCAATTTCATTAGATTTTTTCAATATATTTCACTCTTCCTAGGAGCAATAATCAAGAAATGTTTAAAATTTTTTGGTTATTTTATCGTTCCATCAATTTATTGCTTATTACGCCTTGTCTTATTAAACGCTTCATTTTCATCGTTACTTAAAGCTAAAGTTGTCCTGTCACGGTCGCCATATTAAACAATTTAGTTTATGCTTTAACAAAATAATCGCTACGCTATCGCTTTTAGTACTATAGTCAGCACATTCACCTAGTCATTAATTGTATTAGAACAACACCAAAATATTTTCAACTTTTTTAATCGTATATTAATCATTATACTTTAATTCCATAACTAAAACTCATGTGACTGACTTTCCATATATAATTCAGTAGTTCATAATATCTAATGTTTGTGCAGCCTGTACCGGTAACAGGAAAGCTATTTTTAAGTGAACTAACGTTATCCACTAATTAAATTTTTATTCATTTTTCTCATATTAAACTTATTTTTTGACCAATTAGTAACTCACAAATTTTGTTAAGCAGATTGAAACTTAGCTTGCTCTTAAACTCTGTGAATTTAGTTTCAAAGATTGTAATTTTAGTACCAAATTTCAAAAACACGATATTAAACCATGAAAATTTCTCATTATTGTCTTCCTTTCACTGATGGCAGAAAAAAAAAAAGTAACCAAACCAGACTTCTGAATCTGATAGATTGGTTCAGACGTGAGAGTAACACTAATTTTAATAATTTATTACGACGAAGAAGAAGGCAAAGTTTTTCTAATATCTCCATGTCTTTATAAAAGAAGGAAAATAAAGAAAACGTCATAACGGAATAAAATAATAAATAGAAAAACTTCAACTTTCGTGGTTGTCAGTTAATTCTATTCTTAGCATATACTTGTGAAACTCCATTGCGAATACTATTTAAATGACAAACGAAACACAAATTTTGTTCCTTGTCTTTTTCGAGTTGCTTAACCCTTTTTGCTATCGATGTTCTCATTTATTGACCTGAGGTTCGTAATGAAGTACCTGTCTTCGTCACAGCGTACATTATTCCATTGCTGATCACGTTTTCCACCGGTGATGTATTACAGGACAATCCCGCCTGGGTGGGCAGACTTAATCTGATAGTTAGTTGATTAGACGAACATGCTCATTAATCCCGATCGGGTTCATCATCTCCTGTCATGATTACTTTATACACTGTTTCACGGTCAGCGACATTTAACAGCCATTTATCATGTCTGAACTTATTAACTGCGTCACTTGCATTAACCGGACAATACCTCCGTCAACGAGAGCCATGTTAAAAACAACCGCCTGTGTTTTATACACACGGCTTAAGACAATGTTGAGACCATAATTTAAGGGTATTATAGACACCTTTAGAATGGAGTATCTCGTATACCGAAAACCTACAGTCACTTTGTTTTTGCAACATTAAAGGCAAGAAGTTATTAGTTGCATTGAAAGTCTTGAGAGGTACACGTTGCTGCAGCCAATAGAACCAAACTGCTGAGCAAATTCCTCATATAGCGGGGTAAAATATCCATAGCTATTGAAGGTGAGGATGGGGCTATTTTACTCGGGGGGAAGGGGGGGTAACTATATTAATCCTTATAAATGGTACCGAGCTCAGTGGATGAGTGGTAACGCTCTGGACTCTCATTCGGGTGGACACAGGTTCGAATCCTCGTCCGACCATCCAGATTTCGGTTTTCCATAATTTTCCGAAATAACTCCACGCGAATGCCGGGATGTTTTCTTGAAAAGAACATGGCCGAATTTCTTAACTTTCCTTGACCACTCCCTCTCACGGCTCTAATTACCTCTACGTCAACGAGCTGTAAACCCCAAAACAAAAAATAAATAAAAAACATACTGCAACGATAATTTGTGTTAAGCATCACTAGTTTCATGTAGCTATTGTTCACTTTTAGTTCATACTGATTTCTCAATATTTTGTTGAAGCTGGTCAATAACTCAGTATCATAAATTTGTGTGTTAACAAAACGATACGACTAGAAAAAACCAGCGAACTATTTCTAACCGACCTCAGTAGAATCGGGGATAGAGTGGAAGCTCCCTGTGCCGGGGGTTGCCGGTTCGAGTCTGTGGCGAGTAGCTGGGTTTTTAATGTAAGTGTTGCATGTATCTTGTTTCACCGTTCACCTGTATGATCCGAAAAGCACTTGGAAAAACGTTAATACACATGACAATCGTATAAAAACGCTGTAGTTGGCTGAATGGCTATCGGGCCAAAAGTCATTTAAGAAATTGCTTCTCTTTGAGTCCTTGCACACCATTCAAACGTTGTTTTCATTTCCTAGATCGCTTCCTCCGCTTGTAAATCGAATGTTAATCACTACAGACCGTTACAGTGCCTCACGCTTTTATTATAACCATTTGATTCTTGTACAAATGAGTTTCATATCTCGAAACAACAGTACTGATGAAAGGCGAAGTTTTGTCACTGTGGTCCGCTGACATCATGCTCCTGGCCTTCGTTGCCGAACTGACGGTGGTCACAGATGTTACTACAAAACAAACATTATGAGCATTATTCAACGACCATGCTGTTAAGTTAACCAACAGCGAAGAAGTAAAATGACATAACACTGAAAGAAAAATACGTATTTCGTTTAAATCAGCGTATTAATTGTTTTCTTCTATTTATATTCAGTCGATGGAGATGTTTTCTTTCACTCTCTGTCCAGAGATTTCGCTGTCAGAGTAAACTAAGAAATATGTACCAAATTAAATCATTTATACGAATTGAGCATTATTTAGTAACAGTTGTATAAGTTAGGCAACTGCAAATAAATGAAGTACCAGGACACTATATTCAAAGGTTTTGGAAACTTATATTCTATGCAAATGTTTTCACTATATTCTTTGTCACTACTATAGTAAGATCGACGAATTGGATGAGGTATTAACGCCACTCATATTTGTTACTGTAATATTCGTCTTAAAATAACCCTACTGTTACCTAGAGTAAGTATTTAGTTTGTTGCCTCAGTGGCTAAATTTTATTCAGGTGCAGCACACCCCTTGTTCATTGTTGAGCAGCCAGCCTTCAACTAGGGCGCAATCAACATGCAACACTCGTAGCCGCGTTTGCCCCTAACACTGTTTTCGTTGTCAGCGAGTGTAGGGCCGGCACGGCACGGGGCTATTTGAGTCCGGAGTGTTTGCCAGCCTGGTCAAACAAGACCTCGAGCGCGTTCATTTCCTGCTGCGCTTCCAACGCGAAACGGACGGTGGGTACCGAGCAGCGGGCAACATTGCCACTCCAAGTCCCCGTGTGAAAAGTCACTCGTTGCCACAAAGAGATAGCAGTGGCTCTGTAGCTGACACATGTAATGTAGGGCCACATTATTCCGCTCACAACAGAATGAATTCAGACAGAGCCAAAGGAAGCTTCTGGGTGAAGTGTTGTCCGTGCTAGTTTTAAAGTGCTCAGCATGAACTCTACTCGTTTCTCAGGCTCTACCATAGTTAGGGGGACCAATTATTCTAAGTAAATATTAAAAATAAATTTCCATAATGTCTCAGGAAACTGGTGATCATCAAATTTTGTTGTAATTTACCGCTAGCATTACCTTCTGACCGATAGATCGTGAACTGGGTAGAATGTTCGGGGTAAATCAAAAACGACTTTACAAACCTCCAAATCCAAACAGACCTACAATTTACTATTGGCACAAGAACGGTGTCGATATGGATTGTTCACTGCGACATTATACTACATCATCAGGTAGCTCACGTGTTGATGATTATGTCATACAAGGTAGGGAGAGTTTTTTTGCCTGTAGTCCCGAAAAATCAATGCAACGAGACTGGCATTCCTCAAAATACTGTTTGGCGAGCACTGCGAAGATGTTTACACTTAAAACTATATAGATTCAGCACAGCACATTAGTGACGCAGATAAGGTTGCTCGTGGTGAATTCTGTGCGGAAATGTTGCATCGGATAGAGGACGTCAAAAAATTCTTGAACACAATAATCTTCAGCGATGAGTCAACATTTCATATCAGTGGCATGGTGAACACCCACAACTGCAGAATATGGGGCAGCGGAAATCCACATGCAACCCTGGAACACGTTCGTGACGGTCCCCAAGTTAATTTGTTTCGTGCCCTTATCAAATTTAAAGTGGATGGCCATTTCTTCTTAATGGAGAAAACCGTTACTGATATTGTGTATCTGGGTACGCTTAAAAACTTTTTAATTCCTCAGATCGATGAAGATGACCGAGATGGGATGGTTTACTACCAGAAAGAAGGTGCACCACCTCATTTCCTCACAGAAGCTTGAAATTTCCTGGATAATCGCTTCCCAGGTCTGTGGATTGGCCGTGAAAGGCCAATCACATGACTATCTCGATCCCCAGACTAGAAATTACTGGATTTCTTTCTCTGGGTTTTCATTGAAGATCGTGTTTAAGTTTCTCCCCTACCAAACAATTTGGCTGACCTGAAAAATCGTATCTATGACGCTGTTGCACAAGTTACGCGCGAATTGCTGCAATAAGTGTGGGAAGAAATTGATTACCGGTTGGATGTTTGCCGCATGAAAAATGTTAGTCACATCGAACCAAAATGACACTTGACACTTTTATGCGAAACATGAGGTTGTTTGCTACAAAATGACACATCTACCGATTCTGTAAGTTATCTCAATAAATTTCTGTATCATTCCAACGTTGTAGTGTCCTTCTTGACTCACCCTGTGTATATTTTCTTCATCAGCCAGCACAATCATTAAATGATGTGGCCTCTTAAAGACATGATTTGAGGTAGAACTTAAGCAGTCTTCTACAGGTCGCACGATCTTCAGCGGTCCTCTGCCAGTTAACTCCAACAACCCTGCGTATGTGCTTGACCCTTCGGTCTGGTGGTCTTCCTCCCGGTCGGTGGTGATCTCTTGGACTCCACTCTAACACTGTTTATGTTCATCTTTCGTCTTTCCTGCGAGCAACATGGTCGGCCCACTTCCATTTCATTTGACTGTCTTCTCCATATCTGTGTCCCTTGTAACTCATATAATGTCGGTTCCTCTCTTTTTATCTTTTGTGGATAAGCCTAGCATTGACATTTCCATAGTCTTTGGACTGTTCTACGTTTTCCTTTCGTAATTCATTTAGTGTCCAGGTCACAGACATAAGTCAGTACAGGAATAATGCACTGGTCGTTTCTTTAGATTTGTGAACATATTAAATTTGAGGATAATGGAATGTCACCCAACATGTTGCAAACCCAGCTTCATGCGATGAAACATTTCTGCTCTCACAAGTTTTCTTATATTTACAAGCTGGTCGAGATAAATGTAGACTACTCACTAAAATTTTCTAAAGATTTATTATTTACATATACTGTCTACATACATGAAATAATAGTAGTAATACTTATAAAGATTTCACCTTGGTGATAAGCCAAAATTAAATAAATAATTCTATTTTTCTCTATAAGGGAATGCAGATTTGTAAACTAATGAGCTTAAGTTTAGCTTTCTACGGTATTTCGGCTGCAGGGGACCATAGTTATTAATACAATACACTCAAAGGACTACAGATATGCTGCCGAATAGTCGGAACACAACACGTAGTCAGATGATACAAACGGGCCCGGTGAAATAGATAAAGCGGACCCAACATAGTTTTTAAGCACGAAAACCAAGGGTTTCTGGTTCAATGGTGCTGACAGAGATATTCAAGAATTGAAGGACCGTACGTAAAGGCTGGAAAGTGCTTAAAAAATAAATCTGATGTGCAACAGTTTCTGAAGCTGAAATTAGACATGAAGTGTATGAAGAATTGAAGGAAGGATATCCAATACGGATGCTTGTTAAAATTTAAGGCAAAAAAAGAAACGTCTGTATATCTCATCCGTAGGTGGCTGAAACGTAAACGAAGAAAAAAAAATTGCTTAGAAACTGATTTTTGGTGTTGAATTTTTCCTGTCACTAGCCATTCCACTTGTTGCAGCCGTACATTTCTTCCTGTTCTGAACTTTAAAAATTAATTTAATTTTGTGTGGTCGTAATGACCTGGCGACAGAGTTTCTATTAGCTGCGCATTCCACCCCTGTCGTAGCCGCCTTATCCTAACCCGCTAATCCCACCGGGTACTGCGACCTACAGTTTAACGTGGAATCCGAACCCCGGAGGTGTCCTGGCGTACTTCACATTACACAGCAAGCTGTGCCAGAGGTGAAGGCCGGGATAAGTGCCTATGAAAATCCCTGGCAAGACAGGGATTCGAACCGGAGATCTTACGCTCTTTACCACTGAGCCACCAGACCACTATTGTTCTGAACTAATATTTCGACGTACGCATTTGCGTATAACCTCAGTTGTTTATTTCATATATTTATTTGTCTACAGTTCTACGGTCAAAGAAGTCCCTCCACAAACAATTTGACCGCATTTCGTAATACTTGATCTGTCAATATTTCTTCTTCGTCTTCTTTTTTGGGCTTTACTCCTCGAATTGTTCGAAGGTATTAGTGGCGGGAAATGACTGTGGAAAGGAACGGGAAGGAATTCGGCCATGACCTTTTAAAGGAATCATCTTGTCATTCATTCATCTGAAGTGATTTGGGGAAACCATGGAAAACCCAAATTGGATGGCCGTACCGGGATTCAATCCGGCGCCCTCCAAAATGCAAGGCCAGAGCGTTACCGCCCACACACCATAATCCTTCTTCACTACCTTGCAAATTATCATTCAGGCCGTAACAATTAAGTTCATTATCTGGATGTTGTGGATCATTTTTTCCTCAATTACTGATAATATTAATAAATAAATTACGCCAAAGCAATTGACTTATTTGTGTTTATTTGTCTCCCGTAGGCGTTTCACTTCTTTTGCAGAAGCATCTTCAGCGGTTTTTTTCTGTTAATTATGTACAAAAGTTGTAAGCAGGTTATGTTTGTGGTTCGTACAGTGGAATGAATTATTATCTAACTATAATCTACTTACATTTTGTGGTCTATTGTATTTCTTTTAGCTCCATTCTCAGCATCAGTGCTTTTGTATTTTCGGTGGGAAGTGTCTTCATGAAGACCCCACTGAAGATGCTTCTGCAAAAGAAGTGAAACGCGTACGGGAGACAAATAAACACAAAAAAGTCAATTGCTTTGGCGTAATTTATTTATTAAAATTAAGTTCATTATTCAGCTAATTCCAAAATAAACCATATGAGGCAACATGATAATGAAATGTCGATAAAGTGTACTATAGCTTTCCGGTCTATCATTTGTACACTCTGTGGAGAACATGAGCTCCGTCTCGGAGTACAATAGCCTCACAAGTAGCCCTCGTTTCGTATTATAGGCTGACTACCCCAGGGGCTGTCACATGAATCAGCTTCGACACTCAGGTAGCTCTACAACTCAACCAAGTTAGCAACGCTATAGGAAGAGGAGGTGTCACCCGCGACGACAATGGGACATTAATGCAGTCCCGCGCTGGAGTACCTACGCGCCTACCTGGCACCACCAGCCCTCGACGAAATATCCTTAAAAGGCCTAATTGCCGAGTGGGGAGTTTCCTGCCCTCACAATGGCCGCGGTTTCGGCTCGTTACGGCAGAGTGGGGACTCGAGTGGAGTCGTTTCTCTGTATGGAGAGGGGCCGCTGCGACGTCTTCACTGAACATGGTACGCGGGCGACTTTGAAGCACGTTCACGTAACGTCACCGGGATTCAGTAGATCTAATATTTGGGAAGCAGATAAGTGTGAACACATTACTATGTGCTAGAAATAATAAATTTAAATGCGTATGGCATTGTTGGACGGGAAGTTCCCAAAGTGTGCGGCGCCGATTTTTCGACTTGACGCGCATGCACACTCTTGTCGCGCCGGCACTAGCCTAACCCGGTAATCCTACCTGGAGAAGGCGACTTACAGTTTAAGGTGGAATCCAAACCACACGACCATTCGGCCTTACTTTGCATTACACAGTAAGCTATGTTAGGGGTCAAGGTCATAACAAGGGTCTTTCAAAATCTCCGCCTAGGGATTCGAACCGGTGACCTTTCGATCTCCAGTCAGATGCCTTAACCACTGAGTTACAGTCCGTTGACGACCAGGTAATCATTCAAGACAGTGAGGAAAAAAGGCATATTATATTGTATATTCGTCATCATTTAGGTTCCAAATGAAGTTTTAAAATACCAAAGACAAAAACCAACATAAAGACTTTACTACAAATTTCCTGTCAGATCGAAAATTGTGATCGATGATGTAAAAGGTATAGGTCACGAGGCTTCTGCAGCTAATTGCCGCTTTTATAGGATTTTCGTTGGTATGGGTCCGCATTCCCCTCTACAATCATTACTACTAATAGGATGGGCCGGGGCCATTATTTTCCTCCCCTGAGTGTCCACCACGGTACACATTGGACAGCAGACTCAGTGGGCCTGGGGACCCGTTCCGAACGTTCAGATTTGAAGTGAAATCCTCGGCTTCTTCGCTAATCGAACCACCTCCACATACTACTTTCGAGATTCAGCAGATTTAAAAATTAGGAAGCAGGTAAGTGTGAGTACATTACAGAATGATAATGAACGTATAATCAGCGTGGTCTTGTGGCTCTGTGGTAAAGGGGTCTGACTGGAGATTTAATAGTTCCCGGTTCGAATCCCTGTCTAAGCGGGGATTTCCAAAGGTTCGTGTCCGGCGGTTGTACCTTCCGGATACTGTATGCGGCGCCAAAACGCACTGAACGACGCTGGAGAGTCTACTCTTATATCGGATTGCTTTCTTTAATTGCTGCGTGCACACACTGACAGTGATAGAAGCCATTCCTGGAACTATTTAATTCTGGAAAGGCAGAAAATTATCTTCACCAATACAGAGAGTGGTCTGGTAGTTCAGAGGTTAAGGCGTCTGACTGGAGATCGCAAGGTTCCCGTTTCAAACACCTGTCTCGGCGGGGATTTTCGAAGACCCTTAACCCGTCCTTCACCTCTAGCACAGCTTGCTGTGTAATGTGAAGTACGACAGAACGCTTCCATGATTCGGATTCCACTTTAAACTGTAAGTTCCCTTCACCCGGTTGGATTACCGTGTTAGATTCAGGTAGCGACGAAAAATGTACATGCGCTGCAAATCTAACCTCTGTAAATACACTAATATTATAAATACGAAAATAACACTGATTCTGTATCTCCTTGTTACGTTTTCACGAAAAAGTGGCTAAAGCCAGCTTGTTGAATTTGAAAAGGATTTGGTAAGAAGTACATAGATAAAATTATATCTTCACAGGAGTTCAGCCGGGTAGTATCCACTCACATAAGAACATAGATAGATTTTTCGGGCTAAATAACATATTTTTCATGAAATTATGAAAATCAACCGTTACGGACAGATGGTTAGCGTGTGTAAGTCTCTGTAATGTTGTATCACTCACTCAGTCCTTGTTTCTCTCGCAGTCAGTTTGTATACGATATGTTCGTAAATTTCATGTACAGATAGAACTTACGATTTACGACTGAAGCATATTCATCAGGCATAAAGTAACCCCTGCTCGTATTGGGGGAAGGCTCTTCTATTTCGGTAGGGCTGATTCCTGTGACTTGGACCGTCTTTTTGGTGACAGTGGCTTTTGCACTGTCAGTAAACCAGCCTGATGTCGGTTTTCGATGTTTTCCCAAAATCACTTCAAGCGAATGCAGAGATGGTACCTCGAATAGGCATTCCCGTTTCCCTCTGGGCGGAGAGGCATTCTGATACCTATAACACCGAGTGATACCTTGGGCATGTACGGGACATCACAAACTTTCGTTAAATAACAATAATAAAAATTATGTTATAGTATGGGCCTGGATTTTATCCATTTCGGGCAGTAACGTTTTAAGTCCACGCGTACGAAATAGCGGGAAACACCTAGTAAGAAATAAATCACTCAAACTCAAATATAGGAAGAACAGAGAAAGTAAACCCATAGACGTATTGTTAACAAAACTGAATGCAAGAGTGTTACGAAGACAGTGAGACTATAAATATAATGTTCATGAAGGGTCGGAAAATGTAGCACATCATCATATAACAGTAAGTTGCAGAAAAACAAAGGTTTACAAACTCAAGAGCAGCAATCAGCAACAAGGCCTAGTTTAATTGTGGTAGAGAGCACCCTCCGGTGGCAATTTCCCTTCACATCTATTTCTTCAATTTCTTATACCTGCCTGCTTTTGCTCTCTATGAATGTTAATTCTAAATTCTTTCAGAGTTTTTGTAGATTATCCATCAGTTCCCACTCCCTTATTCCTGAAACCGAGTGCCAGCTTGTGGTCACGGTAATCTTTTTCCTTCCGTGTACCTCTCCTAATTCGTCCACCAATATATTTTTAAGTTTCATCGCCAATATACGTCTTGTACACTTCCACGACTGTCTTCACCATCCTCCTATCTCCCAACGTATCCCATTCCAGCTCTTTTATCATATCGGTTACTGATTGTGTTCTGCGGTAATTTCCAGAGACAAATCTAGCAGCCCTTGTTTGCACCCCATTTAACTCCTTTACTTAGTATACAAAGTGTGGGTCACATACTACACTACCATATTCAAGCAATGGTTTGACCAAAGTTTTGTAACCCAATTCCCACACTTCTCTGGTACATCCCTTCATCACTCTCTCCAACAATGGAAATTTTTTTAAACCCCTTCCTACTGTCCCAATGTCTAATGTGTCCTGTCCAGTTAAGCTTGTTATCAAATGTTATGCCATGATATTTACACTACAAGACTTCAACAAGCAATTCCTTCCCCACCTTATAGTCATAATCAAACGTAAGTTTTTTACGTGTGTACCTAATATGCTGACTCTCTTATGCAATTATATTCACCTCGTGTTGACCAACCCAGCTGGAGATCATGTTCATATCACCCTGCAACTGTTCTGTGTCTTCTACCGTTTCGATCCTATCATTTAACGGTATATCATCTGGAAACGACTTAACTTCCGACAGTAAACTATCAACAGAATCATTCATTATAGTAGTATTTGAACTGCGAGGAACAAGCTTTGGAATCGTTAACCTCCGTGAGATGTACTGTGCGAGAGGAAAGTGACTCGGCGTGCCGACGAGTGGTTCCCAGACGCCCGTGGGAAGCTCCACTCTGCTCCGAGTGGCTGGACGCAGCGGGCGGCGAGCTGCTGGCCAATTGCGGCGCTCGTCTCCTCGGACGGGTCGTCGCGGGGGTTCATTTCCTGCCAGCAGCTAATGCACAGTCGTTTCGCATCTGGGCGTCGCTGATAGCTCCTTCCGCTTCCCGGTGTGCCGTGGAACAAGTGCCTCGTGCTCACCATTATGAGGACGTCCGCTCCCCAGTCGGCGAATCTACTTTGACGGAGCGGATCTTGGAATGGCACTTGTACTAAAGTTTACGTTCTCTTAGTTTATTCCAAAACAAGCAAAAAACCAACAAAAACACCATCAGTCATTAATAGGGAAATACAGTACAGGGGAAAAATGAATTTAGGTTGTTTGCAGATTACATAATGGTATATAATATCATTAAAACACAAAAAGAGTGTGAATAGCTGCATGGTGATCTGGATGAAATATCTAAATGGGTGGGTAGGTCAGCAATGAATGAAGATAAATGCCAAGAAGAGTGAGCTCATTAGGTACACAGGTAAGAATCTAAAGATTGTTCATAATTATAGGGTGGGGTCAGAATTGCTTGTTGGAGGCTTGAAGTGTAAATATTTTGGCATAACGCCTGACAATAAACTCAACTGGAAGAGCACATTGGGCAGGTGCTATGAAAAGGTTACGGAATTCTATATTTCATAGAGAGGGTGATGAGAGGATGTACCAGAGAAGTTAGGGAAATGGGTTTCAAAACTTTGGTCAGACCGTTGGTTAAATATGGTGGCGTAGTTTGGGACCCACATTTTGGGTATCAAATACAGGAAAGAAGACCAGCTAGATTTGTTTGTGGAAATTATCGCAGTACCTAGTTACTATCTGATATAAAAAAGTAGCTGGATTGGGAGTCATTGAAGGACAGGGCGATGTTGAAGAGAGTGCTGGGAATATACAAGGTATACGTTGGGGATGGAGCTTTGAAGCATATTGGTCGAAGAATTAAGAATAGTGCATGGAAGGGGAAAGGTGACCATGAGCTCAAACTGCCACTCGATTTCATGCATAAGGGAATTGAGATATCTTCAGACGTCGCAGTTGTAAGTGTTAATATTGTGACGTAATACACCTTGCGCTGTAACCAAGCAGATAAATAATATGGACACGAACACTATTGCATATAGGGACAAATGATTCCAAAAATTTCAATGAAGTATTGAATACTGAGATGTTTGCAGACACGTATAGTAGGGCATGTCATTATATTGACTCTTTTCGCCTGACTCACAAAGGGGGTTTAGTTTTTTTTATATATATAAAGGATCGTTATGACTCACTGATTGCATAAGCTAATGTCATCTTTGGCCGGACGAATGAGTGGAACAGGATGTGGTGAACAAAGGCGGTACCAGATCAAATGCACGCAGGTGAAAACTGTTCTTTGTATAAGACGTTGAGTTTAGAATTATAAAATTTCTAGAACGTCAAGAAATTTTTTTTTGAAAAACTTGCTGTAGAACAATGCTTGGTTGCATTGAATAAAAGTGAGCTATCCTAATGCTTGTTTTCACGATAGGCGGTATACTTCGCCGACTTTAAGGTTGAGGTGCGCAGGGAAGGAACGAGCCAAAAAGGTCATATTTGGCTGATCAGCTCTCCATGCAACAATTCATTTCCACGGACGATCCTACCAACTGACCTGCTAACTGGTCTGTGGTATGCAGTATCGTGGACTGGCGGAAATACACTATCTGATCAAAAGTGTCCGGGCAACCCTGTGTAACGTGGAATTGAACGCTAGACGACAGGACAGGCGGATCCTCCAGGAAAAGGAGGCGGGGAGTATCGTGTTGCCAGTAGAGAAGCAATTACAGTAGAGTAGGTTAGTCAGGAGGGCTCAGTTACATCGATCTTCGACTAGTCATTGGGTGTCGCCTTTTTTTTTTGAACAACGTGGTCTTTAGAGACGGGAAAGGATGGGGGCAAGGAATGGGAAGGAATTCGGCCATGGCCTTTTGAAGGAAGCATCCCGGCATTCACCTGGAGTGATTTGGGGAAACCATGGAAAACCCAAATCTGGATGCCCGGACGGGGATTCGAACCGCCGTCCTCCCGAATGCGAGGCCAGAACGCTATCCGTTACACCACCACGCTCGGTTGGTGTCGCCTGAGTAACTGATCCATCAGGGATATTTCAACCCTTCTAAAACTACCCAAGTCGACTGTTGATGACCTGATTGAGAAGTGTAAATGACATGGAATAACCACAACTAAACCAAGACGAGGCAGACCATTTAATCACGGACAGGGACCGTAGAGCATTGTTGAGGGTGGCTGCAAGATATCAGCGGAACAAATCGCTGATGACTTCTAAAGTGCTACTAGTGGTCCAGCCAACACAATAACTGCATCACGAGTAAAAAAGAATTCGGTTCAACGGTCGAGCTGATACTTATAATCCAAACATAGCGACGACTGAGGTGGTGTAAAGAGCGACGCCAATCAACAGTCGTTGACTGGAAACGAGTGATGAATCACTGTATTCACTGTGGCAATCAGATTGAAGGATTTTGGTTTAGCAAAGGTCTGAAAAACGTTACTTGCCATTAGTGAAGTATGTACAAAGCAGGTGGTGTTATGGAATGGGGTGGTTAGGGCGTGGTCGTCTTATTATGCTAAATGAAAACTTAAAACGTGGAAGAATATTAATATTTTTGCGAACGGTAGAGGAACTGTTCGAAGACGATTTGTTTTTATCAGTATGACACTCCTAATGGCTGAAAATCTTCCTAAAAATACCGTGACATGTATAAACATTTATAATTACCTCTCTATTAATATTTCGAACGTCATACTGCTTCTGATCATATTACATATCATTCATACAGTCTCTTTACATGAAAAATACACAAATTCATCACTAATCAAAGTTAATTTCTCCCTACTTAATCCGTAAGATTAAAATTAATAAAAGACTGGGACTGGGTGCTGTTACAAGTTGATAATTACACACCTATTCTCGGTAAAACCACCGCTTGATTATGTTGTAGATACTGAACAGCCGTAACACCCCTGGGATTTGGCCCTGGAGCCATAGTTAGAAACTCGCTTTCTATTTATGATTGTTTTTACAATGTGTATTATGTCAAGAATAACTTGTTGATTTGTGATTCCAATATACCGTTATCTGGGTTGTTCAGACTGAATTACGAGCTCTGAGCGACTGCTTGTTAATGGCATCGAATAAACCTCTTCCTGTGTTCTTCTCAGAGGTATCTTCCTTGTCGATCAATTTTTATACTGTCGACAAGTATAATCAGAATGAATTGCTTGATGAATATTTGTGATTGTGTAATGAATTATTCACCAATACCAGAGATATTTCAGTCTTTATTACGTTAATCATCTATGGTTTATTTGACATAATAATCTGAATATAAAGAAGTGATGTCATTTATTTAACCAGCAGCTTTCTTACGAAGTTGCTAGTCTAGCTTTATGGTAGGTAATCTATGATTAAAACAGTCATAAATCCATAAATGAGAGTAACTTATAATGGCAAAGGGACGCCGAATAATATGTGTTACCACCAAGCAGCTTTCTCAGAGTTTTACTTGTAAAGTGTACTGCGTGTCAAAAATCACAACCCCTGTTCTTTTGTAATATCTCTAATAATAGTAAGCAAATATAAGGTTGCGCAAGAAGGAGTATTGGGATGCAGAGTCGTTAGTGACCTAAAACCTACTCATATTACCAAGAGTGGTCGGTGAACGGTAAACGTTCTGGCCTCGCATTCGGGAAGACGCCGGTTCGAATCCCCGTCCGAGCATCCAGATTTGAGTTTTCCATGGTTTCCCTAAATCACTCCAGGCGAATGCCGGGAAGCTTCCTTCAAAAAGACCATGGTCGAATTCCTTCCCGTTTCTTGTCCCCCAGCGCCACCCCGCCTCTAATGACCTCAGTCGTCGACGAGGCGTAAAGCCATAAGTGAAAAAAATACTCATATTAGCAAAATGTGTTTCATGACATGTTGCTCCATTATCAGTTAATCGCTTGGAGCACTAATGACCTCGATGTCGACGCGCCCTAAAACAACAACAACGACAACAATCGCCTGGCAAGTCGCAGATAAATCTGAAACATTACGGTAAAACCTTACGGCCGGCCAACGGCAATGTGTTTGGCGACAAGTTATTGTTTACAAGCTTCAAGACAATGATAAAAGTTGTTGATTAAGATCTTTATTGCCAAATTTAAATAAATCATTGCAGAAACATCAAGAAAATCCAAAATGGGAAACAAAGGTCTATAACACTCAATATTGTGGAAAAGCAGGGAGATATACATTCCACAAAAACAAATCTTGCAAAATCTCTTCGTTGTTTGCTGACAAAAACTTATGAGATCTTGTTCTGAGCCAAGCCTACACTATACAGTGTCTATTCACGTCACTTTCTGAAACAGATCAGTTTCTCTCGGCGTTATGTATTGTTGATTTAAAATAAACAAACAATCCTGGTAACTTGGCCACGGTGTATGCCGTGTTTTAATCTTTCTTTCCGTACCGAGCGTGGTGGTGTAATGGCTAGCGTTCTGGCCTCGTATTCGGGAGGACGGCGGTTCGAATCCCCGTCCGGGCATCCAGATTTGGGTTTTCCATGGTTTCCCAAATCACTCCAGGCAAATGCCGGGATGCTTCCTTCAGAAGGCCATGGCGGAACTCCTTCCCATTCCTTGCCCCCCATCCTTTCCCGTCTCTAAAGACCTAGCTGTTAGAGAGACGTAAAGCAGATTTATATTAAAAAAAAATTCTTTCCGTTTCCAGAAAAAAATGACCTCAGATTCTCCTCTCCCAAAATTCAGTGGGTTTAACCGCCTTGTCATTTGCTTCAATAAGATCTTCGTTCGAGCAGACTATTCCCATGATGTCGCATCTGATCCTGTACCTCCCCGCAGTCACATATGTCATCGTCCTCGTATCCCCATTTCGCCATATTAGATTTACATTTGGAGACACCACATTTCAATCGGTCCAGTGTCCGCCAGGTGGCGTATTTTAATTTGTCGCCTCCTGGTAGTTCTTCCTTGGAGTAATTATTTTGATGGTCGAGAGTGCCCCTCCACAATTTCATACGGCGCGTCTCCGGTTGGTTCTCCAAAGGTACTGTTTTATTAGTAAACTGTTCCTTGATTTCAGGCGGAGGACAGGAATTTCTTGGCCGTGCATCTGGTGTCTGGTGTCGGACATTTGTTTTGTTCTTGTTTTCTCTCCTATTACTGTTCGTCTGATATCTGGTGGAGATATGCCAGCTAGGGGATGGATCTTTTTGTATGGGTGTTGGCCTGAGGCATCCGGTCACTATTCTCACTGATTCATTTAGATCTGTGTCTATCTGCCTGGTGTGCGCAGAAGCTGTTCCTCTGAGTTTACGAATGATGTTATTCCTTGTGCTTACCTTCCCTTTTAGCTTTTGACATTGGTGTTTAAAGGATAGGGTTCGGGACAGTGTTATTCGCAGATAACTTGGGTCTGTGCAATGTTGTAATCTCTCCCCTCTCCATGTAATATTAAGTTGTCTTCTTGCTTGCCGATTGTGCATGTGGAAGGCACAGACCTTTGTTTTACCTGGATTTGGCCTGAGTTGGTTTTCTTCGTAATAAGCTCCAAGATTTTCCGGTATCGCTGTTAGGTTTTTTTTTTTTTTTTTTTTTTTTTTTTTTTTTTTTTTTTTTTTTTTTTTTTTTTTTTTTTTTTTTTTTTTTTTGTTCTGGCCTGTACTGTGATGAGTGATGACCGTATCGTCTGCATAAATAAACCGTTTGCCATGTTTTAGAAAACCTTTACAAGTACTTCAAATGAGTTGCTTTCTCAGTTAAAAAATACACAAAAACCAAAGATTCCCTTGCACGGCCTTTCGGGTTTCACAAGTCTTAGAAAACAATTTTAAGTTGAGTGGATTTGTTTATAAAAGTATCCCCAGTGTGTTCTTCCGACTCTGCAAAGTCGGAGAGTAGCTACCAGGTATATAACCTGTTTAAAGTTGTTGCCATTCAGTTAGTGTAAGGATGGGGAGTAAAGTTATGTCGTAAGGAACGCGGAAGTTTCGATTGACGGGACAGCTTGTTAAAGCGCACACGCCTCGGTGGTCAGAGGAAGGCGGTCCCTGCCTCTCGACAGACATCACCCGATACGTCATCGTCCTCCAGGCCTCTCTCATTACATTAGTTCACAGTTCACGAGGCGCCATCGCTCTTCTTCTTCGCTTCCTCCAGGTAGTTCTGGTGAATTCGGCGGCTGAGTATATATCGCCAAATCAGGAAAGAAATTTCCGCAGAAATACGCACGTTATGCAGAGTGCAGACTATCATTTTGAAGAAACTGCATGACATCTGGAATTCGGGAGGAAGCTGGTTCGATTCCAGTTCCAAACATCTGATTTCGAATACCTCTGGTTTCCAGGAATCAATCCAGATATAAATTTCGTGACCAACTTCCTTCCCGTTACCTGTTCAGAATAGTTTGTCACATACAAAATGCCATCGGTATTGACACCCACATATGTTCAGCTATTGTTTACTATTTTGGAAATAAAGCGGTCTGGTAGCTCAGTGGTTAAGGCGTCCGACTGGAGATCGAAAGGTCTTCGTTCGATTCCCTCTCTCGGCGGGGATTTTCAGAGGCCCTTAACCCGACCTTCACCTCTGGCACATCTTTCTGTGTAATGTAAAGTACGCTAGAACATTTACGCGTTTCGGGTTCCACGTTAAACTGTAGGTCCCCTTTACCCGGTATTACCGGGTTATGTTAAGGTGGTTAAGATTGGGGCGGAATGCGCAGTCGATAGAAACCCTGTCACTAGATCATTACGACAAAGCGGAATTATTATATTAATATTATTTTGGAAATATGGCCTTTTGTATATTTTCTGCATTTTCTACTTTGCTTGTGTTTTATTTTCTATCTCTTTCCTTCCATATATATTTTAATTTAGTTATAGCTGTATGGTGGCTCAATGATTAAAGCGTCTGAATGGAGGCTGCAAGGTCCTCGGTATGAATCCCTGTTTCAGCAATGATTTTCAAACGGTCTTAATCTGACCTTCAACTCCGGCACAGCTTGCTGAGCAATGTGAAACGCCAGAACGCTTTCGTTGATCGGATTCCTCGTTAAACTGTAGGTTACCAGGCTAGGTAAGGAGAAAATGAACTTTTCACCGTACCTCTGATGTCAGACTTAGCATGTCTCCTTCAGGAGGGTTCAACCAAGCTTCATGTTGAGCACTTCGGTTCGCTTAATAGTGTTTGTAAGTAGTGCTGGTATAAACTGTGAGCGCGTTTTGTCATTATAGAATAAACGTGTTTATTTATTTTATGTGAAATATATTTTTAAAGTACCCGTAGGAAAGTTGGAATGAACCAGTCACTACCGTGGTAAATATCTAATTTTCATTGCAATCTAAATTTGTTCTTGGAGCCAGATTAATACCTTTTTTCCATATATTAATATTAGAAGAGATAAATCTTTCTCCAGAATATCATTCCTGAAGTCAAGTTATACGAATTAACCGATCTTTAACTTTCTGAACTGTTTCGTGCGTCTGGCAGGGTCTGATGGAAAAACAGTCATATCCAGCGCTTCCTGTCTTACCATTCTTTCATTCCTGCATCTCTCATACTTCTTTTAGTCCCTTTATTGATTTATCCCGCGGTCCTCCTCAAACCCTTTTGCCTACCAATTTCATATTATGTATTTCCTTTTCTATCTCTTCAATGCCTTTCCTTTCCATGTGCCAATACCACCAGAGTCTCGACTGTTCCAGTTGTACATTGTAGACGTTATTCTTTATTTGTTTTTCTCTCCCGCTTATCAACTGATCACGAAAGCAAACCAGACCGTGGTGTGTAAGCGGTAATGCTTTTATATCATATTCGGGAGAAAGCAGGTTCGAATCCACGTCCGGCCTTCCAAATTTTGGTTTTTCATGATTTCCTGAAATCACTACAGGCAAAATCCGCGAAGGTTCCTCCAAAATGCTATGGCCGAATACTTTCCGCTGACCGAGTTAGGAGGAGGGAAAATTTGCCCTCCTACTTAGCATTCGGGGAGGACGAGGATCAAATCCCGCTCGGCCATCCTGACTGGTGTCTTCCTTGGATTTCCTTAGCTGGGAGGAATGAAATTTGTTAAAATAACCATTCCCGCTTCCAGGTCTTAGGCCTATCTGCTTCTAATGAAATCGACAACTAAGAGCTGGGGGAAAAATAAAATCTGTAACACCAACCAAGGCGGGTGAACGGTAACGCTCTGACATTGCATTGTGGAATTCTGCAGTTCGGATTTTGCTTTAAATTCGTTCCTTCATAATGCTATGGCCGAGTTCCTTTTTGTTCCTTGTCCGCAGGACTTTTCTGCATGTAATGACGTCGATTAATGTTTGTAATTTGGTATGCAATAATGTTGGTTTTTCACAGTTTGTTGTTTGCTTAGTAACCGAGGTATTATTGTGCACAAACTACGTGGCTCGGCCTAGGGGTGGGGGAGGGGTTGGCTGGAAAGCTGAATATGTGACAATCGCGCACAACCGGGTCGTCTCTTGCTACCTGCTTTTAGCTACCAATTCGTCACCGCTACAGCAGCATGTTGGATTCTGAGAATTCCAACCCCCATCCCCTCCTAACCGGACCGCACACCACTGCTCACATTCACTGCTGGCTTGAGTATCAGAGTTTTAATCATGGAAGTTACTTCAACTACACATGGAAAGCCGTGTTTAGAAAGAAAGAAGATGGAACGATCACCTGATGCTGTCTCAAAGAAAGATCAGAACAATGTCGTGGAATTTTGAAGAGTAGCGATGCCTCCATACTGAATGTTACAGAGCATATATGTGGACCCCCTGACGACGCATGCGTTGAAGTACATAAAGAAACTTCTTGCGGTAAAGAAGAAAGCTCGAGCGGAAGATAGTTCAATTCCAAAAATTTACTCTTTGGAACTAGGAGATCTCCATAATAAAGGCTACGAATTTGTAACTGAAGTGCTAGCACAGTCAACTGTCAAGAGAAACTTGTACCGTCTGAGGAGTAGGGCCTATATCACAAGGAAACCAAAAGGAGCCAAATAATCCTGACGAAGTGATCTTGGATGATGAATTGTTGAAGATGAAAGATGGAGGCAGTTTTCTTCTTACGGATGATATGAAAGCTGAAAGAATAATTGTTCTTAGCGGTGAAAGAGACAAACAAAGTTTAAAATTACACGAACGATTCTTTATGGATGGTACTTTTAACAGTGCTAGTAAACAGTTCTCCCAAATCTACACGATACATGCGGATTACGGCAGCGCTGATGAAGAAACAAACATACATCCTGTGGTGTTTACACTCTTACCTGACAAAAAGGAGATTACTTATGTACGTATATCAAGGCTGTACCAGAATGGGCCTCTAAGACAGACACTGTAGATTTTGAAAGTGGTGCAGTATATGCCCTCAAGGAAGTGTTTCCCTCAACGGAAGTAAAAGGCTGTTTTTTTCACATAAAAAATGTATATGGAGAAAGTTTCAGGAGATTGGACTAGCGCGTGAGTACAAAGAAAATGAGGAACTTCGCCTTCGTATTCGTATGTGCCTAGCTTAAGCTTTCCTTAAACCAGAAGATGTGACAGATGGTTGGTTGGAGATCCAATCACAGGCTCCTAATAACTCAAAACTATTGGAGTTTTTCTACTACTTGATAGACACGTGGCTTTAGAATGAACAAATCCCAATTCACATGTGGAATTTTCACAAAAGACGTCATCCCACGACTAATCCTGTTGAAGGATGGAATAATAGGAATAACAATGTACTTGGCAGACCAACCCGAAGCTTAGAGACGTGTTACTTTGTTTGAAGAGGAAAGCCGAGTCTTCAGGTCTCATGTATATGAGATCTGAATTAATTTTTCAAGGAAAGAGAAGAAAAACCAAATATCAGGAGTTGCACGAAACAATTGTAAAACCTGTTGACTGATATGAAAAGAGCGGCGACATTAGGCGTTGTCCCACATGCACAAGCTTGAATAAATGTAGGTCTACTGTAAATAATAATCAATTATGACGAGTCTCTCTGGCTGATTTGGATAATTTCATTATTTTAAATAACTGTAAATAAGTTGTAAATATTTATTATAACGAAGCTTCTTGGCTGATTTTAAACACTTTACTTACTTTTACTTTTTGACGGAGTGGGCTTGTGTCGGGCTGGTGAACATGGAGAAGCGATAGGTAGATTGCGGAAATTTCTGTTCGTTTATGACCAAATTTTATTTTGATGTTAATGATTGACTTACAAAAGTGTCTTTCTTCTCTTCAACCTCACTTCCAGGTTCATCAGATTTTCTCGAAATGCACCCCGTAAGCAGACAAATCTAAGATTACATTTGTGTTTTACGATAGCAAAAATAAATTGTAGAGAAAAATACGTTTGTTTTATTGTGTTTGAATATTTATTTCCATTTCCTGCACGATTTGGGTACTAAAGGTCCTCGGTCCAAGTCCCGGGCTCCGTTGTATGTAATTATTACAGGCCTTAAATTTGACATTCACCTCTGGCTAAGCTTTAGTGTGATAATGATTTGTCAATACTGCGTTCCGTAACTTACACACGGGAGAGGGGAGAGTGTGGCCCGACCTTTAAACTGTGCGCGATTGTCGCTGTGCGCGATTGTCACTGTGCGCGATTGCCACGACACCGGAAAGCTACGTTGGGCTACGTGGGGGGAGGGTGGGGGGTTTCGAGCCAGGCCACGTAGCTTTTCGTTCATATTATTTGTCATGGTTAAAATGAGATTCAGGACACACAACAGCATGTAAATATTTATTTCTGCCATTTAATTATCCCCGTATGTAATTTACGATAGTCTGACAAGAGAAAACAGTACAAAATGTCTTCTGGAGAGTCAATCGGGAAAAAGGCTACGTGCTACGTGGGAGGGGGGGGGGGGAGGGTAGAGGCAAAAGCCACATAGGACTACGTGGTGGGGAGGGGGGTTCACAGGAGGCCAAAATGAAGCTACGTGATTTATGCACGCTCCCTAAGGTCTACAAAAATCTTTAACGCTGTGCAGCACAAATTGTTGATTTGGCGCTTGTATTGTAGCAGAGCAGCGTGCGAAGCAGTTTGTGTCTTGGCGCTCGGAGACAGTTGTATGGAGCCAGTTCATACAGTTTGTACTCAAGCTGAAATAGTTTGTGAAATTTTGGGAAACTTGTGTCAATGTACATAAATATCTTAGAAGTTGTTTCAATGAACGTTTGTAATTAAATTCCATAATATTTTAGTTATCCGAGCTAATGGCTTTTGAAACAGAAGAATTTGTCCCTATCTCGTCAGTCGTTATCCATTAACGTAATGATAAATGGTTAACTAAGTCTTGGCTGACCAAATACCCAGGATAATTAGTAGCTTATATTTGGCGACCAATGCCAGGATAGTTTACAATTGGGCGAACCTCGAAGGATAGCTCGCAGCTCCTAGACACATTGTTTTACGATTGCAGCTAAAACAAATCATATGTTTATCCTTGTGTTGGTACTTGTTCGTCCTTTTTTCCCCGTTGACAGAAGTCGGTGTTTGTTAATTGGTAATGCCGAAGTAGGAAGTTGGCTTTTAATCTCCTGGGAGCCTGCAGTCCCTTTCCAGGAGTCTGTGGACAGTGTGTTCCGACGGGGTGATGACGAGCACGACAGAGTAGCTGGCGCAGTTCTACGTTACTCGAGCCGACGGCTCGGTCCTTTGTTCCATTGTTATCTCGTGTGGACAAAAGAAGCGTTTAACACCGCCATTCATACGGGGCAAGCGTTTCTTCTGCTGAAGGCACGTGCGGTCGTGAAACCGGAATCTCCCCGGAGCATTTCCGCCAAGCGCTCACCAGCACATGCCCAACCCTAAATCTGTCTCCAGTTCTGTGATTTGCCAGTTGTCTGACAAACGTCTCTCACAGGGTACACCTTTGAGCTCGCACTCTCTGAACCTCACGAAAACGTGCTTAGAACAACAAGCGATCATAAACAAAACAGTGGTGTGTGTCATTTCCATGCATAACGTTGCAGTCTACCTCAAGTAACATTTTAATAGAGAAAAACAAAGTAACAAGATATCAATACCATATGAAGGAAATTATACGTAATTCAATGACGTCAGTGCATCATTACATTTTCAGTCAACAGTATCGAAAACTCTCTGCTTAAGGTGATTAATATAGCGCAAAACACTCATATACAACAGTACCACACACCTGGCAGTGCTTATATTAGTCCTCAAAGTGCAGATGCGGGATTTCGATGAAGTGGTTAAAACAAAGTGGAAGAGAACAATGTGCTCACCTCTCTAAAGTCACGTTATTACATTCCAAATAACTTTCGCATTCACGCAGTTCAAGGGAGGTTATGTCATTGACATGCCAACATCATCATTTCAAAATATAATTAGTGTGGCTTTTGATACTGGACTGCGTGAATGCGAAAGTGATTTGGAATGTGATAACGTGGCTTTAGTGAGGCGTGCACATATTTCTCTTCCACTTCTTCGAAAGCCCGCACCTGCACTTTGAGGACTATTATCAGCACTATCACTTATCAGGTGTGTGGTACTGTACTGCTGTATATGCTTGTTTTTGCGCTAAATTAAGTACTTTAAGCAGTGAGGTTTTGGCACTGTCGATTGAAAATGTAATGATACACTGACGTCATTGAATTACGAATAATTTACTTCATATGGTACTGATATCTTGTTACTTTGTTTCTCTCTGTTAAAATGTTACTTGAGGTAGAATGCAACGTTTTGCATGGAAATGACACACACCACTGTTTTGTTTATGATCGCTTGTTATTCTAAACATGTTTTCGTGCTGTTCCAAGCGTTCGAGGTCAAAGGTGTTCCTTGTCAGTAGGAAACTTTCGGCAGCGGTCGACCAGTTCTATAAGCCATAAACAATAAAACACAAATTTCATATGGGCCAAAATGGATGCTCCTCAAAGCATAATTGCAGTTACATGATCATCCAGCAATTATTAAGTCCGAGAAACGTTTTCATACTCGGCAGCGGATTCAGTTCAACGCCTCTGCTTTACAACTTTCTTCTAATAGTATCGTTCAGTTATGTTGAAAGCAGAGCACTATGGATTTAGAGCATTTTAAATAAAACTGTATTAACATCCGGTAAAATAACCTCAAAATAAAAAAATTTCTTTAATTTGCTCAAATCTTACACACTATCAAAGATCTAAGTGTTTTTAGTATTTCTAGTTCAAACGTAGGACTTTGTGGATATTGTGAAAGATTTCAAGTTCTTAGGTAAAAGTGTTTTTGAAGTAAACATGGTAACACATGTAGTCAAAAATTAGCATTCATGTCTTCATTTTCCAGTGACAAGAAATTGAAAGACAATTTCTTAGTCTACTACTTGGCGATCCGCAACAATACGCGACACACTGGGGTAAAAAAATGTTTTAAAAAGCCCTACTGTTTCTTTGTAGCTCCACTAGAACATAATTTTACAAATTTAGGTCAAGGAAACACACATCACGGGTTAATTTAAAGCCTGAAAGTTGTTTCCTTAACGAGCTACAGGCGGATAGACAGCGATTGAGTGTGGGAACGGAACCATGTAATTGTAAACTGAGATGACCATAGAAGTGTAGGAAAAACTATGCTTTAGTTAGACTTTTTTCTCGCAGTTTTTTTGTGGTAGATTTCTATTATAAATTTCAGATGATAATTTCTTCTTTAATCTGTAATTTATGTTGGTCAAATTTATATATGATTTGCAGTGTGACGTGGAATTTTGTTGGTTTTATGTTTGTATTGTTGATTGTGTGAAATCAAAAGTTATGATTGAGTATTTACGAGCGTGTGACTTCGAATTTCGCGTATTGGTCATTTATTTTGTAGACTGCATTCGAGTGCTTTCTATCGTGTTTTTACGACTAAGCCGAAAAATGCCTCGCGCTGCACGGGCAGCACCGCCGGGCCGCGTCCGCCGTCGCATTCCCGATCGTCGTCTTCCGCGCCGTTCCGTTCCGTCCGTGTCCGCGACATCGGTAACGAAAATGACGTTTAGGCCTGCTGCGGTTGTCACTGTTACTCGAGTGCGTGGTGACATTTACAAGGTGGAAATGGAAGCAACTCATGCCCCACCAGAGAATCAGCCAAATCAGCTTCTCGTGACAACAAAGGGCCAGCAACACCATCATCAGTGGCGCCTATGGCGACCTCTACCGACGCTACGGCCATGGTAGAGATTGCAGATCTGGACTCAACGCCTACTACGGAATGTGTAGTGGACTACTCAGTGATGGAACACGGGCAGGAGGCTTCTGTCTCACGTAAGCGTGCTGCAGAAAACATTTCAAATGATAAAGATGACACACAATCCAAGCGGGCTGCAAAAATTTCTATGAAGACCAAAACTAGAATGCCGATTCCTCCGCTCAAATCCTACTGGAGAAGAGCAACCAAAACGCAGAACAAGACACAGACAAGTGGGGTAAGCCGCGTCGACCTGCTCCTGCATCTCAGCTGAGGTCCAATGCTGCCAATGCCACAGTACGAGCAACTCTTTCTCGCATCTCCTCATAGAGGCTGAGCAAGTTATAGAAACAGTGGAAGCTGAGCAGACAAAGCCTGTTAGGGAGATGAACATGAAGTCGGCACCCCTGATCATGTTCTTCAAAGAGGATTATAGAATCCTCGAAATTACACTAAAGGTGCTTTGTAAGCACGACTATGGCGTCAAACCTGCGGGACGCGAGTTATACAAGCTGTTCCTCAAAATAAAGGCAGACTATCAAGCCGTCTTAGGTTATGGGTCACAAAACAGCATATCTTTCTACACCTTCCCGACTGAAGCTGATAAAAACCTGAAAGTCGTGTTGCGAGTTCTCCCATTCAATTTCTCCCCAGGGTACATCAAAGAAGAACTGGAAGTGCGCGGCATAGTGGTGAGGATAGTCGTTCATCTGCATTCACCAAAAATGCGACAGGAAGTACCACTGTTCTTCGTAGTCCTCTCGGATACCACCGAGAATAGAGAAATTTACAAAATGACGTCTCTATGCTCAGTGATGATCACCACCAAAAAATTACGTAGCACTAGAGGTTCCCCTAAGTTTTACAATTGTCAGGGGATAGGACACGTATCCCGGCACTGTGTTATGCCACCCAAATGCGTCAAGTGTGCGGGCGAATACCCAACGCGTCAAAGCACTATAAAATAGGGAGAAAAACCTCTCCAAAATGTGTCAACTGCGGTGGTGATCATGTGGCAAGCTATCGGAAATGCACAGCTTTCAGTAGATTTAATGACAAACAGAAGGCAAACAATGCTTCCTAATATTACCATTCTTAAGACAAGGCAACAACAGGAAAAGAAGAAGGAGGAGGAAGAGACAGCAACCTCCAACAAGGGCCTGCCCAACCCTGAGCTGAGGCCGGGTACATCCTACGCAGCAGCTTCAGTTGGTGCTCATGACAATGGGAGCGATCACCAGAGAGACTCCTCCGCCCAGGCAAAAACTCCGAGTAGGATCCAGAAAACTGAAGAACTGCCCAACGGATGAGAACACCCGAAAGGATGACAGCTACATCCTCTTAAACATGGTGCAGTCGCTATTGCAGACGGTGACTGTACTAATTTAAGACTTGCCGCGTCAGATGGCGGAGGCCATTAGGATGGCAATAACTGCTGTGCAACAAGGTAACCAGGAACGTCATGGCTAATGCCATTGAAGACCTGACTATCTGTATCTGGAACGTCAACGGCCTATGGCGTCAGTTAGGCGAATTTAGAGAATTCCTAAAAGGTGAGGGCGTCAATGTATGTTTAGTCAACGAGACGCATCTAAAGCCGGGGATCAGAGCAGTCGCCCCCAACTACATGTGCTACAGATATGGCCGGCCTACCGCGGTTGGCGGAACCGCGGTATTTGTCAGGAACAGTATCAAACATTATGAGGTAAACCTACCTCAGTTGTAGACCATCGAAGCATCAGGTGTAGCAGTTTAGACGCCTAGGGGAAGAATCCTGTTTATAGCCGCATATAGACCTCCTCAAGGAAACTTGCATGAACATCTCTGCTCCTCTCCGCCTAGGGGGCACCCTTTTCATTGCAGGTGACTTCAATGCGAAACACGTTGCCTGGAACTCGCGTCTAACTAACGCGAACGGCCGAAGGCTACTGCGAGTCGTCGAAAACCACGACGCAATAATCTGGGGACCGAAGGAGCCAAAAACCTTCGGACACGGCCTCCCAGACGTCCACGACATTGCAATCACAAAAGGCCTGCAACACAACATTGCAATCACCTGTACAACTGCCCTATCATCCGACCACATCCCTGTGATTTTCTATATGGTGGCGGATGTCACCCCACGGATGGACAAGAAAAACAGGAACCTGCGAGCAATCGATTTGGAAACCTTCCATGACATTCTATCACAGTGCATACAACAGGCACCACGTTCCTCAGTAACTGGTCCCTCTGCCGTGGGGCTGATCTGGCAGAGTGGATTAATGAAGCAGCAGAGGCAGCCACGTGACCGCAGCTACCAGACTATACCTGAAAAGACTCGGCAGGTTCATAGACAGAGAAGAGTTGCCCCCAGACGAACAGTTCGGTTCTCAGAAGCTCCATTCAACACCACAACTGCTCCTTTGCCTCGTCGAAGAAGCCTTCGGCGCCTTCGAGAGGCGAGAGTACTTCGGTGCAGTTCTCCTGGATGTCAGCCACGCATTTGACTCGGTGTGGCACCAGGGTCTTCTGTACAAGTTGTTTGTTCAAGGGGTCCCGCTGTCCCATGTCCGACTGCTACGGAGCTACCTAGAAGGTCGGACGTTCCGAGTGGTAATGGATGGCACCTACTCATCAATCAAGAACATCTTTGCAGGGGTCCCAAAAGGCTCGGTGATCGGCCCAGTTCTTTACAACCTCTACACTGCTGATACCCCCAGCCCAGCATGAGTCAAGAAGGCCCTTTATGCAAACGATATAACCCTGTACACTAGGACCCTCAACATCAACACCTTGCGAGCAAGACTGCAGCGGGCCTGCAACTACATCCAGCAATGGGCAACAAAGTGGCGGCTGGCTTTTAACGCACTGAAGGGCCAGGCACTCATCATTACAAGGAAGAAGGTTCCTCACCTAACATCTCTGTCTCTCTTTGGGGAAGAAATCAACTGGACCCGTACAGCCACGTACTTAGGGGTGATAATGGACAGGAGGATGACCTGGAAACCCCATATCACCAACGTACGTGGAAAGGCCACAGGGAGGCTCCGGACTTATTCCCAGTCTTGAACCCCACTTCAGCTCTAAGACCGGATTTAGGCATCCAGTTATATACTGTCTTAGTACGGCTTATCCTGGAGTATGTTGAAGTTGTCTGAGGAAACTCTGCTGCATCCCATCTCCGAACTCTGCAGTCTATCCAAAACAGAGCAATCAGATACGCTTATCATCTGCCTCGCGAGACAAGGATCGATAATCTACACCGCATAAGCGGACTGCCATTTCTACGCAAACGCTTTGAGAAAATGGTGGCCCAATTCTATGAAAAATGCCAACACTCTTCGAACCTGCTAATAGTAGCAGTAGCTACTGAACCACTCTATGGCAACTCTTTAAGGTGGTCAAGGAAACTCCTCGACCACCACTGACGTAAAATTAACCTGATCAAGAACAAAAACACTGGATGTGACAGATCCAAATATGCAATACGCTCGTAAGGACCACCACTAAATAACATGGAAGGAGATGCGCCAATCGGACACAAACTGCCCATAAACTGTGTCTACTGTTCGTTCTCAGGTAATTGTCTGTCTGTCTCATCTTTGATCGAGTCGAGCTGTGTTTGAGAGGTTATTGCCCAAGAGACTAAATCATTACATCGAACGCAACGAAATTATCCCCCATCACCAGCTCGGCTTTCGCCGCAATCATTCCACCACGCAACAGCTCATGAGGGTGGTTGAAGCAGTGACAAGGGCATTCAACGAGAAATAGTACTGCGGCCTGGTGCTTCTGGATATCGCCAGAGCGTTCGACTCTATGTGGCATACAGGTATGCTACTAAAAACTATACGAACAAGGCTTCTCAGGCAGACTAGTAAAGTTCCTTATGTCATACCTTACTGGGCGCACCTATTGTGTTCGTGTCGGCGAGGCCACTTCAACTGTGAGTCAAATCCTTGCTGGGACCAGTGCTCTACTCGCTCTTCACCGCTGACGTGCCTACCGCTCCGAGAGTTCTTACTGCCACCTACGCCGATGACACGGCATACTGCACGACAAGCAGAAGCTGTGCCATAGCAACTAAGCGTTTGCAAGAAGTCCTTCGATCAACTGAGGACTGGGCAAAACGGTGGAGGATAACCATCATGCCACATAAACCCAATCAATAATAATCAGTAAGAGACGCACCCAAAACCTTCCTCACCTTCAACGTCACAACGAGACGATCCCGTGGGAAAACGAAGTCAAGTACCTCGGAGTCACTCTTGACCGGCGACTGACTTGGCGAGCCCATATTCAAGACATCAGGAGGAGGGCAAGTGCTAGAATGCACGCTCTATACCCTGTGCTGAACAGGAACAATCTTTTGAAGCCAGCCACGGTAGTAAATTTTCCTGGTAAGACCAATTATGAAATACGCTTGTCACGTATGGGGCTATGCGGCTGCTTCGCACCTCCGGCGCCTTCAGGTGATACAGAACAGGGCACTAAAACGGGCCCTCCACTTACCGAGCAGATTCCCGACTGCAGTTCTGCACGAGACTACTAACATCCCGCTGCTGACGGAGCGCTTCAGACAGCTGTCTGCACCATTCTACGAGCGCGCCCAGAAGACCAGGAACCCGGAAGTCAACTCGCTCGGGCAGTACGTTACAGGTATTGACCGTCATAAAAGACCACTCGCTATTCTAAACTAAGAACGCCAATGATAAGCCATACGGAAAGTAAAGTGTTGCTCCTTCTAGATTATATTGAAGTAAATGTCGAAAGCAACACACTTCAAAATACTCTGCCTGTGATTAACTGGTAGTGAATGGCGTGGCTGTTGTTTGTCATCTTAATGATTATGAATTCACGAATGTCAATACCGGATATTTTTTCCACGTAAAATGTGAAATTGTTGATGTCGATTCACCGATATAACCATCAAAGGAATGTTGTCTATAATTGGAAGAGCATAGGAACAGACCGCCTATCCTTCTAAACTTCAATTGTATGCAATACTTTAAATGCCTTTCTGCGCACCATCTCTTTCTACCTCTCCTTAAAACCACCACTAATTACTTCTGTTGATGAAGTACAATCACACTTCTGCGTCTCACACAAATATTAAATGTGTTGTTAAAGTTTCGGAGTGTTTATTATAGGCGGAATGTCGTAATAATCAGGATAAAAAAGATCTGTCACGTTAACACATTGGACGCTACCGGCAATATGAACAGTCCTCCTGTCGATGACTAACTCTGAATGCAAACCCGCATAACGGTGACATCTCTACACGTCCGCCGTCACGCCATTGACCATCTTACCAGAGACGGAAGATGATTTTAATTTTCTGCAGTTGTATGCACATTTATTATTATAAAAAGGAAATTAAATCTAGAATGGAATTGCGAAACATAATAATTTAAGTTCAAGATTTGAAAAAAAATTATTAATCCAAATTAAATATTACAAAGTAAATAATTTAAATAAGACTTACCTTAAAATTCTGCTAATTTTATCAAGTAGATGGGAGAAATTAATCAATAGAATAACATTTTGCACTTCAAAAAGACACCAAGTTTGAAAAATTATAAAAAAAACACAAGTTGTCCGATTTTAAAACGGTCTTCACTCGGTGAAAGAATGGCTGAGAGAATATTTTTTTTTTTAATTACGGCTTTACGCCTTGTCGACGGCTAAGGTCAATAGAGGCCGAATGGGATTGGGGACAAGGAACGGGAAGGAATTCGGCCAGCCATGGCCTTTTGAAGGAAGCATCCCGGCATTCGCCTTGAGTGATTTGGGGAAACCATGGAAAACCCAAATCTGGATGCCCGGACGGGGATTCGAACCCCCGTCCTCCCGAATGCAAGGCCAGAACGTCAACCGTTCACCCACCATCCTCGGTCTGAGAGAAAGGACGAGCTCGTAAGCCAGGTACTGGAATCACCAACCTTCTGTACAATACCATAGGGAATGGACGTCTCAATCCGTCCACCGTCACTGGGATGCTCCCTGGAGGACGGCCGAAGACGTCCTCAGCACTGAAAGTGTTAACTCATGACATAAGCCCTAACTATGTGCTGTGTTGCTGAAATCTCGTTCGTTTTCCGAGAGGTGCGCACCCAGCGCCTGAATTTACTGTTTGGGCACCTGTATCGTCAGGAACTATGTTGATAATCTGAATAAAACGTCCACGAGTTCAAAAACTTGAGAGTGATCATCATGGAAGATATATCATGCGAAACAGAAATAGCGGTGCAAATCGTTAATACTGCAGCTCCACATCAGTACTCAGGTTGATGCAACACCGAATCGAACTACATTCAAAACCGCTGAATTGAAGCAAGGAAGCGTCCATAAACTACGTGATTTGACTAAGAGAAGGGGGGGAGGGGGCAGGTCCTTGCCAAGCCACCTAGATTTTCCATTCATATTACTTGTCACAGATAAAATAAGGTATAGAACACAAAACAGCATAAGGATTTTTATTTCCGTCATTTAATCATCTCAGTATGTGATGTATATACCCTATATATTGACAGTGGTGCGCATTCGTGTGTCTTGAAGTCGTAGCGTTGGATTGCACGCGGCTGGCGTATTTGATCTAAAACATACGTGACAGCACATAACGATTCAAAACCATTAATTATGTCGTACCTAGACTCAAATTCGCTTACAGATGTCACCCGGGATTTTCCGAGACAGTAACAGCTCGTATTGCTTTGATGGTATGGATTAAAGCTGTTTTGATCAGGATTGCCCGCGAGTGAACACATCGCCTATTGATAAAATATTTCAAAGTTTGTTCTGTTAACTTAGTTGCAACGCAATATTTAATTATAGTGCTCGCTGAAGTATTATTTCTAATTCTAAGTGCGGTGTGAACTTAACTAGGCATAGCGAAAATGTTTATCCAACGAGTTTTCAATATCCAATAAGTTAAAGAAATCTTTTAAGCAAACCAAAGAATCATTCCTTGATGTTGTAGGAAAAAGATGGCAGAAGTGCATAAAAAAAAAAATAATACAGCTCTTCTTATTTCTTTTTACGCGGCATAAATAGTTTACTTTCATCAATTAACGAACAATTGTGAATAAGGAAAGAAGAATGTTTTTGTAACACCTCAAGAAGAAATGAATTCTTGGCTGTACTTAAGAAAGAGGTTTTTCCCAATAATTTATCATTTGCATGAGTGGCTAGTATCAACATTCCATTCAGAATATTAAGTAGTATCAATATTATTATGTTTTTACTGTCATCAGTCTTTCGACTGCAAACCTCCATCCCTTCCTATCTTGCGCTAACCTCTTCATCTCTACATAACCCTTACACCATACGTCCTCAATCACCTGCATCATATATTCTAATCTCTGTCTTCCTCTACTGTTGTTACCCTCATCTCTTTCCTCTTGTGACAATTTAACAAATCTTGCATGTCTTAAAGTATGACCGACCATCCTCTCTCTTCTTTCTGTAAGCCTCTTTTACAAACTTCTCTTCTCACCCATCATTATCTGTCCACTTAATTTTCAGCATCCTTCTATAGCACCACATTTCAAATGCTTCAATTTTTCTTCTTTCTGGTATTCCTTAAGTACACGCTTCGCTACCATATCTTGCTGTGCTCCTCACATAGAGTTTTAAAAAGTTGTATCTAAGCCATAGATCAATATTTCAAAACTAGAAGATTCCCGTTTTCATGAAAGCTCTTTTTGCTATTGCTACTCTTCTTTTAACATCAGTTACAATTTTACTTCCCAAGTAGCAGAATTCATTTACTTCTCCTATTTCTTCCGATCACATTTTTATATTTAATCTACTAGTATTGGTATCATTTCTGCTACGTTTCATCACTTTTCTCTTGCTTTGATTTACATTTAGTCCAAACTCTTCCTTTAGTATTTGTTCATGCCATTCAGTAACTTCTCGATATCCTCAACCTGTTCTGCTCGCAAGACAATGCTACCAGAAAATCGTAGCATACTGATTTTTTTTCCCTGAAAACTTATGCCACATGGAAATTTTTCTTTTACATCCTTTATTGCTTTTTCCACATACAAGTTGAATACTAGCGGGGGTAGAATACAACCTTTCCTCACACCCTTTCTAACTGATGCATGTCTCTCATGATTCTCTATTTTTATTATAGCCACTTGATTCTTATATAGTTTACAAAGTATTCTTCTATCTCGATACTTTAGACCTGACTTCTTTAAAATTTTGAACATCTTGTCCCAACTAACATTATCAAAAGATTTATCTAAATCAACAAACGCCATAAATGTGTCTTTTTTTTCTTTCTTGAAGTATTAATCTTAAAGCCAGAATTGCTTCCCTTGCCTCGCGGTTTGTCATAAACCCAAACTGATGTTCACCTACTATCTCTTCTACTACCCTTTCCATTCTTCTGAATATTATTCTGGTCATTAATTTTGAAGCATGTGATGGTAGACGTATAGTGCGATCATTCTCATTTTTGTCGGCTTGTGTTTTCTTCGGAAGTGTTAAGATGATGTTTTCATTAAAATCTGCTGGAATTTCTCCTGTTTCATAACTTTTTGATATCAGTTTGAATAATCTTTGGATTCTTTCTTCTACTACCGATTTCGGAAGTTCTGCATGAATCTCATCATATCCAACTGCCTTATTTAATTTCAAGTCATTCAACGCTATATCAGACTCTGTCTTCTAAGTCATTAATATCGACATCACCTTCCATTTATATTACACTGTTATTCAAGTCGTTCAGTTTCTCAGTGTACATTTATAATTATAGATATGTACATAACGCAAATATCAGTTGTGTCAATCATGTATGCAATAATTTTAACGGTTGTCTCTTAAGTGAAAACAGTACAAAATGTACATTTCAATTAATTGGGAGAAAAAGTTAAATGTCATAGGGAACGGGGAGGGTCGTTAAGGCAAAAATCACGTCAGGCTACTTATGGAAAGGGGGGGGGGTAGGAAATGGAGCTACGTAGTTTATGGAAGCTCCCTAAGGCTAAAAGTGACAGAAAATAAAATTACATCTCCTCCACATGCCATCTCTTTTCTGTTGAGCGGAATGTTTTGTAGAAGACCCTAGTTCCAAATACGAACACTACCACTGGAAAATAGCTGATAAGAAAATTGTGTAATGGAAGATATTTATGAGGATCCATGATGATAAAAAGTTAAGATTGATAATGATTGTAAAGTGGGGAAGGAGCTACTTATTGAAGACACAAGGTAAATATCTTGGCATAACATTTGATAGCAGACTTAACTGGGCAGGACACATTGGACGGATAGTAGGGAAAGGGTTCAAAATCCTTAACCTGTTGGAAAGAGTGTTGACGGGATGCAATAGAGAAGTAAAGGATTTCAGGTACGAAACTTTGGTCAGACCACTGCTGGAATATGATGGTGTAGTATGGACCCACATTTTTGGTATAAAGATGACCATGACCAAAAGCTGGCACATGATTTCAGGCATAAGGATGTGGGAAAATTTTCTTTCGTAGGAAAGGGTGTATGGGATTGGAATAAATTGACAAGAGAATTGATGAATAATTTACCAAAAACACTGAAAGAATTTAAAATAAAAAATGGTTGAGTGGTATGTAGGGAGATTGCCACCGGACCATGCGCTGCATAGAAATTTTATCAATTATAATTACAATAATTATGATTTTGATGCAAATTTTATCACTTGCTGTTAATGGGACACGACAGGAACGTTAAAACATATAGATGGTGGTCAAATTGTTGATTTTTGTTACCTGTGTCTCGATGTTACTTGATAGGTTGAGGAAAAGGTGGAGCGCTGGGCTTTTCGTAGACCTAATGTGACTGGCTGGATGTGAAGAACGTAGAATAGAATGAAAGCATTGTAGCTACGTGTGATCTGTTACCGGTATGTTTATATGATGACATGATGACTAAATCAACAGGTCGGTAAAGTTGTTTTTACTTTCTCGGCATTACGAACCTATTAGACAAGATTTGATTTTGAGGATTCTTATTTTTTTTTTTATTTTTATTTCTTATTTTTTATTTTTATTTTTTGTATTGGAGGGGGGTTGGCCCTGCTGCATCCATTATCATTATCATCATCATCAGTTTCCACCCAGTGGCTGAATCCCTTTTGTGTACAAACTTCTCCATGTTTTTTCTCTCTTCCAACCAATTCCACGTCACCACCTTGGTCCAGTCCTCCCCTTTAGCATACCTTCCTTCATTCCTCTGAGCCATTCATTACTTGACCTTTCACCTCCATTTTTGGTATTTTTCTTGATATTCTATGCTCCCTCATTATCTCAACATGTCCACACATTGTGAAACGTGCCTTCTCTTTCCTTTGCACCACATGATCTGATTTCACTGTGTCTCTAGCCTTTTCGTTCCCTATCCTATCAAGTTTTGCTGCCCATATTTTGCTTTTGAAAAATTTAATCTGTCTCTCTTGTCTCTCATTAATATCTGATATTATACTGGCGAACGAAAGTTCCCCGGTTCGAATCCCTGTATCGGCGGAGACTTTCATTGACCCTTAACCCGACAGTCACCTCTGGCACAGCTTTGGTGTAATGTGAAACATACCAGAACGCTTGCGTGATTCGGATCCCAATTTAAACTGTAGATTTAATTTAATTTAATTGCAATGGAGCACACGCTCCGGTGACAATTTCGCTACACACCCAACTTTCCCCTATCCTGCACCCACCTACATTTGCCCTCTAAAAATTTTAACTTTAAATTCTTTTAACGTTTTCGGTAAGTTATTCATCATTCCCCTTGGTAACTCATTCCAATCCCTGACACCCTTACATAAAAAAGAAAATCTTCCCACACCATTGTGCCTGAAATCGAGTGCCAGCTTGTGGTCATGGTCATCTTTTCCCTTCCATTAACTACTTTTCATACCTACTGCAATATCTTTCCATGCCTCATCGCCAGTATACGCCCTGTACACTCCCATGACCCTCCTCATCCTCCTCCTGTCTTGCAATGAATCCCATTCCAGCTCCTTTATCATATCTATCACTGATTGCATTCTGCGATAATTTCCAGAAACAAATCTAGCATCCCTACTTTGCACCTCTTCAACTCCTGTATTTGATACTCAAAATGTGGGTCCCATACTACACTACCATATTCGAGCAATGGTCTGACTAAAGTTTTGTAACCCAATTCCTTTACTTCTTTCGTACATCCCCACATCACTCTCTCCAACAAGTGCAGGATTTTGAAACCTTTTCCTACTACCTGTCCAATGTGTCCTGCCCAGTTAACTTGTTATCAAATGTAATTCCAATATATTTACATTTCAAGTCATCAGCAAGCAATTCTTTCCCCACCTTACATTCATAATTAACTTTTGCTTTTTACTTGTGTATCTAATTAGCTGACTCTTCTTTTGCATTTATCTCCATCCCATGTTTACCAACCCAATTAGATATCCTGTCCAGATCACCCTGCAACTGTTTACAGTCCTCTATCGTTTTGATCCTTTTATACAGCATTATGTCATCTGCAAACAATCTAATTTCAGATAATAAACAATCAACACAATTATTCATTAGAATGATCCCCTTTCCTCGGTAGGATTACCGGGTTACTTTAAGTAAGGAAGAAAGGATCGACCACCCTACCTGCAATACCAGTACAAGTATACCTCCCTCGAGAGGGTCCAACCAAACTTTTACAATATTGATTAGGTGGCTTGATATTTTGATTTCTTCATAATAACTTCATTCTGATAGTTAAACGGAACAACTGTAAGCGCTTCTGTAAAATTTAGCAGGGAAAAAACATTACATGAAAGCAAGAAAAACCCCACATAAACATTGTATATCTGCTGTAAATAATCAACGTAGGATCATTTTAGGTTATTTGTTACAGTTTTGTATCACGCAGATACATGTTATCTCCTTCATTCAGAAAGGATTAGTAGCATAGACAAATCATTCAGTAACCAGTTACTGTAGGAATTGAGAGCTAATTTGTGTGTATGTGCTATGATCTAATTATGTGGAAATATACCATTTTCAGTTATATCAATTTAAAGTTGTAGAAGAAAGGTTAGCAGAAAAATTTTATCATAACATTATGAAAGGTGAAAGCATCTAATGATAGTGTTAAAGTTGGCTAATTTCGTAAAAGTATCACGGTTCACGAATTTTTTCTAGTTGTTATTCTATACAGACAGTGAAAGTATCATTAAAATTAATTGCCACTGTTCTTGAAACTTTTTAAAATCCAGTTAAACCTTTTTAGAGTTAAATAATTGTACAATGCAACTTCAGTTTTCTTCCCTTCTATTGTAAACGGCAATGCTGTCTTTGTTTACATTTAATGTAAAATAATTTTTACACTACAATTTTTATCGGAACCCGTGCCAAGGATGTCAGGATTGTGTTTTCTCTAAACGTTGCGAGGAAATAACTAGATTTATTACTTTCACTGTTCATAATAATAAAGCCATTTAGATTATATCGCGGTTGGTTGCCCATTATTCAGTGCCAGTCGCTTTCGATTCCGATTAGTTTCTGGCCTGTCCCTTATCAATTAGCGGGGGAAAGGGTTGCGTGGTAGTACGTTTTATCTCGCCTGTTATTTCGCCGTCATAAATGGCGTAGCATGCACCCAAGGACAGATTCGAATCTGTTGCGTGTGGCCTCAACTTCTTGGAGACGAATTATACAGCTAGCAGTGCCTAAGACTGTGATTAATTTAATAATCTGTTATAACTTGTCTAACTAGGGAAAGAAAAATCTAACTACGACAGTAAAAAAATTTAATATATCCTTTTCAATATGAAAACTTCCGTTAATGTCTATAATACTTGAAACGCCATACAATAGCTTCTTTTAGAAGTTGTGAACTGTACCAAGTAAAATTACGTTGGAAAGATGAAATTGAGAATAGGCAAATAAGTCTGTTTCTTCTCTATATTACTTAACTAACCGCCTTATGTGACAAGAAAACAAAATATTTTTATTTATTTATTTAGACTTTGGCCATCTATAGACAGCGTGAAACCTTAAACAGAAGCATAGTCTCGTTTTTTGTTTTTTTTGTGTGTGTGTGTGTGTCTTTCCAGAACTTCATAAGTATGCAGATGACAATGGTGGTTTTAGAAGTGAGGTTGGATAGTTTATCGATCTACGGCTGTCCATTCTGTATAAGTCTGCATAGAGATTTAGGGTTCATTCTCTTTTTGTATCTATAGTCTTCTCTATGTTCTTGTACAAATCATTATATTTCCTCATTCGCAAATGTTATTCTTGTTGAAAAAAAATAGTAAGTATAAATACAAAAAGTCAGTTAACAAACAAAAGCAGGCACACGCCGACAGAAACACGGAAGATGGAGAATTCGGAGATTCTAGAAGGATGAGTCACATGTCACACATGTGGAAAATACGCTGATGAGCCAATACATTATGACCACCTGCTTAATAGCGTTTTGGTCGACCTATGGAACGGAATACTGAAGCGATTTGGTGTTGAAAGGATTCGACAAGTCCTTGTTAGGTTTCCGGAGGTATCTGATACCAGATGTCTACGCAAAGATCACTCAGTTCCCTTAAGTTACGGGCAGGTGGTTTGTAGGTGCGGAGTTAAAACCCGATACCGTCCGAGGTGTGCTCTAACTAGTTGAGACCAGGCGAATTTGGTGGTCAAGACATCAACGTGACTTCACTAACGTGCTCCTAGAACCAATGTAACACGATTGTGGCTTTGCGATACGGGCGGTTATCAAGCTGGAAGATGCCATCGCAGTAGTTGAGGACATGAAGCATGAAAGGTGCTACTTGATCAGAGGTGTCATGGTGTCTTCGATCACTACCACAGGTCTCATGTAAGCCCAGGAGAATGTCCCCCATACCATAACACTGCCACCACAGGCCTGCGTCCTCAGCGTGGTGCATGTTTCAAGCAGCTATTTACTGGAAGACGGCGTATCCGGACACGACCACCGACCTGGTGTAGCAAGAAACAAGCTTCATCCGGCCATGCGATACGTTAACATTGATCCACGGTCCAATACGCAGTTCGCCGAGGCATCGAACAAGATAAGCATCCGTCCATTCGTTTGTTCTGACGATGTGAAGTTAGAGAGTGGATATGGAGTGCGGTGACTATTTAACAGTGGCTAATGCCTCAATTGCACTGACATTTGATGTTTCTTGCAAATCAGATGTATCATCTAAGAATTTTAAACTTTCCCAAGCGAATTACTTAGAAACATAAATGCCATTACAACCAGAAAAATAATTCAATTAATTATTTAAAATAACTTTGGAAACATATAAAACTTAATACTTAAATTATTACTTATTAATTATTGTAAATATTATTCTAGTATTCATTGAAATAAAACTAAACTAAGCTTTAATATTGTAATGAATTAAAAGGTACAGTGCCATTAGGCACTAAGTGATCCCACGGTGTGTGTGAATATTGCCGATGCGTCGTGTCAACGAACAGAAACGTGACGGAACTAAAGCGTCCAGATTTACACGCACCTTGGGGGGTGCTGACAACGTCCTTCTCAACGTGGACATAAAGCGGATTTATAACCCCCATAAATAACTGAGACCCGCTTTCTATTCTCGCACGTTTCGGAAAGTTCCCGCCGCAAACTGGCGCAGACTAGCAAAAATAAACCTTAGTGACGTTTCCTAGTAAATGAGTGCTTTATGAGAGTAGGGGAAGACGATCCAGCCAATAGAGAAGCCGCCTCAATTTATTGCCGTGTTGGTTTTTTTTCTTGTCTGTTCTGGGCCAATGTGCTGCTGGTTCTTTGGCGCGGATTGCGGTGATTCGCCAAGAGCCGGACGCGACATCTCATTACGACAAGTACAGAGTCTTGCTCGGAGGAGAAGGACGGACGACGAGACATTCTGGTGCAGATCTTCATCTAGTACGGCCGAAGTGATTTTCGCGGAGTACGAGTCGGCAGCTGGGGACGCTGCCATCACGCGGTGCGTTCGAGGAAGCTGAAAGACCGCATGTGGCGCTGGTCTTACCTGGTCGCTGACCTGGGCTGTGAACAATGGTAAAAGCTACGACCCGGACGGAAAACTCATGCAATCGTTCCACCCAGTAATGACCCTGAGATTTTGCAATGACCCTGAGATTTTGCCCTAACTGTTTGACATTCAATGATATGTAATTGTTAACCTCAGAATAAAAACAAACTTCGTGTTTGCCTAATTTCACAATAATAAATTGTACACCCAATTTTCAATTTTCCTATTCATTATAATAATATTTCATGTGATTAGCTGAAGATTAAGTATGATTTTTGATACTCCAAATTGATAATTTTGCTAATGATAAAACAGTATGACCCAAAAGTAAACGTCCGCAAGGTAGACGTTACAATATGTTGTCTTTCTTTTCATTTATATAACACTAAACTGTTTCAAACACTGAATATTATGGACCAACTTGCCTGTTCCCACACTGAAAAGAACTAGATTTTTTTTTTCTTTCCTACGTGAGCCTCGAAGACTTCCCATCTTTTTTATTTTTCTCCAGTGCTCTTATTTCATGCCTCTTTTTTTTTAAATTTATTGTTCTTATATAATGTGGAACGCCTTACATACTCTTTGACAAAAAAGAATACCTTTTCGTTGTCCCGACTCATGATAACGAAAAACTCCTTAACTACAATATAGTGGTTTTATTTAATTTCAACGCACACTGTGCATAAACGACGACTGAGTGCCAATGTGCCAGTGTGAACGAAGGAGGTAGACGCACGACTGGAAATACTTGTCCACACAGCGTGCGGCGCACTCCCGAATCCTCTTTGAAGTACTGACTCGGGACGGAAAGGCGTTCGCCTTGTAGAGTACCCTGGATATAAATTATCACACTACACCTTGCACCATTTGTTGGTGACAGCTGTAAATGTCTGCTAAAAACTTGCATTCATCATTAAGAGCTGGGCGCCAGGAATTACTTCCACATGAAATTAATATATGTTTTCCCTGCAATAATTATAATAACGATAGCAATACAAAGAGCTAATGGGAAATGGGAGATATCAAGTAATGAAAACGGCAATCTACCATTAATCACATTACACATTTATTATATGCAAATAAAACAGTTAACATATCACGAGAATTGTTATGTCACTGAAATCGGATCCAATGCAAACAAAAAATTAAAAATAAATTAAATACAAATTGTACACAAAGCGGAGGAATAGCAGATCATTTACAAGGATAATTAAGCTCAGTACAGAGAGTGAGAATCTCTTTACCTCGATGAAGGCCGTTTTGGGGTCTCAACAGTTTCAAATAAAGATTTGCGGTAGCAAATAGTTGAAAATTTTACCGTGGAGCTGGTCCTTGGCGACGAAGAAGGCTTGAAGGAAACCAACACAAGAGATCTCCACAGCAGATCACGAATTACCACGTTGTAATTACAGCCAAACGCGACACTTAGTAACTCACGTGTGTATGAGGTCGCACTGATGCACTTATTGGCACTCTCGGCAACACACAAAGCAGAGCGGCACAAATTTGCCCGCGCCGCACACTTGTAATCAGCCCGTCGCTATGGAAGGCTGTCTTAGCCGCCACGGGTGTCGAACCTACGCCGACTCCGCTCGGAAGCTCCCTCGCTCACACAAGCACCCGACGCGTCGGTGTCTCGGAGCACAGTCTTCTCCTCCCGCGTTGTATGGAAAGCAGAAAGCATATCAGTCCATGTGAAACCACACAGGGACTGTGATTGGCTTAAACACACACACACTCTCACTGGCACTACCTTTGTCCATCTTTGTCACACAATATGTTCCTCTCTCTCGCCTAATGGAAAATTCTAGGCGCGACACCTGTCCCTTCAAACCCCATTGAGTAAACACATTCCGAGCCGCTCGCTACCTACGGTCCCAGTCCCAGTGCCGTCCGGCCCGCAACATCTAGGCAAGAATATTTACTTGCAAAATGAAGCATCCGAAATGAGGAATGCTTCAGCCTCCATTGGGTCTTTCGGCTAACGGCCAGAACCGATTTGCCGCGCCTCGGCTGCAGGTACAAACTGGTATGTTCTCCTCGCCTCGGACCTGTTCGTGCGTTGCCTCGTTCTGATGTGTACCCGCCTCAACACATACGCACATACACTGGGAAAGACAAGGAAACCATCCCAGTTCTTCTTCCCAAGAAAGTTCCCATAAAAGCATATGGTATCCACCTATACCCATAATTGGGCATGACATCATAAGGAGAACATTAAATCAGGCAGTATTTAAATTTTTAATGTGCTTGATTGTTTTTTTTTTAACAAATAAAGCCTAACGATTTCTGCTTCAAACTCTTCCGATTATTACTACAAAAGCTGATTTTTTTCTCTTTCTTTTCGCCTTGTCCTCTCCCCACTTCTTTATCCTTTACATCGTGATTTTTAAAGTTTTGGCACGATTTTGCTCTGAATATAATTTATCCGTACCGTTTCACATGAAGACTGAGGTTTAAAATGAATTACCAGGTTTAAATTCTGTGAAAAAAAAACAACAACAAAAACACACGTCTTTATCGATTCGTAATTAAATACTTCTTCTAGCAACAGTAATTTATTCAAAATTGATGCTATTATTGTAACCGGTAAGGGAATGTATGAAACGAAATAGTGAATAGTATTATTTCACGGCGAGTTACCGAATATGAAGTAAATCGAAATGCGTGCTTAGATCAACACTGCTACACATACAGAGGACGGTGTAAATATTTGCCGCAAACATGGCTGGAACGCACGCAGCTGAAGATTGCTGTGGCACTAATTCTGCTGTGAGGGGAACCGCGGATTGAGGGATGTGTTCTAATAGTAACGTTATTTCGTGTTGTTACGCACTTCCCGGCGGTATTCCAAGGCTTTCTAAGCTAAACAAAAATATCATTTTCAACAGTTCTTTGTTAAAAAAGTAAGACTTCAATAACCATGGATCTTCTCATGTTTCTCAGAACCTGTTACTGATTTCCGGCCTATGGTGGTAACTGTTATTTTAACTACGGTGGGTTGACAGTTATGTGTTGCCTGTGACTTTATTTACTGACAGCCATATTTTCAAGGTGTTCTTTTAAGAAAAATTATCAGGAATCTTTACAAAGGTAAAATACGTTGAACGAAGTAGACCTTTTTCAATAATCGGTTTAAGCACTTTCTTTTATTTTAATTCTGCACAATTCTTCTTAAGCAGTGTAAGTTTATCGTTAGCTTCTATATATAGTTATATAGTGAAAGAATTGTTATACAATATAAGTTAACATGCAGTACGAGTTGAAATACTAATAAACTCGCATTCTTATTTAACAGGTAATCTTTTAATTATCATATTTTAAATTAATTAGGCAACTTTAAAACAATTTTTATATTTCAAGTTCTTATTTCTCGGTCAGCAATTGTTCGATCGGAATCGGTCCAACGATGACCGATAGCAAATGAACATTCAAAATATCACTATCCACTCTGGCCCATTTCCTACTGTTTTCAAGAAATATTACAAAAAAAAAGGGGGGGGAGGGACCGGGGTTTTGTGAATCAAATGTAGAAAGTGTTTTTCTCTTTGTTGTATACTTAAGTAAACTAGTTTCACATGTCAATTTAGATCGATGGAGGAAAAGGGGATGAGAGGTTGAGCTTTTGTAAACCAAATGCAGACGGTATTTTTCCCTTGTTTTAAAGTATACGTGTGCGAAGTTTCATCAAGATCGAATAAAAAACTGTGAGTTCGTGTCTTGCCACACCAACCCTTTTTTTAAAATAAAAAAAAATTTCAGTTTCAAATTTCTCGGTCACTAATAGTCAAACCGCAACCGGTTCAAAGCCAATCAACAGAAAATTTTATGGACTTTCAGAAATCACTATTCGCTTTGGCCGATTTCCTTTCCGTTTTCGAAATATTTTCAAGAAACTGTACCGTTCAGAGGGGGGGGATTTGGGGGAACCGAGCGTGGATTTGAATCCCCGTCTGGCCATCCAGATTTGGGTTTTCCAGTATTTCTCCAACGGTAACGTTTGAAAGATAAAATCCGATACAAACTGGGGATTTGTATGAAGACCGTCCAATTATAAACACACTCATCTACATTAATAGAGGTAAATAAAATTTGTACCCCCAAATGTGTCATGTCAATTTTTTTGCGAAACGTGGGCACTGTATTTCAGTACTTCGCAAACAGAAACCAGAACCCTTTAAGCGCCTTTCAAACTCCCAGCTTTCATGGGGATTCGAACGGTGGATCTCACGACTCTCAATCAGACAGTGTTTCTGCTCTGGTGTAATATGTGAGCGATCTCTCATTAATCCAGCGTCGAGGCGGCCTCGCAGACAGGGGTTGAGTGTGGTCGCCGGTTGTCGACTCCTTGTTGCGGTGTCTGCTGGAGGAACACGAGCCCCGGCGCAGACGGGGCGCGGCGCGGCTGTCTCTTGTTTTTTTTTTTTTTTTTTTTTTTTTTTTTTTCTCCTTGGCTGTTAGCCTTAGGCTAATTACGCCATAAACATAGGGTTGTTATTGTTAGGGTTTATGTTTATTTGACTTATATACAAATTTTGGTGTTATCTACATATTTGCATATGGTATTGACAACTTTAGTACAAGGAGTTGCTAAGTTGGTCATTAGGGATATTATATCAGTAATTTTTAGCTGTTTTTCAATCAGCTCCTTTCTCATGTCTCTGTAAGTTTTGCATCTAAGTAAGACGTGATATATATCTTCCAGTTCACCACATGTATCACAATTTGGCGACTCTACGATGTTCATGATATGCTTCTTATCCTTTAAAAGGGAGTGTCCTGTACGTAACCTGTTGAATAATGTAATCTTCCTTCTGCTCAGTTCTTTGGTCTCGTACCATGGCGTTCTTTCGATTCTGTTGCAAATGGCCCGATGCCACAATCCCTTGGAATCCTTGTTGGTTTGCCATTTCATTTCCCATTCTTTCAGTGTTATGGTCCGCGCAGTGTGTCTGAGGTCAGTGAACGGTATTGCGACGTCCTCCTTTTGTGCTGCAACTAATTGTTCTTTGGCTGCCTTATCGGCTCTTTCATTTCCCTGTATACCCACGTGGCTTGGTACCCATTGTAATTGTAGGTCTATCCCTTTAGCTATTGTCTTCGTTATTTCTCTAGCCACTTGATAGGCTATGTAGTTTTTTCCATTGCCTTTAGGGATTGCTAAGATTGCCTGCAAGGCGCTTCTCGAGTCTGAACAGATTACTGCTTTCTTTTTCTCTGTACTTTTGAACATATTGTATTCCTTTGAGAATAGCGAACAGTTCTGCAGAAAAGGTCGAGAATTGGTTCGGCAGTCTAAACGCTTCTACGACGTCGCTTCTAGGTTCCACATATGCAGCTGCACATGCCTCTTCCCCCGCCTTGGATCCGTCCGTGAAGATTTGACACCAGTCTTTCCACTTTGTATTGATTGTTTCAATCGTCCTTTGTTTCGCTTCTTCCTGATTCCAGTATTTTCTTTCGAGCTGCTCTGATGTGATGTACAGGTGCACATGTGAAGCTAAATCCACTTTTTGCCAAGGTTGTTTTTCCGAGTAAAGATCGTTGTTTTCTGCCGTATGGATATTCCACTTACTAGTTAGCTGTCTGTATGTTACTAGTCTTGGCATTCTGTGAGGGTCTGGAGGTTTGCTTCGAATCTCATGGGCTAATATCTGTACTTTCCTCAACAGTGGGTGTTCTTTTTTGGAGCTTACCCTTAGCCAGAAGTTCATCCCTATTTTCTTTCTGCGTATATGTAGCGGCGGGGTTATTGTCTCTGCTTCCATTGCCGCTATTGGAGTGGTCTTAATGAAGCCTCCTATTATCCTCAGTACCGCTGCCTGCAGTGAATCAAGTTTCGCCTGTAGGGTTTTGCAAGCATTATCGTACAGAAAGCATTCCATAGTCCAGTCTGCTTCTAACTACGCTGTAGTACACATTGCGCAATGGGCGAGGATCCGCTCCCCAGTTCATTGAAGCAACTACTTTCATTGTATTGATCCGCGTTAGAGATGACGCTCTCAGATCCATTATGTGTTTTCTCCACGTAAGCTTTGAGTCTAGCCAATATTCCAAGAAATTTGATTTCCTTCACCACCTCCATCCCAATACCGTTTAGAGTTATTTTAAGCTCATTTTCATGATAATGTCTATGAGTAAATATACATATTTTACTTTTTTGTATTGTCATGTCTAATCCTTTCTCTCTCAGCTTTTCAAGGATTGCTGTAACTGCGGCTTGTAGTATTACTCTTGCCTTTTCTTTGTCGGGATGGGAGACATATATCACAAAATCGTCCGCATACTGAAGGAAGGTCACCATTCCTGGTAGCTCGATGAACAGCTTAGCCGAGTATATATTGAAGAGGGTCGGACTCATTGGGTCCCCCTGTGGAATTCCCTGGTAGACGTGTCGTTCAAATCTCTTTCCTTCTGCTGTGTGTATTATATTCACTCTGTGACCCAGGTAATTGCAACACCAAGATATGAGTTTATTATGTAGCTTCATCTCTTCCATGGCTTCCTGTAATATATTGATCTGTATGTTATTGTATGCGTCTTTTATGTCCAGGAACGCAGCTAGGAGATAGTTATTTCTGACAAAATTTAATTGGATGTCCGTAACTAGTGTGCTAATGACATCCATTGTGCTGCACCCCTTCCGAAATCCCATGGTGCGGTGATCGAGGTTTCGATGGTGTTCTACATGCCATTCCATCCTGTTCTTTATCATTGTGCTCATTAATTTGGCCATGCACGGGATTAGTGATATAGGCCGATATGCCGATGCATCATTCTTGTCCCTATTGGGTTTCGGCACTGGTACAATTACTACATTTCTCCATTGTTCCGGCACGTAAGATCTGTTTATCATTTCGTTGAATAGGTTCAGAATTTTATGTTTGGCAGTTTTGTGGCATGTTGTCTATCATTGAATAAGTGATACTATCCATTCCTGGAGCTGTATCCCTCTTTTTAATGGCAGCTTTCAAGCTCAGACATGCTGAAGAATTCGTTATTTGAGATGTTGTAGTTTTCTTTAGGGTGCTGCTGAGCATTCCATACCGTATTCCCGGGAACAAATGCAGGTGCCGTTAATTCTAGAAATTGTTCCGCCAAGCTTGTCGTCTGTGTAGATGATGTTTTGGGAAGATCTCTTGCCGTTGAACCATCGTAGCTTCTTCCACATTTCTTGCGTCGAAGTGCCATATTTGATGCTGGAGCAGAAGGTTTTCCATCCTTCTCTTTTGGTTTTTCTGATAGTGTTTCTGGCCTCTGCTGTTGTTTGTCTAAGTATCCTAAAATTCTGGAATGTCGAGTCTTTTCTATACATTTTGGTTGCAAGGCGTCGTCTCGCTACTGCTCTAGCGCATTCACTGGTCCACCAGGGTTTTCTATTAATCTTGCTTTCCTCGTTTACTTTATATTCCGGGATGCATTCTTCTGCCGTTTTAATTATTATCTCTTCCAATTCATTGTATCGTTGTTGAAGGTTGTCCTGTGTTTGAGCTTAAGTGCTCTATTCTTGTACTGATTCTTTCTTGGTATAAGTTCCAGTTAGCTCTACTGCAGTTCCAGCGCCTCTTTGATGTGCTTAACTTCGTTTTCGCCACGGAATCCAACGTGATTTTCAGTATCAGATGATCGCTACCTAATGAGTCCTGTAGCATCTCCCATTTAGTCCTGGTCCTCAGGCATGCCGCAATTAGTGAGATGTCGGGTGACGAGTTCCTTTGGAATGGCGTCCCTAGTCGCGTTCCGTGCTTGTTGTTCAGCACGGTGAGTGAGGACGAGGTTATCGCCGTACGCCAGTTCTTCACCTTGCTGATCCCGCTGTCTTTCCTGCCACATCGGGTGGTGCGCATTAAAATCCCCTCCCACGAAGCTTTTGGGTGGTATCTGATCAAATAGAGCTTCCCAGTCCTCTTCCTTCATGTTAACTTGAGGAGGTTTGTAAACAACAGTAACATTTTCTATCGGATCTTTGTGTTTCAGGTCGACGGATAGCACTTCTAAATTAGCAGACGGCTCTACTATGTCTCTGATGTTGCTATTCACATCTTTTCTGACTAGTATGGCTACTCCTCCGAATCCGTCACCCCTATCTTTCCTATAGATGTTATAGTTTTTATGCTTTATGTTAATATTATCATATAGCCAAGTTTCGGTGATCAATAGGGCGTGGGGAGCATGTTCCTCAATAACTCTCTGTAATTCATTCCATTTGGGTATCAGGCTTCTGGCATTCCATTGTAGAATTATAAGTTTAGCCCTTTTATCCATTATTATCTGCATCATCACCTATCTCCATTGTGTTTTCACTGTCTCCCATTTGCTTTATTTCTTGCATGACCATCTTAGTGGATTCTTCCTGAATTTTTTCTATCACTTCCTTGGGGATGTTTCCATTTAATTGTTGCATAATGACTTTGGTCACAATTTTCACAATGATGCTAATGCTTTCGACATTCGTTTCCTTGTTTTCATGCTCCGCCATCTGATCTGTACTTGTTTCTCTTCTTACCGCAGGTAATCTTCTTTCATGTATCTCCTTATATTGGTTGGTCTTTTCTCCCATTGCAGCTGCACTAAAGGTTTTGGACTGTATGGGGGGAAATTCTTTTGGGTTGTGTTCATATCCTGCCCTGGCTGGTGTTTTACTGCCAAGTGCCTGTGTCTGCTTTCGCTCCTCTTCTCGTTTCCTTATTGGACATGCTCTGTCGTTTGCTTTGTGGTCTCCACCACAATTCGCGCACTTAACTTCTTCCTTGTTACAGCAGGTTGCATTGTGCTCCTCTCCGCATTTAGTGCACCTTTCTTTCCCTCTACAGTTGGAGGAGATGTGACCAAATCTTTGGCATTTAAAGCACTGCGTCACTGGATACACGTATGGAGTAACCTTGAATCTGAGATAGTAGATTTCTACTTCTTCCGGAAGAAACTGGCTTTCAAACGTGAGTAGAACCGTTTGTAATGGTTTTCTTTCTATTTTTCCGTCCAAATGTATACTTTTCATGAATCTTCTTACGCCTACTATGGGAGCGGAAGCTTTAACGTTTCTTATCAGCTCTTCCTCATTCAAGTCTGTAGGGACGTACTTGATTACACCTTTGCACTCTACCCTGCTTGCAGGGATATAAGCCTTTAGTCTTAGTGACTGTAAGAAGACATCATTTCCAACGAAGTTGTTTGCCGCCTCAGCTTTAGTAAATTCCAGCATCATCCGATTTTTTCCCTGTTGGTTGATCCGCTGAAGACCATTGAATCTTGTTATAGAGTATTTTGCCTAGTTGTATAGGGTGAGGCAGTTGGCTGTTCATCTCTGGTTCGATTGATACTAGATATGGTCCCTGTGAGTGCCGGTTATACAGTCTGACAGCGTTTCAGTGGTGCTGTGTTATTTACCTTTTGTCCTTCTTGACTTGATCGTGTTAGGTTCAGTTGGTCATTTGTTGATCTGCTCGCAGTCTCTGTGACGTGATATGTCAGCTGCTGCGAGGGTGTTGTCTGCTTTATAGTTTGATCCTTGTTCAACTTAGGCACTATTTCTGTTGTATCGAAATCTTCTTTGTTGCTTATAGGTATACCTTCTTTTCCCGGTAGCTCTTCTTTTCTTTCTAAGATTGTATTTAACTTCTTCTTCACTGTCCTCATTGTGTTCTTCTATTTTCTTTTTTGTTGTCTCTGACATGTCTTGTTCTGCTTGATAGATGAATGGTTCATTCCTCTCCTCTGCTGCTTTGGCAGTAGCACCGCCACTCGCTTCCGCCATCCTGCCTCCTTCACGATCTTTAAAGTTTCGGATAGATTGATGTGTATCCGAGGTACACTCGCTTCCTTCGAGTTAATTTAGCAGATACTTTGTATTCTAATGCTATGTCCACTACGTCTGGTTTTCACTAATATACACACTCGGCGCAAATGCCGCACACTGTAGTAGTCCCGCTTCACTAACAACCACACACGTAAACAGGAAAAGCTCACTCTCGGCTGTACACTAGTTCCGCATGCGCTCGTAGCTGAAGCTAAACTGCTGTCTCTTGTTTCAGCGGCGGCGGCAATTAGTTGCCGCGCGGGGCGGCAGGTGGCTCTGAGAGAGTTTCCTTGTAGCGCCCTGCGGCGGAGGAGGCCGCTGCCTCTTTGAAAAGGGCGTCGAGAGACGAGAAAAAAGAGGCACGTCGAGCGGGAAGATGTCTGAAAGGGAAGCAGAGAAATTATCCTCTCCGGTACACATTTTCAACGAGAGACGGCGGCGGTGATATTTATGTCTGTTCTGTCTCCTTAACTGATGTTCTTTGCCGATGTCGGATGACATGAGGGTGGGAGGGAGGGGGGAATGTGACGCTACAGCCAGGGCGTTCAAATGTGTTGAGGGCGACGCTCCACTGTCTTCCGTTACACACTTTATGCCCTCCTCTGGTGTTAACCTAGACGTTTTGTTCTTATGGCGTTACGCCTCGTTGACATCGAGGTCATCATCAGAGGCACGAAAAGACTGGGCGCAAGGAACGAGAAGAAATTCGGCCATTTCCTTTCAAACAATCATTCTGGCATTCGCCTGAAGTGATTTGGAAACTGTGATCTCAAATCTGGATGGCCTGACGGGGATTCGAACCCGCACCCTCCCAAATGCGAGACCAGGACGTTTCTGCTCACCTACGACGATCTGTTTGATTGTTATTGTTTGCACTAGTGGTAGGCCTTAGATGCAGGTGATTAGAACTCACTAATCATGACTAAATGCACAGAAAAATTTTGTTTTTCAAGTAAAAGCGAGATAGTTTTTATCTGGCTTCACGGTTCTTGGACGTGGAGATCATTAAAGACGGGAAAGGTTTGGGGGCAAGGAATTCACCTGGAATGGAAGCTGAAATCTGGGTGGCCGCATGGAGGTTCGACCCTGCGTCCTCCCGAATGCAGCACCGGAGAGTTATCGCTCACTCACCACGCTCGCTGTGAGAACAATAGATCTATTATAGTGAGAGATAGAAGGATGTATCACGGAAGTAAAGGAAGTAGGATGCATATCCTTGATTAGAACTTTGCTTGAGAATGGCTGGACTCTATCAGACCCAAATTATAATGATTAAAGACAAGAATTGAAGGTTGTACAAATAAACACAGCTGGACTTGTTTTTGAAAATTTCTCAGAAATTATTTAGTAATAAAGATGATGAAGAATGTATTTATTGAATACAGGAATTTGATGACGAGGGCTCTGGTAATGTATAATGCATGTATTGTCAATTAAGAGTTTTGGAAGTAGAATTCAGGGGAGTAACTTGAAGGAAAGACGAGTATGGCCGTAAGCAAGATTTTAATGGACTTTTAACTAACGTTTACTGATGATAGGTCATTTATTTTTTTTCATTTCTGTCTATGGAGTTGCAAATAGAAGAATACAAGACAGTACAAAAATATGCATAAACACAAACATAAAAGCAAATATGAGATGGGGGGAGTGGATGCTACTGTTCATGAAATATCAGGCGTTTAGGATGTCACTTTGCAATAAAACAGTACATCAAGTGTCTGTTGTTGCAACCCGGTCCAGTGCTGTCCTCATGCATTCTTTGTTTTGATAATTTGGAATTACGAATTATGTTTATTGAAACCTGATGGTACAAACAGCTGCTAGGATAAAGCACGTTTGATATTCTTTATCACTAGGGTTAGGATCTTTAGGGCAAGTCATAGACTTTTCCTGCCTTCGTTTCGAGCTGTAATTCTGAATTAAACACTGACTGAGCTTTTGTGATTGTATTTTAATGTGTTTTGTATAGCATATAAATGCATGTTCAAGCCATTTTCCTAGTTTTAGTAATATTACGATAATATTTGTGGTCATATTTTGGGGACAAATCTCTTAATTTTTAATAATACCGGGAATTCACTAGAAGTTATAGATGAGTAGAAATTAAGATAATTATTCGCAGAATTGTACTTCTATCATACACTGATGGAAAAACAAAACTGTTTATCACTGAATTGGCCAGCATTCATCAGGAAAGAATTATAGTTACACATTATTGTCACTCTGTAAACATTCATGTTCCGCCCGTCTTTTAATCTCGACAATGCAGCAGCAGCATGCCTGTGTCGATCCGCGTCAATAAATGTCTCACTGTAACTAACACTTTTGAAAATAATTCCTCATTCAGTATTAAATCTGCAGTGGATCATAGAGTACCGCCATGCTGAAAAAAAATATACAAAATAAAAAATAAATTATGAAAGTGCCTGGTTGCGGAGTTACCTAAAGGAATTTGGAGAAAAGTATTTTACTACAGACGAAATTATGTTAAATTAAAGTGACTTCAACAAAGCGTTTTAAAATTTAATTTCCGAATGGTGCAGTAAGTGCACAGAGGCAAATGATGCTGTGTACGTGAAAGCGACACTACTAGACAGAATAAATGATGTATAATTGAGAATGTTTTGATGTATAGTGAATTTAAGTGTTTGATCATCTTTTGTCATTTTCATGTCATATTTACCATTTTTAACGTCATATTTGCCTGCATATTTCTATTTTATTTTTTTTTGGTCATAAATATTCGAACCCTCCGACACTTTATAAAAATTGGAAAAATTTTGAACATCACAATGTGAGGCAAACTGAACATGACGAACTGAAAATCTTACCTTGGTCCATGATCCGAAGATTGGTTTCAGTCCTCCAGAAGGAGCCTTTATACAGAGCGGCCAATTCCTACTCGAGCTACAGTTTAACGTGGAATCCGAACCACGGAGCGTCCTGGTGTAGCTTAGCAAAAAACTGGTGCCCTTTCCAGTTTGTACACGCGCAAGAAGTGAAGCTTCTATGCATTTTTCTTTGCATTTTTTCTGTGTATTTTTTTAATGTTTTTGGCGTTTCTTTCACACTTGAGTGGATAAAGAAAGACACTACCTTTTTTGCGTCTGTACAGTAAATAGTAACTTTGGCCAAATTATTTTCGTCAGCAAATGAAAATTAGTAAAAAGGTTAGAGTACACTTCGCTAGATTACAGAGTATTGCATTCAGCCTGAGTCTGTATTTCATGTTTAGAGCTTTTAAATCGAAGAATATCTTGGACGAAATTATCTAATACATTTTTCTTTCATATCTAGCTTCTAAGCCCTTCAAAAATAACTGGTTGAACTCTGATTTCTGGCAAGTAACAAAAATATTTTTTATATGCTAAAAAACTTATATCTTTTGCTGCAAAGACGAATGCTAAGTTTTCTGCAGGAAAATAAATGCTTTATCGGAAGCGCATTAGTGAACTCACTGTATCGCGATATAAACGTGATTCCATATTTATTTTCTTACTCTAACAGCGATCTGAGAATATGATGAAACCATATTCATTGATCGAATATAAATAAATAAATAGCAAATAAGAAACGAAATATTTACACTTACCCATACACACAAAGAAAACGTAACGTGTAACGCGAACTAAGTGAAAACGACGTAGTGAATACTCACTGTTGAACATGATCTTAAATTACAGCAGGCAATATGGTAGAGCTGTGTTCCCACGAAAGCGTACATAGTTATCTAATATCGCAGCTGCTTGCATCGAAGTATCGTCAAGTGCGCATGCGCAGAACGTTAAGTGCGCATAAGAAGAATGTTGCGGCGCATGCGCACAAGAAACGAAACGCGTATCTCTAGCAAGTTTTGCCCTGCGGTGCCCAAAGAAGTTTCACTTCGAAAACCAAAGATCACACGATCATTCTATCTTAAGATCCTCGGATTTTGAAGGTAAGCGTCTTATCCACCGATCTACGATGCACCTCATTATACACATATATATATTCCTGAGAGTTGTTCATCTATATGATAGAGTGAAGGGGTTGTCTTGTAATTGAGTTGTATAACAGCCGCATCTTGATCCGTGGTTCATTTTGTTGGATCCGTTTCTCTTGTGAACAGCCCGCGTGACCCCTGGGGTCTTCCTCTTGTGCCGACAAGTAGTTCCCAGCCGTCGTCGTATGCGAGACGTCTTCTTCAGCCGAATCTGACGGGTATGGGCGCGCCCCACAAAGGGACAGAAGAGACCCCTTAAAGCGATCCCCGGGGTCGGCCAGAAGTCAACCGTAACAACACGGGACACCCTCACCGGACGTTCACAGGCCGATCTCTAAATACACCACGGAAAAAAAAAAGTATTACCGAAATTTTTCAACGCGCGCTATTCACGTCGCCGTTTTTTCATCCTTCTTTCTTCACCTGTGTGCCCTAATGCCCGCATCGGAAGGGAGAACAGAATAGGGCTCAACTTTAATCCTTTGTGCCTTCGACCTATTCACGAATGCGTTTCTTGAATGGGTGGTGAGGAAAATGGAATATGATATGCCGCGGCGCGCGTTTTATTCAAGGCCCTCGGAAGGCAGGCTGGCAACCTCGCCGCCAATAAATACAAAACCCGTGCAGCTCCATTCAGAGGCGATATGGGCTCATTGTGGCCCTTATTAGGGGAAGGGTCGACGGACTGTTCGCAGCGCTCCCTACGACACTGCAGATCCTCCTCTTGTTGGCAATCACGTGATGCTCCCGTTCCGTTGTTCGCGCCACATTAAGGCGTACTACCGACCATGCATCACCTCTGGATGGTGCGTACACCTTCCGAAATTGTTTTCTGGTTCTCCGTATAAGAAAATGCAGTATCTTCGTTTTCGTTGAGAATAACTTGGCTAGTACCATTAACATACCGTAAGTGGGCGATACTTCGCACCACATTTTTTAGTGTTTTCAGAAAACGACTTCGTTCACGCTGTTAATAAAATTATACAGATTTCAATTGACTTTTTAAGAGTAGAATATCACCAGTCGATTTTATTTTTTATTATTTTAGTATTTGTTTTAGTGTTTTTTTAAAGTGCAACAAAACCATTCAGGAGTGCAGCAGACTTTGTTCCACATTGAGAAAAAATTCTTCACTTTAGATTAAAACACATGACTGAAGCAACATAACTATGCCGAGGGTGAAAGTGGTCCAAGAATAATGTATAAAACATTTAAAAATTTATTTTGTTCAAGAAACTAGTAAAAAAAACCTTAAACTGCATCATCGAATTACGAACTTTCAAATTTGTGCAGTACGTGTTTCAAACTAAACGCATTTTCAAATCATGAAACTGAGATTGGAGGGCATCCAATTATTGAACTCTGCAAAGTTTTCTGGTTTTGGACAAGATTTAGGATCATCGATTCCTCCTACTTATAATCAAGAGTATGATCCCTAGAGTTTATTTTTTTGATCTGAGTTGGTTCAGCCACATCCATTATTTTTCACAGTTTTTCATTGTTGACATTTTTGCTGCCTCATCGTCACACATTTCACCGTCACTAAAGAACGTGATGTTCTATCTCTTGGATTCATCAGCAAAGCATTGGAAAACGAGTGGAACAATCTCTCCACACAACGTTGAACAATGTCATATCAATCTCTTGTTATCTGGCATCAGAAAACCCTGATTCAAATTTTTTAAACAGAATACTATTGAAAAATGAATTATCTGACACAACAGAGCCAGCAGTTGCCTTTTTATTCCAATAATGAGAGCTAATAAGAGCTAGTACCAGTGATGTCAAAGATACGGCCAGCGGGCCGCATCCGGCCCCCGGGCCCTATCAATACGACCCACGATCGCAATGTGACACAGAAAGAAGAATCATGTTTTTTAGAGCTATAGATACAATTAAATAAATAAAATGTTATAATAATTCAGTAATTTTTTATGTGAATCTGGCCCACCTACCCATTCCAAATTAAATATGCGGCCCTCTGCAAAATTGAGTTTGACACCTGTGTAGTAGACTAATGTGATCCACAATATTAGTACAGCAGTAACCTAAATGAAAACTCACATCAGCAACTGTGACTGGAGATGAAAGTAAAAATTTGTTTGCTACTAACAAGTTCCTTTGATAACGTCATAAGATATTTTCAATTTTTGGAATAAAGTCAGCATAAGATGAGCACAGTAGCCCCTACTTACGATCCATTTTGAATATTTTTCAAGTTCGCCGGATATAACACTTTGCCTGAAATTACTCGATTCCACATCGTTTGTTGACATTTACACGTCCTTCATTTTTTTTTTTTTAATTTAATTTTGATTGCGATAAAGCATATATATACTTAACACCTTTTTTCCCACTGCTTGATTTTTATTTTTATTTATTTTTATTTCTTTTTAAGTGAAATTTTTCCACCAACTACGAATTTTAAGATTTTCAGAGTTTTTGGTGAATTTTTCAGTAGTTCCCTCGATAATTTAATCTAATTCCTGATTCCGTTACCTGGAAAAGACTTATCGTTACATCAGATTTGATGTTAAGGCCATTTAAATTAAAAATGTGGTTTCTTTCCTTTTTTTTAACGTTGTTTGGGTGTTTACTGTAGGTGGGTCATTACGTTATTGACCTTGATACCTTTAAGAATCTAGCGATATCGTCTATTTCTTAGTATTTCTGAGTTTCTTCAAACTCAAGAGATTTTACTCAAATATTGTAGAATGAATCCTCATTTTAGCCTGATCAGATCATAATACTTGTATCCAAAAAACGGAGCTGTTCTAGAGACGTGACCATACCCAAACACCGTCACACAGTAGCTGTGTTAATAATGTTGTCAGTTTCATCCTTTTGGTTGCTTGCGCAACGCTTATCACTGTTTAATTTAGGGTGCCGTCCATTAGTTACATGAAATGAAATGGGGGGAGGGGTCCAGCGAAATCTCACCAAGGAGGGAGGGGGGGGAGGCGTCAAAATGTCACGTCACCTTTACAATTCCTTGAAGAATAAAAGAGCAAAAAGAAACAAACGACGTCGGTCCTAACGCTAGGGAGTTCTAACGAAGCTCGAAAACAGGTCTTAAGAACTCACCTCACCAAAAGGGGGAAGGGATTTCTCGGCAGTACGACCACGAAGTCAACCTTAAGCAATAACACTAACAACAAAAATAAACTACTGTGTTCATTACCAGTTTCCAGTTTTTTTTTTTTTTTTTTTTTTTTTTTTTTTTTTTTTTTTTTCCTCCATAGAATAATGAAAAATCTCCTAATCTAACAGCGAGCGGCAGATATTAGATTTTTATTTCAACGCAAACCATTGCGGTATATGGGAGCAGACGTTTTCTGTAGGGCAAGTTCGGGTAGCCCCAAACACTTAAAATTATTTTCAAATAAAAATTAAATAAACACATTTTCTGTCTTTATTTTAATATTAAAATTAAACTGCGATCTTTTGCAGTCATATTAACTAGAAATTAGTAATCGTGACATGTTTTTCGACGAATTAAATTGAAAATTATTTCGCCTTATTTTTTTCGCAACACGAAAGTCGCCGTATAGCCCCGGACACAGTAATAAATGGTGCCCTAAACGTTTTTTGGCCTTACAAAAATCACAATAATAATGGATAACTGAAGAACCTACATAAACAAAATCTTCATGGGCCTTATCTTTGCTTCATAGCATTGAATCCAGGCTCTTTCAATAATTTCTCAACGTATGATGCATTCGGTCTGTTTTAATTGATTTGCTTAGGAAAGACATTGAATACTTTTGTATGAATTGAACCATTTAATTTTTTCGTTTCGTCCTCTTTGCTGCCTTTACTTTTTTGCTTTTCCCCTCCACATTTTTTACATGGTGAAGATGTTAAAATCTCGCCCGCGTTACTATGCGTTTATTTGACGCATCATATTCAATAATCTCCGACGAATTTTGACGGGAGCGACGAAAAACTTTTACATACTAGTGTGAAACTCAGTGGGTGCCTAAGCCGCAGCTCAGTTGCATTTGTTTTTACACTACACATTGCATATTTACGGCAAAGTTGGGAACTGCACCACTTTCGGTACCTGCCAGAAACTGGTACTATCCTGTTGAAATTTACGTCAGTCGCTTCGTCAACATGTCTTCTTCAAGTTTTGCGATCATACGTACCGGAAAAGTCGCCAGGAATTTAATTAAAAATGCCAAAATATGACATGACGCATAGCACTTACATGCCGCCAACGTTGAAAAAATCAGTGACAGTCTCTTAAAATGTTGATTTAATCCTTTCTTGTAATGTTTTCATGCCTTTTCAGCTCTACACCTTTGTTAAAAGTCGCACAAAATTGACAAACACGCAGTATTTATCCGAGTTGTAATACGGTGATGATCGCCATCTTACATAGCAACGAGCAACCAGAGATTCCATTGTAAACAAATACGGCTTTGCGTGTTGGATGTCGCATAGCCAAAATTTCATAATTTTTTATCACTTGGTCCAGGCCGTATTTCAACCTAATCACGATTTCTATGACAAAACTAAACTGTTTAGGTTGAAATGTTCCTTGTACCGATAATTTTTATGTTATTTTAGCAATGTTGAAAGCATTTAGCAGTTGCGTAGCCTTTCATATTTCGGCATTTTTAATTAAATTCCTGGCGACTTTTCCGAAATGTATGATCGCAAAACTTGAAGAGGACATGTTGACGAAGCGACTGATGTAAATTTCAACAGGTTAGTACCAGTTTCTGGCAGGTACCGAAAGTGGTGCAGTTCCCGCAAAGTTTTACCGACGCAGCGTGGTTGATTTAGATATCTGGGGGTTACCCACCGTGCGGGGCATCCCTAGTTTCCCCTCTATAGACTGTTTACGTAAACAGGAAAACTCTGCGATCCTGTTACACGTAGATACGGCGAAATGTAATGTTTGCCGACGTTGAACCTCCAGCGTGGAAGGTTATAGTCAAATTTAGTTTATTAGCACGTCAGATTAGTTCAGCATAGGGGTAAGAAAGAAATATCATTCATGCTTAGTGTTAGTAATTATTTCAGCAGCGAGGAAATGAGCATAAAGTTATTTTTTTCATCTTTCTGTTTTTCGTAGCAATGGTGGTGGTGTTATCTTTAGAATTGAAAGTTTTACTTCGGAGAGGGTGAATGTCAATAAAACCAGTTACTAGGAACTAGGAACTTACCAGCATTCCTTGAATTGATCTCGAGAAACCGTTGAAAACCAAGAAACTGGTTTTATCGGTATTTACACAAGTATTTATTAGTTTATGATTGACGTATGGAAAGAAGGAAGTTTTGAAGATAATACTCGAAAAAATTACGCAGGCGCACTGATGTTCGCGAGGACGCGGATTCAAATCTCCGTCGGGCCATCCCGATTGCGGTTTTCCATGGTTTCCCGAAACGTCCGTCTCACAGCATACGTCCTGGTTTGGTTCATTGTCCGGTGACTAAGAACTGTGCACCACCGCCTCTCCTACCTCGATGGCATGTAACTAATGATGAATATTTCACCCGCCATCGAATCGACTGTCGAACACAGGTCAGATCTATAGCCATTATCCCGGTATTAAATACGTAGTTAGTAAATCGAAACCACAAATGACGTAGCCGATGGATGTTCCTATTACATATTACATAGTCCATAAGAAACTTCAACTGACGCAGAGCGATGGAAAATAAAATTTACCTTTTCACGTATGAAAGAGACAATTTGCGACCCATGGAAGCACCTTCGGTGTCCGATTCGCCCTTGACACTCCGGCGAATGTTTTTCAATGAAGCCCTCCAAGATACGGTCGAAATGGAGGAAGCTATATCGAAGCCCTACGAAGCATCCCGTGATTGAATGCACAGCACTGTCTGCGGTTTGTTATTGGAAGCAACGGCCGACGGAAAGAAGATGTTTTCTGCAGAAACCAACTACAGCAAGTCAGTTGTACGAAGAACAGTCCTTTTAATTACAGCTGTATCACACCACTACGATAAAATATGTCAATATTATGTTTTACGTTCATTCCATAAAGTCTGATACTGTTTTCTTTCCTTCTTAACAAAGCGTTAAAAGCTTGTGCTGCCGGCCCTTGTAGCGTAGGGGCTAGCGAGCTGGCCTTAAGCTGTAAGGGTTGCCGCTTCGAGTCCGGCCAAGGGCATGGGTGGTTTTAATTAAATGTTGTACCTCTCCTGTGTTGTCCACACTGGAGAGTAAATATAATCACGGTGATAAGGTACACATTCACTTGAAGAAACGAAGATATACTTATAGCTGGCTGTATGGATCATATGGCAAAAAGATTTTTTTTAAAATAAAGCTTGTGGCAAGTAAGTTGTGTAATCTCCATTATTTCCACTAACTTGGTGTCAACGTTCAGTAGAAACTTATCAGAAATTTCTTTCGTATATTCATAAATTAATCTTTCTTTATTGTGGCACGGTTTGGCGTTCTTAATTGTATTTAATTGTAACCAGCAAGCGATTTCTCTGTAATTTTTTCTCCATATATTCTGTAATTGGAGAATTACAGTATATAAGTTAAATTTCAATATTTCTACATCGATTTGACATGTCTTTAATAAGTTAAGGCACTGTAATTACTTTCGCTTGAGGTCAGCGAACAGAAAAACTCCAGAAATAATTAATCGATTTCCATTACGTTTTTGCTATCAATAAGTTAAACAAGTGCCTGTGAGATTTAAATAGACATATTTCAGAATCATCATCATCATTATCTTCAGGGCTTAAACCAATGCTGGTTTGTTCCGCCTTCACACATTTCGATGGGTTCACGTCTTCTTAGGAAGACCGATCCTCCTTCTTCCCTGTTTTGGTTTATAATTTAGCAGCACCTTTGGTGGTCTGGTGTCCTCCATACATGTTACATGCTCAATTCCTTTCTTCCTACATCTAATTAATGCCTCATTCAGATTAAAAATGCTCAATTCTTTCTTTATTTCTTCACTTCTTTTCTTATCTAGTAAAGTATACCCAGCCGCGGCTCTCAAAAAATCTCATGTCAGTTTCTTCTATCCATTTCATTTGTTGTTTAGTCAATTTCCACGATTTTCATCGCGGTAATGTCGATACAGCAATTACTCTGTAAAATTTCATCATTGTATCGCGTCAGGTGTTCTTAAAATTCCTTTTGGTTACTTCACACAGGTATTGAAATTTCTTTAATTTGAGACTGACATCATCATTTCCTGGTCAAATTTATGACATATCCTAAATATACAAATTTGGCCTTCAGATTCTATTTTTATTTTACTAGTATAATTGAAATTTTTCTGCCAAAAATGTGTTCACGTCTCAAATATTTTCAATTGTTCTTTTTTTTTTTATATATCAGATTTTTCGAGTGTAATATAGCGGCAACACGAAAAAACTTATTTTTTTTCTTACTTGAACATAGACTAACCACTGTTTTAAATTAACAGTCAGTAGACGATGCTCCATGTCTGAACCAGATTCCATGTATCTACGAGAATGATGGCCTTTTAATGCCATCGCCAATATGGGATTTAAAACCAAAATTCGCAATAACCGTTTAGCTTCTCTTGCCCGTTACATTAATCCTGATATAATTTTAGTGTTCTTAGTTGTTATTTTATCACAGATGTATATGCTTTCACAAGTACCGAATAATTACTTAGCTTATACTAGCGTATGACGTATTGTGCAGAGTTTACTGCTCTTTATAGCTGACATTCACTGGGGTGAAACTGCTTAAAATTTTTTAGTATATACTTTACTTTTACCAAGGCACAGTTTCTAAATGGGTTAAAATTTGCTGCCATGAGACATAATGTGCATGAATCGAAAATAACCTTCAGTTTTAATACAAAGTATTAAATTGCTTACGAACTTGGAGCTTCAACTGTGAACACAACCATTCGACTGTGTCATGTCGATTGGTAAGGATTTGTTTTGGCAATTACCTGGTGAAACTATTGTGTTTCTTCGTTTCACTCTTTGAACAAAAACATGAAGATAAAACTTATTTTTAAATCCGTTGATCTAGGTGATATTGTAAGATACTGCCATTGGATCCTTGCCAAGAGAATATAAATCAGAAAATGGGAATTTCTAATCCCTTTTCCCCGATGAGTTTTCTTTTCTTACGAATCCTGGACTTAACATCTATATAGTCGGGCATAATAAGGACGTATAAATCTTTCTTGAAACTAAACACCGTTCAAAATATTTATCGATCGTTAAACAACACTATGCGTCAGTGGAAACTTACACTTAAGAACTTTCTAAATCTCTTCAATATATGTGTTTATTGTGGTGTCAAAAATCGTATGATTATCTCATGGAACTGGAACAGGTGCTTCGTTGTTTTAGAGAAAAAGCAACGACTTAAAGCATCGCTTCTCAGCTTAATTATAAGGAAGAGCAACAATAAATCTGATCGTTTAAGTTGAAAACGATACAGTGTAATTATCCATTCTACCTGTTTCGAGTTTAGTGGTAAAATCTCTGGGAACTCCGTATAATGTCTTAATTTCACGTTAGCAGTCGGCCCAAGATTAATGGAGCGCGTCACATAAATCTTGCGTCGTGCAAATAGCCGACTGGCTCCACCGAGACCACTTAATGACCTGCACCTTGAACAGAGTAGAGCCACGCTCGTTCGAGTAATCCTCCACGCTCATAAAAGACCGCCGACACAGTGCCTGCGTCTAGGAAGATGGCACAGTGCATATAAACTGAGGGAACGCCACAGCCAACAGTTAGCGTCGATATGCTGCCTGATATCCAGATACGGCCAAAGCGATAACGTGTTTCAGAAGTTATGTTTCCCCTCAAATAATTCTGTCATCACGCGTCTTGATTGAGATCTGTATCAGTTAATTACAGGGCCTGCTCTGAGCGGAGATAAGCAGAAGAAAGTATGATTTGTTCGTGTGCTACGCTGCTCAGAGCGGAAACGGATGTCGTATATATCCATGTATTTACACTACTGAAACTGGGTTGCTTCTGCTTGTTTCGGCATCACACAACACTTGCTGAACAGATTTTGATAGCGTTTTCGCTATATGAAAGTTTACTGTCTAGTTCAAAACGTGAGGTATCTTCGTCATCTGACACTGTAGTAAGAAATTAAAATCTATTCTGAAGATCAAATTCTCAAACCCATCATCTGGTAAAACTTAAAAACTACAGAACTGCTTTGCAGAAAATTAATATCTGATAATTTTTTTATTTTTCTATTTTTTATATATATATTTTTTATACATTTTTATATCCTGGTACATAATAGCCCAGCACCTAGTTTCTTCTCTGGATCCATATTTCCAATATATTACAAGGGGTACGTAAGATAAAATTATAGTTTGAAAATAATTGCTAAATATTGTTCAGGATGTAAAACTAGTTTGTAACTTATAAACTTATGGAATTTCACAAAAATTAGTTATATAATTAAATTAACAATGTGTTAGAATGTATTTGATATCTGATATCTGATAATAATAATAATTCCGTGCGGTCGTAATGAACTGGTGACAGGTTACCTAACCTGGAAATCCTACAGGGTATGGGGGACCTACAGTTTGAACTGGAATCTGAACAACTGAAGCGTTCTGGCGTACTTCACATTAAACAGCAAGCTGTGCTAGAGGTGACGGCCGGGTTAAGGGCCTATGGAAATCCCCGCAGATACAGGGATTCGAACCGGGGATCTTTCAATCTCCAGTCAGACGACTTCACCACTGAGCCACCATACGGCTCAATATCTGATAAAAACCGTAACAAAGAAGTGTGACGCTGTTCTGCTGCCATCTATCGATGATTTCTACAAGTGACTGGCAGGCAGAACGGCTCGTCATAATCTTACTACTGCAGAAACGGAAAACGTTTCGTTTCTCTGATGTAACAGACCAAGTTTTGGAGCATACAACTTATTTGTGTAATTTAGAATTAAACGTGTGTTAGGTTGCGTCCAGACAGTATGCCAGCGTCCGCACGCGATTAATGAGTCACGTTTTGCTGACGAAAACGGTGAACGCCTACCACAGACGGGGACACTGGACGGAAAATCACCGAAAGAAGCCTAGAATGTTCGAGACGGGCAATATAAGGAATGCGGGACATGAGTTCATCCTTCTCAGTAACGGACTGACAGTAGGCACGCCGCTGTGCCAGTTAGCAGGACAATAGTCTCTCTCTGTCCAATAGCCTGGTCTCGCGTTAGGGTCGACAATGCTGCAACACTTGGCGGAATCCTCCGATAGCCTTTTTTTTTTTTTTTTTTTTTTTAAGCAGTTTAACGTCCCTTTTTAACAACGTGGTCTTTAGAGACGGGAAAGGATGGGGGCAAGGAATGGGAAGGAATTCGGCCATGGCCTTTTGAAGGAAGCATCCCGGCATTCACCTGGAGTGATTTGGCGAAACCATGGAAAACCCAAATCTGGATGCCCGGACGGGGATTCGAACCGCCGTCCTCCCGAATGCGAGGCCAGAACGCTAGCCGTTACACCACCACGCTCGGTGACGATAGCCATTCTCAAAGTTTGAAAGAAATCGTTTCACCATCTGCTAGTAATTCAGAAGATGTAAACCCCAGTATTCTCATCGGTAGAATAAAGAGAACCTGCGGTTTGCCATAAGAAGAGTCATACTAATAACAACACAGGACTGTGGCCTTAATCCACAGTGGTATCGGATCCTGATATTGGTAAATAACCTTACAGCGAGGCCGGAGAGTGGAGCCGAGGTCGCCGGAGGTCAACAGTAGCAACTCCAATAAGGTTAGTACCTGAGCTCTCAGACACTCTCTGCCGATTCCACAGAAGAGGAGATAAACCACTCGACTAGTCTGTGTCTGTTACATTGCGCAGGATTCATCGCCATGGCCTCCAACATTGTTAACACAGTGATGGCTTGCTGACCGAGAAGGAAGGGACTTAAGTGCTTAGAAAACCTATTGACTCTTGTTTCGTCAAAATATGATAACCGATCATACCAAAGTGATGGTGTGGTATCCAAAGGGAACAAGAAATCGTTGCATGGTTCACTTTGTTCTGCAGCGTGGTAGAGGGGGTAGGCAGGACAGGTTTGTATATGACGCTGGATATGTAATCACCCAAGCTATCCAACCATACATTAAGCTTGGTGCTACTACTGGTAGGCGACGGGCAATAACGTTCCAATATCTTGAGCCCGCAGACGTGCCCAGAAAAAGTTTAAGATATCATTTACAATGAAAATATTTGTTTAAATGTAATCGTCGGTTTGTAATAAACTTTCAGTAACTTTTAATACTTACATACGACTCAGTTTTCGTCACAATACATTTTAATTAAACCATCGGACATATTCATCTACGTACAGGAAAAACAAAACTAAAAAGAAAAACTTTTATGTATTTGTTTAGAATGAAAATGCTTGTAAAAATGCACCCATAAAATGAGAAAATTAATGAAAACTTTTAAGTTCTTGTTATAGCGTACAATTATTATTTTAGAAATGCAGTTATTAGCTGGGATAGACCCGAAGTGTTCGGCAGCCGATTGACAGATTTTCAATTTGCCTCTCTCGTGTCTGACTAACAAAATCCGGTAATCCTACCGAGTATAGGAAACCTAAAGTTTGACGTGGAATCGGAATCACAGAAGCGTTCTGGCCTACTCTACATTGCATAGCAAGCTGTGTCAGAAGTGAATGTCGGGTTTAGGGCCTTTGAAAATCCCCACCGTGACAGGGATTTAAAACGGGGACCTTCCTATCTCCTGTCAGACACCTTAACCGCAGAGTCACCAGACCGCTCATTTTAGTATGGTACAATTAAATCCGCGAAAATTACTCTGGTGTTGAATTGGATTCCATGAGACCGTCAAAGCCGAAAGACAAAGGCAGGATCACTGAACTTAGCTGGCCATAACCATTATGCCTCAAAAGACTGTTCAAGTCCTATGCGCTTTCATACCTTTAAAACACCACAGCATAATTTAATCAAACTAAGTGATGAGTATGATGATCAGAAATAGAAACTGTTTGATGAATGAGGCAAATTTATTAGTTATCATTTGCTGCCACTGCTTTCTCAATTAAAAAACTTGTTAATCAGTCCATAGTTTAACTCCGAGGAACACGTAAAGCCATCTAAATGTCACGTCTATGACTCTTTCTCGGACACGTTTCTAACTCCACGCTTTACTACCGACCTACTGTGGTTGCTGCAGTGTCTGTACCACGTCTCACGGGTCGTATTTCCAGACAACAAGTAATGTCTCATGCAAGTTCTCGTAATTGGATAAACGCTGAGCCTCGGCATATAAATTACCAGGGAGTATGTTACAAGGTTGTGCGGAAGCAGAAGGGAATCCGCCGCACGTCGTGTGAGCTCGCAGTGATTTATAATCTACACGTTGGACAAGGCCGGCGCATTCTCCCTACTTTCGCTGGATGTATTTAAACACAGGTTGTAGAACGCAGTGATGGATGGAACTGGATCCGCGCATGCGCGCTAAGAACGTATTTGCATACGAGGTCGAATTAATAGCACGCACGTCCAGGCAACATTAGCCGTACGAGGCTGCATCAATTCATCTACCCATTCTCTATACATAGCGCACATAACTTACTCCCTATACAGGAATTACATAGCCAAATTAAATCCAGGAACTCATACGTCTTTCGAGGTGTAATTCTTTTTTTTTTAATTGCTTTATGGCTAGTCAATGTCGAGGTCATTAGAGGTGAGAAAGGACTGGGGAACAAGGAACGGGTAGGAATTCGGCATTGGTCTTTTGAAGGAACTATCTTGGCTTGCCTGAAGTGGTTTGGGGAAACCCAAATTTTGCTGGCCGGACGGGCATTCGAACCGTGACCTCCAGAATGCGAGACCTGACAGTTACCGTTCATCCAACACGCTCCATTATAATATTTCGAGGGCTCATTTAGAAATTTCTTATGATGAACTAAAATCGAAGGGTTTCAGTTACGAGCAGGTACTGTATTCTCACCTTTTTCGACCAACAAAAATTTTTATTCTCATGCGCACAAACATCAGATTAATGGCTTCAGGAAAAGATATTAGACAAAACAAAAATATTTGGCTTTTTCAAAAATAAATGAACTATTTAAACCAGTTTATTTTCTTTCATAGCTGTCTTCAAGAAAAGAAATCTTTTGGTTTTAAACATTGAAGTCAGAAACCACTCTACGTATTAAGGTCAGTAATTTATGAAAGTAAAGCTTGGACTTTAGGAATAGTAGAAAGTAGAAAAATTGAAACATCAAAAATGTGGTTTTCGAGGTGTATCCTGAAAATTTAGTGGACGGATTAAGAAAGAAATAAACAGATTCTGGGGATGATGGGCGAGGAAAGAATATTGTTGAAGAATGTCACAGAAAGAAAGACAGAATGAGGATGGGATGCATTTTAAGACATGCGATGTAATATAACATTTTCACATTGAGTTGTTTACGACCGGTTCAACTCATAATTTAGAAAGGACACTCTCAAGTAACAATTCGGCCATGGCGTTTTGAAGAAAGCATCCCGGCATTCACCTGGAATGATTTCTGGGAACCGTGGTAAATATAAAACGGGATGGCCAGACGGGAATTCCAGACCCTTCCTTTAGCACTCGCCCATCGGACTCGATGTAATTAACCAGTTGTGTGTTCTGAGTAATACGGTCAAACCAGTCACAGATTAAAAACTTAATTACGTTTACATTATGATTAATAACTGATGTAAACTTCTTTTTTAAAGTTATCTTTTTAGTTATTTTTTAAAGATACATCAAAAGAATTGAAATGGAACTGTACAGTTTATATCAGTCGTTTTTTTAAAGTATTTTACTGCACCATCAAACTTTAAACGTTAAATTGAGAGCAAATATATTTTTCACCATCTACCGTATGGATCTGTATGGTATTTGCAGTTAAAACAACGTGTACAAAAACGCCGCAAGTGCTTCAGCGAATCTCTCTTTTGTTTGTTTGGCTCGTAGTCTGCAAATTAAAATACCTTATTCTGCAGATACCACGACAGAAAATTTAATCTATGCCGTGATTTAATTTTGGTGTCGCATATTTGTATGTGGCGTTTGAAACGATGATACGGTCACGTTTCACAGAGCGTGGTGGGTGTGCGGTAACGCTCTGGTCTCGCATTCGGGAGGATGCCGGTTCGAATCCCCGTCCGGGCATCCAGATTTTGGTTTTCCATGGTTTCCCCAAATCACTCCAGGTGAATTACTTCGCGTTCCTTGTCCCCATTCCTTTCCCGCCTCTAATGACCTCGCCGTGGGCGAGTCGCAAAAGACACACAAAAATGACGTTTCGCGTTGTTCGAGTCTGTCTTTAAGGCTTCACCGTACGTCTGCAGTGATAAGTGTATTTATCTATTTATTTTTAAAAAGGAAAAAAAAATTTTTTTGCTTGAAATTTCGATGACAAGTACTAATGTATTTAAAGTCGTTTTATTGCCTTGTTAAGTATTGAACATAAACAGTAAATGATTGAGATAAATGGTTCAAAGTGGCCGAATTCTTATTGCTAAGCTGTTATCTTTGACATTATTCGCAAACCATTTCAGCAGCAACAAGAACAACTGCTGATTTGAGCCAATCAGCGAAATGGTGAAGAAGATCAGGCGAAATATGTTCCGCGTCGAAACGAAATATTACACTAGTCGTGATAAGAGAACCTGGAAAACAGCTATTGTGGGTGAAAAGCCCACTGCAAATGCATAATTCTCGAAATAGTAGGTAATTAAGTAACTCTAGAAACAACATGATCGTATTCTTCTCAATAATAGGAAAAACCAAACGTAAGTTTGTACCCCATTTATGTGTTTCGTTTATAACAACTGTTCAATTTTATTGAATTACTTCACCTTGCGTAATGTTACTTGGTTACTTGTAGGTTAATAGGTCACCAAGTGATAGATTTTTTTATTAAATTAATTTCTTTTTATAACTTTAACAACAATTTACTATTTAAATGAGAAAACTTGATACAAACTTCATTTTAAAATTGTTGAAGAAACACTTAAAAAAATAGTTCCTGCAACCCTTCTTCGTGAAAAATAAACAACAAACCTCTTAGCATTATTCAAATCGAATCCGTTTGCGGTAGTGACAGCAACATTTTATCCACCAGCAGTAAAATTTCTAGATTCGTAATAAACTTCAAACATGACCAAAACAACAGGTCATTGCCAAAAAATTACAACTTTTTTAATACTACCCGGAATAAAATACTTTAAAAAAAATATATTAATAATTCAAATAATTTTAATATTGTATTGAGTATGAATATAATAATCAGCTACTAGTAGTCGAAAACAAACAGCAATATGCATCAAACATTAGGCCTATTATTGTTAATTTAAATGTTAACTGTCAAAATCAATTTGGCAAACCTAGAAATCCTTGGCACACCAATTTATAAACATTTCACTCAATATTCAGGACAACATCCTCACGTAACTCCAATAAATATTTTTTTCTATTTTTTTCCCGTTTTGACCTTTATAGACCACGTGGTTTTGCAACTGTGGTGAGCATTATTTTTCGCCCACTATTGTTTCATCCTTGCACTGTGGTTGTCTTTTCTTGCTTGGGTCCATTTCACCTCAGATCCTTTTTTTTATTTATGGCTTTACTCCTCGTCGTTGTCGAGATCATTAGAGGCGAGATGGGAGTGGGAACAAGGAACGGGAAGGAATTCAGCCATGGTCTTTTGAAGAAAGCATCCCGGCATTCGCCTGGAGTTATTTGGAGAAACCATGGAAAACCCAAATCTGGATGCCCGGACGGGGGATTCGAAACGGCGACCTCCCGAATACGAGACCCAAGCGTTAACCACTCACCCCCACGGTCCCAGATCCTGGGCGCCGTGTTTTGGCTGTTAGTCTTTGGAGAGATTCTGATGCTTTGATCATTTTAACATACATTTAATTGGTTGAAAGAAGAGTAAATGAAGAGAAACTAGCCTATACTGTTGTTACATATTGTGAAAGTGAAGTAGAGGTAGACGTATGACCTATACAGCCAGCAGATCGAGTGGCACTGGGTCCTCCATGTGTTGCCGTATCGGAATACGTAATCGGTGGGGATTATCTTCCGGCAGGCGTGGCAGCTTGAAGGCGGCCGACCGCGATGCATATCTAGCGTGGAAGCAGTCGCTTCAAGTTCGCGTACACGGGAAAGCATTTGTAATATAGCAATGAATTTATACGGGCAGGTCTCTGAGGGAAGTCGTGTGGATCCGGTTTGAATACATGAATACCAACAGCGAGGCGGGGCAGTGAGTCGGGCCGACGGTGAGGGGTACCTCAGATGCCAGAGCACAAACAGCAGAGAGGACATTAGGACCGCACTACATACATGCCAGGTACTTGAGGAGGCAATGTTTAGCATGGGGCCTAACGGTGGTTCCTAATCTGTTATTATGCAAGATGACTGCTGTAACAGGCCACTGCATGTGACAATTGTAAATTGGTAATTTTAAATTGTATATTCATAATATAAGCGTAATAATTTATGATAATCTGGTAATTTTAACGTAAGAATCTTTAATATTAAGGAGACGAGAGAGAGAGGATACGAGTAGGCGGGCATCTTGAATGTTTGGTTGGGGGGGGGGGGGCGCCAAACAAGGCGACTGAGACGTCAGCCAAATGTGGACAGCCAAAAATATGGCAGGTAGCACGTAGACTTAAAATTCGTCGCTGAGCTGTCTACAGAAACTCCCATAACTCGCAGATACTGTTTGTGAACCTCTCAGGGTTTGTACCTTGAGGGATGTCCTGTTACCACCTATCTGCGAAACGTATAAGTATCTTCTGTGTGTGACAGGTGTATTTTTTGCTCGTCAAATGTGTAGATTATGAGGTAGAGGTTGGATATGGTCCCAGCATTCGCATCGATGACTGCGGGAAACAGCCTAAAAGTAGCAGACCGGACGTCCGTTACTCGGGTACCAGAACTCAAAGCTCGTCCCGTCGTACCTCCCCGATGCAGCGTGTGGCGTCTCAAGGCGTGTAGCCACACTGGCTCATTAGTACCTGCCAGAGAACTCAATTTTCTCTTCTGTGATAATGTTAGTTTAAATAAGAAAGCGTAAAATCCATTACACTTTATTTTTATTCACAGAAACACTTTAAAAATAAACGGCTGACTTCTTACCAAATACTATGAAGTCACATTTATTTAATTTAATCCAATGGAGCGCACGATCGTTTGGCAGTTTCCCTATACACCTACTTTTCCACCTTTCCTGCACCCACATTCATTTGCCCTCTACATATTTCAACTTTAAATTCTTTGAACGTCTTTGGTAAATTATTCATCATTTCACTTGAAAACTTATTCCAATTCCTGACACCTTTACCAAAAAAGAGAATCTTCCTACAACCTTGTGCCTGAAATCGGGTGGCAGTTTGTGGTCATCTTTTCCCTTCCATGCATTACTTTTAATTCTTACACCAATACCTTTTCAAACCTCATGACAAATATGCGCCTTGTTCACTCCCATCACACCCTCCTCCTGTCTTCCAATGAATCCCATTCCATGTGTGAGTGGAGACTTTCCCGGCGTATCAATGCAACAAAATCTTCTCGGGTGTCCAGCCGGATAGTGGTGTAAAAACACGACGTTTCGACAGCTGACTGTCTTTGAGTCGAGGCAGAGACAGTCAGCTGAGGACAACCACAAGAAACCTGGTGAAGACAGCAGAGTCAGCTGTCGAAACGTCGTTTTTTTACACCACTATCCGGCTGGACACCCGAGGGGATTTTGTTGTTGAATCCCATTTCAGCTCTTTTATCATATCTGTTACTGACTGCGTTCTGCGGTTATTTCCAGAAACAAATCTAGCAGCTCTTTTTTGTACCCTCTCCAACTCCTGTATTTGATACTCAAAATGTGGATCCCATACTACACTACCATATTCAAGCAATGGTCTGACCAAAGTTTTGTAATCCAATTCCTTTACTTCTCTCATACATCCCCTCATCACACTCTCCAACAAGTGAAGAATTTTTAAACCTTTTCCTACCACCTGTCTAATGTGTCCACATTAGATGACAAACGTAACGTATATTTCTCTTAACAATTTTCCGAGCGACTCTCGATATCTGCTGTTGTAGCAACATTTTGTAAGCCAGCTGCAAAATTCTTTCATAAATATGCGCCTCCAGAAGGTCACACAATCACACAAACAATAGCTACGCATCGACAAGCCTAGCTCACATAATTGGAATAAATGAATCATTTTCTTCATTTTACACAAACTTAATTAGTCGATCCGAGGATTATGAAAATGAAACTGTTATGTTTCACCTGATATGGAGTTTGAACTAAACTACAATACCGTGATGGAGAGGTCAAGTATACCAGTATTTTTCCTTTAACTGATCTGAAAATTTTTCTTTGCTTAAAAGCAGAAACTAAGTCTGAATCCGTAGATCAGACTATTCTGTGCACCTTAATAACTGGAGTTATTTAGTCTGTATGTTGGCACCCCTGCGCCCAGACACGTGACGCTGCACCTGCGTCGCGGCTTCATTGACGCACGGCTGCCGTAATTAATCCTTGAAACGCACGCGCCGCACAGATTAGTACCACATACGTCACGTGATTGTTTCCAAATCGGTACTAATTACGTACTCCGTTCAAATTAGTTTTACGAAAGATTCTGCTGATATCGTTCATATTACCTAAATAATGCAGGAGGAATGGTAAATGTTGTGAGTGGTGGTAGTAAAAAAATATTGAGTAAAAAATTCATGTAAACACGAGTCAGATTTTTATTAGTTTTGGAGATGCAGGTGCTAGAATGTTATGCATAAAATAAACCACAGAAAACGATCTCTGACGTCCACTTTAAACAACTCAATAACTCACGTACAGCGAACGTGAAAAAAGACCATCAGCGGAAGTGGACAGAAAATACGTAAAAAGCAAATAGACCGTAATGAGTAGCTTAAGTCAAGTACCAACATTAGAGAAAGTTTTAATTAAATTTAAATTTAGCCTAGGCCAGAATGACAATTAGTATTCGTGGTTATAGCAGAGACAATGAGTAAATTAATTTTATTTTAAAGTTTTAGATGTTACTTTCATTAGCTACATATTACTGAAAAGCGATCGTAGTTCCAGTTTTATCAGCCGTAAAGTTTTTCCATCATTTTTAAAGAATGATATTCTACAGAAAGCAAACTTTAAGAATATATTCTGGCAATTAATTTCATAGCAGCTGCTTAGGTATTAAACTCCGCAATTAACCTCCAGTTTCAAAAATATCCCTGGTCACTGTTAATTTGCGAGAGAAGGCCGGTATGTGACGTTACCGTTCTCCAGCCAATTGGTATAGAGGTTAGTGAAATTATATAGTAGATAAAGACATATCCTTTAATACTTTCTGAATCACCTGAAAAATAAAGCTATGCAAATTAGAGATGAAGTAGATCGTGTGAAGTATTGAGTAGGATCAACGCTAAGCAGCGATATATACGCTAAGCGCTATTGCTTCAGTGAGGCGCACCTTCTTTCGGTTCCCACAATCAAATATTCCCCGCAGGCAACTCTGTGTGGAGTGGCCCAATTGGTGATAACAGCCTTCTCTCGACGGGAGTGGACACCAATCAATTGGCCGTGATCGCGATAGCGCTCTCCCCTCGCCCTCCGCACCTGCCACCCCGCAGTTATATATAACGCCGCCGCGCCGCCCTCATTGATTCCTCCCCCACAGCTGGCGGCGAGTAACGGCAGCCAGGCGAGGGGTCCGCCTCGCACCTGGCGCCGCCGGCTAGGCTGCCCGCCCAACAGCTCCGTCCCGAACCAAAGGCTAGTGCCCCATTTTCGAAGTTCGACTTCTTAAGCATCGTTACATGAAATGATGAGCGGTGATTCATTTCCGTTTCAGGGACGCTTAAACCATAAATCAGCATCTATCTTCCATTCTTGTATATATTGACGCAAACTAGGACCACGCTAAGCCTTCTTTCAATTGGCAGCGAAAATCATCTTCTCTTGGGCCCAGAAGTCCTTCATTCGTTTTTAATGTGTCTGGGCTCTTCTGTCCGAGGGGTACCGACTTTCCTTTTGCTGATTTTTCTCGGTTTGTCCCACTTGTCACTAACTTCTTCCGAAAAAGATCTCTGTTAAAATAATCTACTGGTTTTAATTCATCAAATGAAGATCTTCTTTAGTTTTTACAAATAAGGGCATTACAGTTTTAAGTTTTGAGTCAAATAAATTATTATTATTATTATTAAAGTTAGCCTGTTTTCTTCCATTCGTTTTAGGTAGCCGTAGAATCATGCTTGTCTTTTGCGGATTGTTTCTGTGATTTTCTTTGTTTTGTGTTAGAGTTCTTTGTTAGCTATCTTTTGATGGACACTATTCTTCAAATTGGAACCCAGAAATGCTCTAATAAGTTTTCGCTCTCTTTTATCCAATTCTCCCAAGAGTCCTTCATCGGCATTCAGGCACAAGGCTTCGTTCGGCTGCATGCAAAACTACTTGGTTTAGAACTGTTTCGTGATGACGTGTATTCATATTTTGTGAAAGACATTTTTTGTTGTAGATCTCTAGCGAAATTTTCTAGGCTATTTGCAGTTAGTATATTCTTTCCCACATAGCTTCTTTTTCCAATTCATTTTTCATGATGATCTCGCCCAGGTACTTAAATTTTTCCGCTTCATTAATGTCTCCGCATTTGGTTTGAAGTTTTGGTGCAGCATCTTTGATATTCGTCATTACTTCTGTTTTCTCAAATTATACAAGGAAACCGGTTTGATCGACAATTTCTTTCAGCAAATCAACTTCGATTGTAGCGGTTCTAAATCATTTGATAGGATAGCGATGTCGTCGGCCCTTCGACTATTTCCTCCTGTAGTGAATTAACCAATCCCGCATGTCTTAAATAGTGTTTCACCATCCTGTCTGTTCTTTCTGTAAGACTCTTCCACAAATTTCTTTCTTCACTCATCGTTCAAAAAGACGTTCATTTCACACTTTCTCTGTCCATTTATTTTTCAGCACCATTCTACAGTACCACATTTCAATTTTCATTCTTTCTGGTATTACTGAGTCCATGTTTTGTCATTTAATGATGATATAAGCGCTATAATTAGGCGTAATCGGACTTGTGAAGTATTTTAGAGGAACGTAGAAAAAAATTATGGCGAGATAAAGGATAGAAGGAGGCAGGCAGAAACAATTTTAGGAGGCGTCAGAAACCTGGAATGGAACAAGGGTGGGCCAATGAGAAGTCGGGGGGTTATTAACTGTCTCCATTCTCACGTACGGTGCCGAAACCTAAACATTGAAGAGAAGGAACATGACAGTAATAAAAGGTTCAGTCTATGAAGCAGCAATCCTTACACAGGACGGTTTTGAAAATTATATCTGAGACTACGTTTATATCTGAGACCAAAAAATTAAAATCTTCAAGAAGATAATTCTAATTAGTGTTTTTTCTTCGGCCGTCAGTTATACACATGTTTCTATACTGTGTCTAAAAAAAAAAAAGATGGATTGAAGATATCTCGGGGACAATTAGCGTTTTTTCTTCGGCCGTCAGTTGTACACATGTTTCTATACTGCGTCAAAAAAAAAAAAAAAAAAAAAAAAAAAAAAAAAAAAGATGGATCGAAGATGTCTCGGGGACAAAGTTGCAGGTTACTAAGTGAATGGCTCTTTTGTCTTATTCTAGCTTGGAGCTATTTGATGAATTGAAGCCATTGCGAGGGACGTCTTTTGTGCTTATTTATGGTTGTACAACATGTTAAGAGATTTTATCCATCGCCTGTCGCCAGCTGAAAGCAATTGGACGAATCCTGGCTAAACCACAATGTATCGGCAAGTGTTAAATCAAAATCTCATAATGTAAGAACGAAAACGTCTGTAGCATTCATCGTAACCTAACTGTCTCTGTGGTTTTGGCCCCCTTTAATCATCCAACTGTTAGTCATTCAACTGGTTCGGTCGTAATAGAGCTGATTCTAATTTTAAATCGAATTTTGAAAAATTGTAACTCACATTAAAGGAGATAGCGTTTAAACACACTCCTGTCGTATGGGACTCTTGTTGCAAGGGATCGATTGACAGTATAGAGAAGTACAGAGAAGAGCCGCTAGATTAGTGACTGCTTGCCACTACCCTTACGAAAGGTCGCTGAATTTATACTTAGACTGGGCTGGGATTGTCTGAAAGACAGATGACGTAGATTTCATTTGAATTTATTGAGAAAGATGAAAACAACTTCTTTCATTTATGAGTGCGATGAAATAATTCGTCCACCAATCTGTTTAGGTCGCTGAGACAGGCCAGATAAGATTAGAGAAATTAGGGACCTTACTGATACTTATGTGAATTCTTTCTTCCCACGTGATGTTCGTGATTGGAATGCACTGAGTTAGACTTGTTCTAAAGCACCCTCTGCCTCACAAAACTTTGTGAATTACAGAGATTAGATGAAGAGGTAGAAACGACTGTGGCAATAAATTCAGTATTTCAATACATGACTGTCCAAACGATTCAGTTCGCCGAAGTAAAAAAAGAAAAGGTGAGAAATGACTGACAACAAAATAAAGAAAACTGATGCACAACTACGCTGCTAATATCAGACAATTAAGGGAACACAAGCTGATGGAAATTGGGCCAAGTATTCTGGAGCACGCTAATTCATATCCCTGACCGGCCATCCAGATTTTGGTTTTCTTTGTTATCCTGAAATCACTCGAGGAGAATGCTTCAAAAGAGAATGACTTAATTTCTTCCCGACCCTTTTACTCAGTCTTCTTCCCCCTGCAATGACCTCGACAACGACGTGCCGTAAAGTCCCAAGAAAAAAAAGGAAACGACAGTTAACATGAACAAATGGGTCTAACAATAACGGATTTTTTTTAATTTATTTTTTTTATAAAAATCTCTATAGTCGATAGTTGAATGCTGGGATCGTTTCTGAAAGAGGTCATACCCGAAAAACTTCCCATTCCTTGAATCTCATCCTCTTACGATTCTAATGACATCGACGTCGACGAGCCAAAAACTTCTTCTTCTTTTTTATGGCTTTACGACCCTTAGAGGCCATTAGAAGCGGAAAAGGACTGGAGGCAAGGATTGGGAAGGAATTCAGCCATGGCCTTTTGAAGAAGCATCCCGACATTCGTCTGGAGTGATTTCGGGAAACCATGGCAAAGCCAAATCTGTATGCTCGGACGGGGATTCTAACCGCCGTCCTCCCGAATGCGAGGCCAGAACGCTAACTGCTCACCCACCACGCTCAGTCTTCTTCTTTACCACATTTTCCCAACATCAGGGATCTGCTGCTTTTCATGAGTTTTACTCATCATTGGCAAAGTCAAATGTGGAACTTTGATTTTACGGATGGATGACCTTGGTGACGCCAAACGCATTATGCCTACTGCCAGGTCGTACTACGTGCTAATGGAAAAAGTGAAGTGTTAGCTGTCTGCGAAACGTATAAGTGTGCATTGTGGGCTAATATGCTTTTTTATTTTTTTTTTGTATGTGTAATATGTAAGTTATGAAGCGGAGATTGCGGACAGGATTCTCCTTGATTACCGTGGAAAACACCCTAGAAACCGTAATAATAACGGTACTGGGTTCGTTCCCGGTCCAGTTGTACCTTCTCGATCCATTATGCTGCACCCAACGAGCTTGGTGTGTCAGCGGTTAGCGCTCTGGCCTCGCTTTTGGCAGGACACCGGTTCGGATCCGGGCACCCAGATTTGGATTTTCCATGGTCTACCCGAATCACTCCACGTGAATGTCGGTATGCTTCCTTTAAAAGGCCATGACCGGATTCTTACCGTTCCTTGTCTCCAGTGCCATCCCGCCTCTAATGACCTAGACGTCGACGAGTCGTAAAGCCATAAGTAAAAAAAAAATGCTGTACCTCAGCGCACTGAGCCACAATGGCGGGTGTCGGCGAATCATAAATCCCCAAGAATTAAAAAAAAAATCATCTGCTTTGTTGACCTCGATGTAGATTAGTTCAAAGCGTCAGAATGGGGCGGGCAGCCTACGGCAGACACCACTTTGCGCGGGATGCGGAGAGCTTCCCCGGGTTTTTAGTGTGCTACCGACGCCCTGCACCTGGTTGGAGCCTCAGCGGAAAGGCGCACTTAGGCCTCAATACGAATGTCGACGGACGGTGGAACAACATCCGGCGGAAGTACGCCCGCTTAGAGTCAAACGAGGGATCGATTATCGACAGGCAGGGCCTCTGTCGGATCGCACGTGTTTCAGCTCTGACACGTGGCAGTCTAGAAGACAATCCACTACTCACCAGTCCTTCAAACCAGCGAACTGGCAGTAGAGTCTCCAAGGTTAATGTTTCATTGAAAATAACGTGAGATATTTTTAATTTCTTTGCAAATCAATCTAAACCAAACATTAAGACTGAGATATAATTTATATTTCACAGTTTCCATTGCCAGTTTTTATAATATAATATATTCATTTTCTATAGATCCCAATGTAAGATACTGCTTCTGTAGAATGTTTTGTCAGTTTACATATAAACAATTGCATAACGAAATAGATGAATACACAAAACTTTCCACTGCCATAAAGCAATTCGGACATTAAATATACCAACTACGTTTACACAAACTACTGCCAATTATACTGTAGATATCTAACAAAAAATTCTTCAATGAAGTAGAAGGCGCTGTCAATTATTTTTTTTATTTTATTTTGTATTTATCTCCTGTTAGATATTTAAAATTTGTCGGTAGCTTATTGAAGATATATATCCATTAATATCGGATCCCTTTTAGAACAAGTGACAACGACTGGTAATCCTTGTAAAGAACATTTTTATTTCTGTTGCCATAATTGTATATTTTATAATTTGTTGGTAATATAGAGTACAGTTGATAACCAGAAAGGACATTAATGAGTATATATACCCGGCCACTAGCGTTAAAATTCCTAACTTCTTGAAACGTTATCTGCATGAAGTTCTACTGCTAACCCAATTCGTAATTCTTATTACTCTCTCTTAGAATCTGAATACTACTCTAGGAGTAGAATTGATGCAGAATGTTAATGTATAGGTAACTAAAGAATGAAAATAAACGAAATAAAGTAGTTTCTTCATACAAAGATCGCCTATTCCTGAAATAGTACGAACTGAAAATGTGGCCGCACTGAGTCACATTAGTAAGAAGGAGAAATGTATTCTCCAATTTAAATTATGATGAATATGCAAAACTAGAAATGTCACACGCTTTGCCTCTCGAATGGACTGACCAGCAAATGTTGCGCCCATGTCTGGTATTAATCTGTGTGATGTACTGAATCGCATAAATTGTGTGTTATCAAAGTTTAAAGACAATCCATTATCTGTAAACCGATTATTAATACGATCGAAGACATAATTTGAAATTTGTTCCGTAGAAAAATCTGGAGTATTATCAATTCCTACGCTTGTGTCATCTGCAAAAGTGACAAATTTTAAGTGATCGTTACTCATTTCCTCTACATTTTTTTAGCGACGCAAGGAAATATAAAGCGAAACTAACTAAAATTTCGCTAAGTACATGCCGATAACTTAATAAGACACATCTCATTTGCCGATTCAGGCCAACGGTTTTCCTCTACGTAAGATGATAACAACCATCCAGCACTTAACACTAAGACTGTTCACAAAATTAGTCGCCCTGAAGTCATTCGAGTTATGCTTGTTTTAAGTGTCATGTCATGAAATTTTCAATCATACGGTTTTCTTTCTTCCTTAAACTTGTAGCTTGATTAACAATGGTGTAATATACAACAATCAATAATATTTTGAGTCACGTTAAATGTAATAATGTGTTAAAAGCTTTTCATTTCTTATGACCATTTTTAAAAGATCCAAAATTTATCAAGAAACAAACTACTCGTAATTTAGTAAACAACAAAGGTAACATTTAATTAGGTTCTCTTGTAATAGTATTTTTCTCTTTTACAAAACATTTAATCTGGATTGCAGAAATAAAAGGAAATAAAATGTAACTACCTCAGACTCATAAAAATTTAAAGACAGACTCATATTCAACTGAACGATTTTAAGAAGTTTCCATTTGGTTTACATTTACAATTAAAATAGAGTTTTATTCATTCTATCGATAGTTCTAATGGGATCTGTGTTTTTAGGAAGATCAACAGGTACAAATGAATTTTCTTTTGTACTGCTTCACAAGTTCTTTCACTCTAGTAGAATACTTCTATGTGACTCTAGCGCTTTTCACTTCCGGCCGTCATATATTAGATTAATCCACTAACCTTACAAAAAGCGCTATAAACACACCTGAAATACGACCATCTACACTTGGTTCACATTGCGAGAAAGCAGGTTAAAAACTAGCTGACTGATTATCGCCTAAGGTGCATGTCGTATTTACTGTGTGCAATATCGTTCATTGCTTAAGGCTTTTTGGCTCGTCGATGTCGAGGTCATTAGAGATAGGAAAAGACTGCGCGTAACGAAAGAGAAAGTATTCGGCCAAGGTCTTTTTAAGGAGTGATCCTAAAGATTTCGGGAAAACCGAGGACACGCGAGATGTGGATGACCGAACGGGGAATCCAAAACGCGTCGTCCCGACTGTCAGGTCAGAGTCTTATCGCTGACCCACCAGACTCGGTAAATGCCGATACTGCTGATGTCTGACCAGTGAAGTTCCTGACCTTTTAAGCCAGGCAACAGAAAACTGCAAGTTTCTTTTCGATGAGAAAAATACGTCGGCATTACCAACAGTAAAATACAAAAATTTCATTGAGGTATTTGATGCCCATAAAGAGCAGAATAGTGGAAGGCAAAATCAAGGAGTGGAAATAATTGAGATCTGGTCGGAAGGTGAGATCTTGAGGCCCCCACTCCTGTCGACAAACTCGTAGGTTTAGCTGACCTAATTTTATTTATCTCTCCACTCTTCAAGGGCGGTTATACCCCTCCCTCCCTAACGTTGCGATTTACATCTTTTGTAGACCTATTTTTGGCTCTCCTGTTGCTTAAGGGGTTAAAAGGATGACGTGAGATTTCTCCTCCCCCCCCCCCTCCCGGTAATATTTGGTGAGATTTCGCTGGACCCGTCCGCCCCCTCCAATTTTACCTCACGTAATTAATGGTTGCCCCCTAGAACAGAAAAATTTACTATTTTCTCAGACAGTTGCCAACACAGAAATTACGTATATCAATTGGTTAAATATGCCGTGCCAAGCAAACCCGGTTAGAATTCGGGCAGCACACATGTCCTACCCACACTCTCATCAATCACACTGGCCACCTGTGGTAATTAAAGACCGGTGGAACACGGTCCCTAGTTGGACGTATAATAAAAAAATTGAAAATTCAGTGTTACGTTACAATGACAGTTGAAAATGTTGAAATACCTACTGTCTAAATACAATCTGTTTTGTACATTAAGTACGAAGGAAAATAATAATCAGTAAGGCTGAGTTTCAACTTTGCATCTGAGCATATTGATGGTTGGCAGGAACAGACAGTCTGTTTAAACAGAATGCGTTAGATTTTAAAGTGCATATCAACTTCAGATTTCTGTCATTATTCTTCCAAGCATCCCGATAGTACGTCGGTTAAACTACTTCTCAGTATTTCTGGCCGTCATAACTAAGAGGTTGCCCGGCAAGCCCAGGAAAGGGGATTGGCCGGAGAGTGTCAGTATTTGTATACATCCGCCGATTTTACGACATTGATAAATTTCTTTAGCTCATGGTCCAAGCTCAGAGAGGAAATAACTTCTCATTAATTGAATCCTATACCTCCTCTAAAGTCTGGTTTGAAATTGCCAAATAAGGCAGAAGACATAAAACGTCCATAACATGTATGGGAGACCAGGATTTACCATTCAACAACTATCACACTAGAGTGCAGCCGTCACCGGGTTAGTTAGCCTCGTTAAGCTTATCATAGGCTATCCCTCCCAGCGTCTGTAATTATATGGAACGACGTGAGGCAACAAACAGTTACAAAAGTGAAACTGATATTACCATTTAATCATGTTCCTTTAAAAAATAAAAAGTTTTTTTGTATAAAATTGTTTTTTTTTTTTAATTGTTTTTTTTTTTTTTTTTATCAGTACTGTTATCTGTAATGTTATAGTATTTATTAGGAGCATTCAGCGGCATGTTTATGTTGTTGTGTATGAAAGAATTACCCATAATCTACAATTGTAACACATTAGGCAGTAATTTTATAATATAGTTTAACGTCAAATTAAGGAATGTTTAAAACAAGTATGCAAAATAAATGTAAATATTCGAAGCTTGATCAGTGGTCGTAATGACCAAAGGTCAATGACATAAATAAAAAAAGTATTTCTGAAGTGCTAATACATGATATACTGTATTCGTGGTTTATAAACTGCTCGTTTACCGTTTACGTCCTGAAGAATTACGATTCACGGGTTTCCTGTTCCGAAATCCGAACACTGAGCCTTATGGAGCGGGGTGATAGTTTCGCTTATCGCCTGTAGCTATCAGTAGCGATAAAGAGGTCGGCCTGGCTGTGTGACAGGGTGCACACACGCAACACTACACCCCGTCCATCGCGTGCGCGCCGTGTCGCCGCAGTGGCTAGCGCGCACCGGCTATCTGGACGTTTGACGAACGACCACGCCCCTTATCAACGGAGCACCGAGCGCCGTGACTGATGAAAACAATATTTCCGTGAAATATGTTTTTTTATACCTGTGATAAGGGCTGGAGGGTCAGTTTTCATATCGTTGGTGGTACTGGCAGAATGGAATGGTATATGTTCTGTCAGATATGATAGGTTAGCTGGTGCTGGCTGCTGCCCCAGGCGCTGTCTTTATCACCTTCAGGTCGCGGATACACAACCACATAATATGTAAATGTGGGTATAAGTTTTCATGAGATTTCTGGTAGTAGGAAACGATGTCCTTTGCGTGCCACACCCTTATTCGAGTGTAAGTGGTTACCATAGTGCATTCTTACTAGTCCATAGTAACGTCCCGATGGATACTGAGAACTTTATTGTTCTTGTTGAAGAAAGAGCCCCTTTGAGGGATCAAAAATTACGACAGTACCACCAAAGCAATGTTCAAAAGAAACTGTGGGAGGAAATTGAAATGAATCCACTACATAACTGAGATGCTAGCTGCTCTCTCGATTTTTCTTTATTTTTTAAGCATTTTTTCTCTTAAGATTAAACTATTTCTAAATTTTCCGGCACATTTTCAAAAGACAGTTAAATAATTGATGCATTATAAGATTAAAATAAATTAAAAATGCATTTCCTCAGGTTCCACATGTAACTAAACTAAAAAAAAAAAGAAAAAAAATGGAAAAATCATGAACACGCAGTTTCTTTTTTCGAATCAATAAAATTGAAGTATTATCTTTTGATAACACGTATCTACTATAGTTACATAATATATTATTCATCAATTCTTCTGTAATTTTTTCCAACTTTTCTAATCCAGACTCATTGATTACAACGCGAATAATTGCAAACATTCAGAGAAATTCATTGCTACAGTTCTGTCCGGTACATACTGCAACGGAGAACTGGCGGCAGAATCACGGGAATATGCTTTCAGTGGACGGGATGTCTTCGCGCGAGCATTTTTATCGCGAATACGCGTCCACTGGACAGGCCAGCCTAAGCGGGTGTGACTGTTATGGTGTGAGTGTTCAGTGTTTTGTTTGTGTAGTGAATGATAGATGAAGCTAGGGAGGGGGTGAAGCCCAGTGCCGCCCATTCAGGCCTACTCTTCCGATAACAACAAGGAAATAACGCCACGATCCGACGGACGAATCACCCTTAACAGTGTTGTATGCCCTCACTCCATACGTACTGCGGAAAAAATTGGGATTTAACCCAGGACTTTGGTGCACAGTCTGATGAATAGTAATCGCACACCACCACCTTCCCTACCCTGCCGGCCAAGTCCTGATGATCAAAATTTCTTCCTCTACCAGGACTCGAACAACTCCATGTCAGCGCCCGGCATCATCGTAGTGCTGCAACGAACTGGGCCGACGGGGCTATAAAAAAAGGGCAAATACTTGAAATTGTATGACACTGACAAGTTTTGCAAATGTTATACATCATGAGAGGGACATTGTTCGAATTACTTCGCATTTTATGAACTAATGGCAGCCGCCTCGTATTTGGTAATTGTCTCTATGTGTTGAAACATTGTTTAGCAATGCAGGACTATTTTTACGTGCGCAATAATACTGCAGCAAATGGCTACTTTTGTTACCGGTTTTTTTTTTTTTTTTTTTTTTTTTTTTTTTTTTTTTTTTTTTTTTTTTTTTTTTTTAATAGCTTTCAACATAGCGAGATCTCAAATGAACCTACCCATGGTGGATTTATTTCCCGCTCCACGCAACGTACATGTTACCTAACCATAAATTGTGACTTCAGGAGAGTCTCAAACAATATCCTTGGCACATAAGAACTGCTGTAGGAAAGTCAGCGATTGGCTATAACGTTGCCAACTAGTTGGATCGTGTTTAGTTTTGCAAGGTGGCCATTGGTCTGAGCTCAACCTCCATATCCACCAAGACAAAATGTTTCCCTACCATGGCTTACAATATCCAGTCTATTCTCTCCCATCCCTAATATAATATATGCGCGCCTTAATCTATGCTTTTATAAGCCGGTTGCTTCTGATTGTTCCTTTGTCCATGAAACACGAAAAAACAGCCGAACTAATCAGGTTGGGGCTTTCTCAGTTTAAATCTCAAGAGCTAGCTCATGATCTTCGGTATTTCTTATGACTCTACCTGACCGGGGAACGGAGCAACAAATAATACCGTAATTCGTTTGTTCCGAGAACAGGTAAGCACCACAGATCAAACTGCATCACATATTAACATTAATTAACGAGATACCAACCAAAGATAAAGGTACAACTCAGATAAACACTACACCCTTTGGACTCTGTTATTATTGTTTTTGACTTCATAACTTTGGTTTTTATTTCTTCAGTTTTTTAAAAATATATTACACCAAAAACTTTAACCAAACCATTACATCAAAGATTAACACCCGAATAAGTGGATAGAAATTTCTACAAACGTCGCAAACATACTACATTACAAACGTTTATTCTTTGATACTAAGAGGAAAACAAAAGGCAAACGTATTACTACTCACACCAATGTACGCGCAAGCGAAACAAAGGGAAAATGATAGGATAATTATAACACACGTAACAGTTGTTAATTGTTGTCAAATGTACTATAATGTTAAACGTTACTAAAGAGTAACTGGAGAGTTCAGGTCAGTTTGTATCATGATGGTTACAACTTTGCTAAACCTGATGCTAAGAATCACGAAATGGTTTTTATGCGATTATCCAGCTGAGTAGGCTGACGCATGTTGTTCATTTGAGACTTTCTTTTTATCCTGTAAATCTCCGTTTACGGTGCGTGGTACATATTTAATACAACGCACGCTCTGCGCTGACACAAAAATCCAATAAACGGGGTCGTAAAGCCGGGCATTCCGTGTCTTTTGTCCTGAAAAATGTCTGTGTATATTCCGGCACGAAACGTTTACCGCTGGTCGTATCTTTGTGATTAATAGTCTCTGGAGTTTGGAGGGGAATACAGTTCCAAAGTTGGCATGCATCATAATTTCCGACGAGTTACCAGGTGGTGCTGTACAGTTATAGAGATATAAAATCGTCATTAATCATTTTAATGTAACAGAAGTCTCTGTACATATCTGCGAACCGCCATCCCTGTAAGAGAACCATATCACAGTTTGTTCACCTTATAACTCCTGCTGGTTAAATTCTACTACAAAGTAAGATATCATCATCATCATCAAGGATTCTCTGCTATACAGCAGGTCCACGCACAGTGACAGCCCTCCACGCCTCCCTCTGTTCCGCCATTCTCTTAGTTTCTATATATTTCCCATTCACCATGATGTCATCAATCATTTTCTTCCTGCGCCGTCTTCTTCTTTTCCCTCCAGAGCACTTCTAAGCAAGCACTCATTCCTCAGCACATGCCCAATCCAGTTCCTTTTTCAGGTTACTATTGTTTTTATGAGTGACCTTTTCTCTCCTAGTTGTTCCAGCACTTCATCATTCCTCAGTTTGTCCCTCCAGCTTATTTTCTACATCATCCTTAATGTCCATATTTCGAAAGCTTCCAAACCTCTTTAGATCTTCTTTGCGTAGCGTCCATGTTTCTGCTCCATATAGTCCTAAGCTCCATATTAAACATTTAGCTAGTTTTTTCCTGAGGTTATTATCGAGCCTTGCGCATAATAAATTCTTCTTTCTATTGAAAGCTTCCCTTGCGATTGCTATTCTAGTTTTCACCTCCTACTTGCAACTCATATCACCACTCAGGTACTTCCCAGATAGCAACCCCCGACGTGCAAGTAAGATATCAATACCTATAATTGAAAATGAAACAAATAGCTTCTGCGAAAAGAAGCGATTATACGAACATGAAACCGTTTAGAAATGCTGAATAGTAATTTTTGTTTACGTTTTTTTATGTTTGTGAAAAATTCAATGTTGTTACTCTACTCCTAACGGTTGAGTGATAACGCTCGGGTCTAGTATTGGTTTGGACAAGAGTTAAAATCCCCGTTTGGCCATAAAGATATCGGTTATCATGGTTTCCCTAAATCACTCCAGGTGAATGCCTGTACCTTGTAAAAGGTGATGACTAAATTCCTTCACTTTCCTTCGCACCTAGACCCTACGCCCATCCTTTCTCGGTTCTAATGACGTTGACCTCAACGAGCTGAAAAACATATCTCCAGAGAAAACGTGGATCTTGTTCTATTAGTCTACTGGTTGGATCATGCAGAACAGTGTTTTGCTAGCTTCACATTTTTTGGATTTATTAGTGTTTAATAAACAAACAAATTATAGGAACAAGTAAACGCATACTACTTCAAACGACATATATAAACTCAAATCAGATTTTAGGACTCGGAAAATAGAACTTTTACATCTTTCAGAACGAAGGTTTCGTCCTTCAGTTGGTAACTGTAACGCAGTTTACAATTAGTACTAGGCCCATATATGATACGAATAATTCAATAAATTGACTTAACTTTCTTCCAATGACAACGATTTTCGATTTGTATCCTGAATCAGCAGTAACATGGTTTTAGCTCTCCAAACATATTATTGTCGTTAGGTAAAACAACCCGGACTGTTTTACGAAATATTTATCCAAGATATATATTGTTTCGATGATTTTGCACCTATTAGAATGGTTAGATGTATTTTTTAAAAAAATTATTTATTTATTTATTTTTGCTTGTGCCTTTATGCCTCGTCGACGTCTGGGTCATCAGAGGTGAGAAAGGACAGATGGGAAGGAACTGGAATATGGAATGAATTCAGTAATGGCCTTTTTGAAGGAACAATTCACCTGTTTTGAGAAAACCATCGAAAACCAGGATCTGGATGGTCGGACGGGGATTCGAACCCACGTCCTCCCAAATGCGAGGCGAAAACGTTAACCGTTCACCCACCACGCTTTGTGACGTGTTGTCACAGTAACCTCTTCGATCTACCGTTTCACCTGAGAACAACGGTTGTCGAAACGTCATTCGTATTTAAACTTACCCGACTGAATTCCCGACAATAGTTTTTAGAAGCTGTGCGCCGGGGAATACTCAGTTCTCACTATATTACTTTAACCAGATACGGAAATTATTTTTTTAAATTAGAGGAACTGATGTGATTTCTAGGCCAATTAAATTCACGTAACAATTAGCTGACTTGAGGAATAATGGGTGTCATTTCGATATTCGGCAGGTTCGAGTCATTCAATCGGCAGGTGCCATGTTGTTAATCTAAGGTTTAAAAACATATTACCAGATAAATATACATTAGAACTGATGGATATCGTTAGAATGATGTTAAATTTCTCTTAAATTCACGCTATTACTCCTCAGCAGATGTGGAAACCATTACACCGGTCGTCATTTACTACATAGTCAGATTCTCTCTGTCCATCTTTAATATTTCTTAATCGCTTCAAAACCAACTATGGAGCAATCTGGTGTAGTTTAAGGTAAGGTAGACTATTTTAGTTCCTTTCCCAGCCATGAACAAGCGTACGTAGACTGTGGAAGACTTTAGTAACAGTAAATCCTGCATGTCTGATTATTCAAGGATAATATTTACTCATTGTAAGCTGGAGCTTCCTAACTCACTTAGAATGTTCTATTCGGCCAATTAAAAGCACAACATCATTCGGACCATAACTATTCGTTATTCTAACGAATGATTGTGGTGATGGTTTACTATCAGAAGTTACGTTGTTTGCAGATGACATAATGCTTATAACAGAATCAAAACGGTAGAAGATTGTAAACAGCTGCAGGGTAATCTGGACAGGATATCTAGCTGGATAGGTAAACATGGGTGAAGATAAACGCAAAAAAGGATCAGCTTTTATGTAGAGACAGATAAAAAAAATTAAAGGTTAGTTATGATTATAGAGTAGGGAAAGAATTGTTTGTTTTTTCAAATGTAAATACCTTGACGTAATATCTGATAACAACTCAATTGGGCAGGATTCTTTGGAGAGGTAGTGGGAAAATTTTTCAAAATCCTTCACTCATTGGATAGAGTGATGATGCGATTTACCGGCGAAGTGAGGGAATTCGGTTACAAAACTTCAGTCAGACCATTGCTTGAATGTCGTGGTGTAGTATGGAGTCACATTTTGGGTATCAAATACAGAATTGGGGAAGGGTGCGGAGAGGGACAGTTATAATAATCGTAGAAAACAATCAGTAACAAATATACTAAATTAGCTGGAATGGCATTAATTGGAAGATAACAGGATGTTGAACAGAGTCATGAGTGTTTACAAGACGTATATTGGTAACAAAGCGTGGAAAGATATTCTACATCTACATCCATACTCTGCAATTCACAAACATTGTGGGTGGCACAGGATGCTAAGCACCAATCTTAAGCCTGCACATTCCAATCCATCCCGAATAGCACGAGGAAAAAAAGAATACATAAAAGCATTAGTACGGCATCTTATTTCTCGAATCTTATCCCTCCCAAATAGGTTGGCGGAAGAAGTAGTTCACTGCACTCGTAGGTCATAGAATTTCGCAGATTCTCCAATAAATTCAAACGAAAATGACGTCTGTCTTCCAAATGATCCCAGTCCAATCCATGTATCAATTCTGTGACGCTTTCATAAGGGCTGTAACAATAAGTCACGAATCTAGCGGCTCTCCTCTGTACCATCTCCACTGAGTTAATCAGGCCCTTGCGATTCGGATCCCAAACTCCACAACAGTAATCCAGATGCGGACGCACTAGTGTTTTATACGCTATTTCCTTTGTATTAGAATTCCTCAGAATACGACCTATGCATCGTAATTTAGAATTAGCTTTGTCTACGACGGTAGTTACCTGTATGTGCACGTCCCATTTCATGTTGCTTTGTACTATCACCCCCAGATATTTCAGGGAATCAACCATGTCAACAACTGAATTGTTTACTTTGTAGTCGTGAGCAAACAGATTCTTTTTGTTACTTATTCGCATTGCCTTACACTTTTTGCAATTAAGTGTAAGCTGCCATTTACGGCACCATTCGGAAATAGCATCCAAATCGCGCTGAGTTTCTAAGCAATCATCAGAGCACCTTATTTCCCTATAGATAACTGCATCGTCGGCAAACAATCGCAACCAGCATTTAACATTGCCACCTAGATTGTTTATATATAAAAAAAAGAAGTTGTCCTATTACACTTCCTTGAGGAACGCCAGAAGTAACATTTAGCTTAGAAGAGGCTTCCCCGTCAACAACGACATACTGTGATCGACCAGTTAGCAAATCACGTATCCATTCCCAAATCTGATCCGATATGCCTTATGCTCGAATCTTCGCTAAAAGTCGGTTGTGTGGCACAGAATCAAAAGCTTTATGAAAATCCAAAAAAACTACATCAACTTGCGAACCTGCATCGATAACTTTCATTATGTCGTGGGAAAGTAGGGCCAATTGTGTTTCACACGATCTCTTCTTCCGAAATCCGTGTTGACATGGTGTAAGTAACTCGTTCTCATCTAGAAACTTCATTATGTTCGAGCATATGACATGTTCCAGAATTCTGCTGCAGACCGATGTTAGAGATATGGGTCGATAATTCCTAGGATCACTCCGATCTCCTTTCTTGAAAGCAGGAATTACCTTGGCTATTTTCCAGTCAGAAGGTACTTTTTTCTTTTCTAAAGATATGGAATACATCTGACAGAAATGGTTCAATTTCCTCCGCGTATTCTGAAAATGCTCTTACCGGTATACCACCAGGACCTGGCGCTTTACCCCACTTCAGGAGCTTTAATTGCTTTACAATACTTACGCTATCAATTTCAACCGGATCCATCTCTAATTCTACACGATGTGGTAAAGTGGGAAAGTTTTCCATTTTTTCCTGCGTGAATGAATTTTTATATTCAGTGATAAATACGGTAGCCTTGTCGCGGCTGTCGTCAACTTCCCGACCCTCTTGTATTAGCACTGGTATATTGTTGTCGGTACCACTAACTTTTTTTACATTCGACCAAAATTTCTTAGGGTTTTCGGTCAGGCTCTTAGAGAGGGGATTGCAACGAAAGTAATTAAAGGCGTCACGCATCGCATTCTTAACATGACCCTTTATCTAATCTAACTTATCTAAATCGGTGCGCTGCATCGACCTTCTTGATCGTGCATGTATCTTCCTTTGCTTTTTAAGTAACCGTTTAACGTCACGTGTATATCAAGGGGGATCATTCCCTTCCCTGATTGTCCGTTTCGGTATATGCAAGTCCATAAATTCCCTGACTATGCGGATAACTCAAGATATCTTCAAGAAAGAAGATAGCACAAGGCGTATTAGAGGAAGCATGGCAAAGGTATCGAGGGTCGGAAAACTTCCACCCTAAAGTCTGCTTCCACCAACAGCCCACAAAATTAAGCCCCCATCCGTTCAGGTCATTTGATGAACGTAAGGTTCAGCACAGGGGGTATTGTGACGGTCCGACCGTTTCTGTACTTTGTAACAGATAAATTTTCTGATAATTTAATATTTTAGATCAAAATTTCTTGTATTGATATCTTTTAAGCATTTCATCTTGGCAGATTCGCTCTGAACAAAGAATTAGTTATAAAAGCAAACATTTATTTTAACATATAAAACATACCTTCGATTATAAACAGAATTGACAATTATTTTCTTTTTACATGATGATCAAATATAAAACAACACTGTATACCATGGGCGCCACACTACATGAGACTACTATATGCTTATGCTTACACGCTGTTAATACTCAATACAAATTGTCCGATTAGCTCAAATAATAAACAATTTTATAGGCATGTGAAGTTCTCATCTGGTGAATTGCTTCACCCAGGAACGTTTACTGGAGTCTTGATCCCTAAACATTTTCAGTGGTAAAAATATAATCACCTTATCCTGTATGAGGTTGTGCATAGGCGCACCAAGCCACGGTATCCTTTGTCGAACCACAGATTCAACCGCTGCGCCAAGCAACGTAAACTTTGTTAAACCATAGGTTCAACCACTGCACTACTTCCCGCTGAAAACACACTTAGACTCATAACTTTACACTTCCTAACACAGCTTCTGATCTGCACCCACTGAGAGGTGGCACAGAGGACTTGCTTGTTCGGCCACCTATGGCTCAGTGTCCCTCTTCTTCCGGCGACCGACGCACCCTTTGTCTCTTTTGGCGGGCGAAATTCCATCGGCCAATTAGGTGTCTAAGCCGCTGGTCAACCCCCACCGTTCGCCATGAAAGGAGAGAACACACCTCAATATTCTGTCAATAGGTGGCATACCCTGTCTCATCCAGCCACTCTTGCCATTCACAACAAAAACTATGGAGTGATCCTATTCACTACAGTATAAGCCGCTTATTTATATCCAGTGGTAGCAATCTTTCGACCATAAGGCCACAGTTTCTGAGTGAACCGAAGTTACAAACGATCTGGTAGAACGAATTCATTGGTTGTGTGTTGTGATAATCCACTCACTTTGCTACACTTCTTCACCTTAAAACTCATTTTTTGTATACCTAAGAACTCACTATTTTATTAGTTTTAGATTATTTTTTTGGTTTAAATCACTAATAGTCAACCTGATCCCTACAGCTCACTAGAGTGCGTTCCAGCTTTCATGGTGGCTGACAGGGGTTTTGTCTGATACTGAAATACTTTAATTTTTTTATATATAAATGTAAATGACCTTTTTTTAAAAAAAAAAATCATAGTGATTAGGTTATGTTAATTTGCAGCTCCAACGAGCTAATAAAACTACATCAACTACTTTGTTATAATTTATTGGAAAGAAAATTTCAGCACTGTAATGAATTATCATCTATAAAAGATAATATAACTCCAGAAAATACTGATACACTCTTTACTCACCTTAACGATCTTAAATTGGACGATTTTTTTTTTTGTTTTTTACCGATATAACTTCTCAAGAAAAACTGTTAGAAATTATATATTATTAAAAAAGTAAATATATATTCGATAGTGGTGGATACGAACATCTGTTGCGAAGTAAAAAATAGCTGTCTTACATCTAAATATATGGAAAATGATATTCAGTTTACTGATACCATTCCCTTATATCTTCTGTAATCAGGCCTTAGTACTGTTAATCATTTTATGACCAAAGAAAGAAACCACCTGAACATTTCTGAAAGAGGAGACGTGCGTTAGTTCCTTACCAAAATTGAGCGAGATTTCCAGTATTTAGTTTCACAGTATCAGCCTCTGGGGTCTGATTAATAAATTAAGTAATTAGATGTAATTTTGCCACGCTCATGCTTCTATGTAGCCCTACGCAAAGTACAAATTAAATAGAGATTTAAGTACAGTAAGATTTATTCTGACAAACTAGTTAAAGACCGTCATTAACTGTTTGGTAAGCAAATATTACTACTTTCTTTAACATGCTGTAACTGTACTTTATAAATTTTATAAAGTTACTTCTCTACTTTAAAAATCACCATTGCTGTTGAACAGCTAGGTGGTTGGAAAATTTACCACTAACATAGGTACAAAAGTGGGTGGTAGGTTAAAAAAGGTTGACTACCCCTGGTTTAAATCGACCTACCGAGGTCCGATAATGATAGATTGATGTGACCCTATATACTTGACCCTGGACGAAACATTTATCTACCTGAACCTTTTAGCGAACTGGAAACTGGTGTAACCGTTTGACGAGACCCTGATTAACGTCTCAGGTTTATATCTAGCTCGTGAATAACGAAACGCATAATAAAACTTTTGTGTTACCCTTGACAGAGGCTAGGAGGCAGAAGAGCAGACAATAGGTCCTCCACCTTTCAATTAACACTCGAGCTCGAGGGGCTAGTAAATGAGCGCGCTGTCCATCTGCTTGTGTGAAGGAGTCGCCGTGAATATGGAATGACGTCGGAGCCGCCACCCCGCTCATATCCACAGCAAAGAAAAGACGCGGGGAATTGGGGGCAGCCTTTGGGGAGATCTGTGGGAATGAGGCCCGATTCTTAGGGGGCGCATGAATATTCAGGCACTCCAGTGGCTGCCTCCCGCCCTGATGAATACCAGACAAGGCGTGTAACCAGCATATTGTCCGACGCATCAAACATGCACGCGGCATCTCGCTGTGTGTACACTGTACAGGCAGCCATGTGGCGCTAGCTGCACTGTTTGCGGTTTCCCGCAGGAGCAAAGTGGAAACCGGCCTTCCTGATTCTTGGTGCATTGTTTAGGTACAGCCAAGCTCACCATTAATTGCGGCGCATAAAGGCTACAGTGGAAAGATGTACTGTACATACCTTAGTCATCAGTGGCAGATTGATCTAACAAGGGGAGCCCACCAATTAAAAAAATTCAGATTCAAATCGTACTGCGTGGAATAAAACCTCGGGGTCCGAGGTGTGATGTGTCAAAGAGCTAACACGCCCTTCTTCACCGTTGTCGAGAAAATCGGCATTGAAATATTCCGTGGCGTTCAAATACTTTATGCTTTAGGTAAATTTAAAGGGGCGCTTCGTTGGATCGAAACTCGTTGCTGGCAATCTTTTTTGTTTATTTATTTATTCAAATATATACACAGATAATTCTCGTCAATCAGTTTCAACAGTTATGCGTATAATAAGTTTTTTAAATGCCTTTGTTGTGGATAAACGGACGGCACCTCGTTTCGACCCTTCCGACTCCTGGTGAGGGATGAAACAACTTTCCTTCAACTGCAACGGTCGAGTAACAATATTTGTACTTCATACATGTCCCAGCAAATATTTCTATGCATAATTCTTTAAATTGATTGCCAGGAATTATCTCTATGCACATTTGCCAGCAACGAGATTCGAAACGGCAACGACTGGCTTGTGAGGCAGATAGTTTGCTCGCTGTGCCACGCGCCTTTTTAAATTTCCAATTACACTGAAGAGCCAAAGAAACTGGTACACCTGCCTAATATCGTGTAGGGCCCCCGCGAACACGCAGAAGTGCCGCAACATGACGTGGCATGGACTCGACTAATGTCTGAAGTATGCTGGAGTGAATTGAAACCATGCATCCTGCAGGGCTGTCCATAAATCCGTAAAAGTACGAGGGGGTGGAGATCTCTTCTGAACGGCACGTTGCAAGGCATCCCAGATATGCTGAATAATGTTCATGTCTAAACTCAGAAGAGTTTTCCTGGAGCCACTCTGTAGCAATTCTGGACGTGTGAGGTGTCACATTGTCCTGCTGGAATTACCCAAGTCCGTCGTATTGAACAATGGACATGAATGGATGCAGGTGATCAGCCAGGATGCGTATGTACGTGTCACCTGTCAGAGTCGTATCTAGACGTATCAGGGGCCCCATGTCACTCGAACTGCACACGCCCCACACCATTACAGAGCCTTCACCAGCTTGAACAGTCCCCTGCTAAGATGCAGGGTCCATGAATTCATGAGGTTGTCTCCATACACGTACACGTCCATCCGCTCTATACAATTGGAAACGAGACTCGTCAGACCAGGTAACATGTTTCCAATCATCAACAGTCCAATGTCGGTGTTGAAGGACCCAGGCGAGGCGAAAAGCTTTGTGTCGTGCACTCAGCAAGGGTACACGAGTGGGCCTTCGGCTCCGAAAACCCATATCGATAATGTTTCGTTGAATGGTTAGCACGCTGACACTTGTTGATGGCCCAGCATTGAAATCAGCAGCAATTTGCGGAAGGGTTGCACTTCTGTCACTTTGAACGATTCTCTTCAGTCATTGTTTTTCCGTTCTTGCAGGGTCGTTTTCATGCCACAGCGATGTCGACGATATGATATTTTACCGTATTCCCGATATTCACGGTGCACTCGTGAAATGGTCGTACGGGAAAATCCGCACCTCATCGCTACCTCGGAGATGCTGTGTCCCGTTTCTCGTGCTCTGACTATAACACCACTTTCAAACTCACTTGAATCCTTATAACCTACCATTGTAACAGCAGTAACAGATCTAACGCCTGCGCCAGACACTTGTTGTCTTATATAGGCGTTGCCGACCGCAGCGCCGTACTCTGAGTGTTTACATATCTCTGTGTTTGCATACGCATACCTATACCAGATTCTTTGGCTCTTCAGTGTATTTGATCGCCACGACAACTAATACCATTAATGACATCAAAAGGTCACAGAAATAACTAGACCCAGCGAAAACAGGTAAATAATATTTTCGGATTATACAAATCGTTATTGGACCGAAGAAAATTATATGGTCTATGCGACTGTATGTTTTTTTTTGTATTTTAATATAAGAACTGTGTTAGTGGCGTATAATTACCAGACTTACTGCCAGAGCAGTGATATCAATAAATCGCCGTGTAAATGAGAAGCGACGCTTGGGACAGGGCCTTTCTTTCGCAGCTCCTTCCCTCCCCCCTCGTCGACAACACATATGCCGTCAGAGAGGTGATAACCCTCATCTCGGCAGTGTATAGCGCATTGTGTGTCGCATGCAATATGCACACGCCTCTCCCCCTGCCGCCACTGTTCGCTTCGCCCCCTCGCCGGGGTACATCTTCAGCTAAGAGACAGCGCAGAATGACGCAAAGGCGACTTTGATGTTCTCGCACTGAGTGTGTTCGGTTAAAATGTTTACGGCGGACTTGGAGGATTTTTATTTTATTTTTGTACTGCCAAATGACCATATTTCTTTATAACTAGAAAAATGATTGTTTCCGTCACCAATTCCAGAGGTTTGTAAATGTCATTAACCTAATGCTGTAACTCGGATATTTTGCTGTCTCTTCAACCGAAACCTCCTAAAAACCGCAATCAGGAGGAACCTAGTGCCATTGTACCTCCTCGATGCAATGTACGGAGCCACACTCACGGGTTCTATTCTTATTATTATTTATTTAATATTTTATGCAGACAGACCTATAAAGATCACACAAAACTTGGTCATTTTCTCTCTGAGTTTCGTTTCCCATTCTAGTATTCTCGCATCCGTTTACTGAAGGCAAGTTTTCTCTCTGCTGTCCAAGTTGCACCGGTCTTTATGGCTTTGGTTTCTGGCATTATTATTATTATTAGTCATTATTGCCCTCGAGGACAGTGTTTAAACTCAAGTCATTCACGATTAATCAGTTTTTATTTTTCCTATTTGTCTTCTTCCTCTTCTCTCCCAAAACCTCTCCACACATTCTGTGTGTTTCTGTTTCCTTTGTTCTATACATTTTGTTCCTGTTTTCTAGTGTACTTTAAATTTTGTGTTCATAATTTTATTCCGTCCCCATTACTGTGTCATTTCCTTGCTGACCCCTGCATGAATTAAGCCCTGTTCTATTTCATATAACCAACTCGTTCTTTTTTATTTAAAAAAATCAACTGTATCTGTAGAAAGATATAAAAATACAGGACATACGTTTTCTGGATCGTATGCGCGACAGTATGCGCGACAATTTGTGTTTGAGGATGTTGCAGAATTCATTAAACTAAGGGTCGCCGGCCGTTGTATCTCCGTTGACTGCGTCCAATCGTAACGGACTGAGGTATGTTTGGCCGCGAACATATGCGATCGTTTAATTACACATGTGTACACACGGTGATTAATGACTATGCCGGCTTCAAGCTGGATGCGATCCAAGTCCATTTCCTCGCCCAGTGTTTGCCCTCAGATCTTCGGTTATTAAGAGGATCAGCGACCTAATCACAGGACAGCATTTGCCTCCGACTGTTCTCATTGCTTCCAATACACATACACTGTCTGATCGAAAGTATTTGGACACTTATATGAAACTGCACTAGACTTTACACTATCAAGTTCTCGATTATTGGAATTAATGTGGGTTGAGCTGATCATTTGCTTTTATGACGGCTTTAACTCTGCTGGGGAGACTTTCAATGAGGTATCTGAATGTCCACTGAGGAGTGGGACTTTTTTATTTTTTATCTCAAATCCTTCAAGTGTTATTTCCCAACACGTAAACTTTTGCCCTTGATAAATTATAAGGTATTTTCATCATTTTGCTGAGAATGTATGGCTAAGTGAAAAATCTGATCGCTGTAATGTTAGATAAATTAAACAGATCGATTGTGAAACAACAGCAAATTTTACCGAACGTGGTGGGTGAGCGGTAACACCCTGACCTCGCATTCGGGAGGACGAGGGTTCGAATCCACTATCGAGCATCCAGATATAGGTTTTCCATGGTTTCCCCAAATCACTCCAGCCGAATGCCGAAATGCTTCCTTCAAAAGACCATGTCCGAATTCCTTACCGTTCCTTGTCCCCAGTCCCATCCCGCCTCTAATGACTTCGACGAGGCGTAAAGCCATAGGGAAAAAATCCTGCAAATTTTATGACTATAAGAAACACAATATTGATTATTGATGCGGCCACTGAACTTGGACGGTGAGTGGTGGCGCTGGGGCCTGCCATTCGGGAGGACGTGGGTTGTAATTCCCGTACGGACATCTAACTTTCGGTTTTCCATGGTTCCCACAAATGGCTCCAGGAGAATACTGGAACTGTTTCTTCAGAAGGTCACTTCCCGTTTCTTGTTTTAAAACTTCTCCCACCTCTACTGTCATCTTTGTCGACGAAGCGTAAAACCCATAGCAAAGAAAAAAAAGTTATGACTCTAACGACTCATCTGTCTACTGGACATGCGAAATGGCAAAGACGACTTAATTAATTTAACCATCAATTGAACTAACAATGCTTATACTCAACTTGAACAGAAGATGCTTTTCGAAATAACTTCTAAATAATCTGGAGTATTCGGTCTCGTTAAATAACTATAGTTGTGTAATCGTCTAATACAAATTGTTAATATTCAGTTGAGAATACTAGTTCTGAAGATAATCGATAATCTAACCTAATTTCAGGATTACATTCGGAAGGATGCGTATTCGAATCGCCATCCGGCAATCCAGATTGGAGTTTTCTATGGTTTCTCTAAATCACTCCAAGAGGCCATGGCCGAATTCCTTCCCGTTCCTTGCCCCAGTCATTTTCCGCCTCTAATGACCACGGCGCCGACAAGGTCATAAGCAAAAAGAGATAGATATATATAAAGAGGTGAAGTCCAAAGCAAACTGTGGCAACACGCATTGACTCAAAACAGTATATACATGATCCATTTTTTCTTACATCCTGACAGAACGAAGCTTCTAAACTCAAGGTATAGGATACAATCAAAAGTTATTGAAATATTTCCCCCAGCTTTTAAGAATCATGGAAAATCAAAATCACCCCCATAAAAGTCGCCTAAAACACATTAAAAATATAACTGCGAAATGGTCAAGTTACTGTTTGAAATGTTAAGCGTGAAAACTGGAAACGATAGGAACAGGTACTTTGTAGTTTTACCTTACTATGAAAGTAAAGACGTGAAGTAAATCCGTGTCTCACATCGACAATTAATTTAAAATTATTATAAAAATTTAATTCGCTACTAATTTTTGTGATTATCAGAATCAACTAAATGGATTAGTTTATGAAATACGGTTACAGCTATATAACAAGCCATTTTTTTTTTAATATAGAAGAAACGTATCATTGGGAATAGATTGAAAATGAAGAATGGAAAGGCAACTGGGACGTATAATATTCCATCGGAGATGTGGAAGATGCTTTGATCAGAATCAACTCAGTTCCTGGCAGGTCCTTTTAACAAGGTCACAGACCAAGATGAAACTCATAATACTTAAATGATTCTTATGACTTCCGAGGCCGTCTTTGTACATGATTTATAGCTTTACGGGCTACGCCGCGTCGTTTATTGGATTATCTAAGCTTTCGGCATAGCTTATTATACTTGTTTCACAGTGTTACAATACCACTTTGGAAAGGGTGATACGTTAAACAGCTCTAACTATAGATCGATTCGACTACTTCGGTCTATAGTAACAAATAAATGTCAGCTTATGACAGTTTCGTTGGTAAAATACAACTTGATAAACACCTCGGTAATTAATTAATTCATCCTGTCGCCAATTGGTGATGATTACCTTTAATTACTTCGTTCTCCAATTCACAGGTTGCTGTCGTTGGTCACCAGATGACTTTAACTTTCACCAAAGATTAAATGACTACTGCTTTAAATAAACTAAATAGTTCTATGAAATGACAACACAGACGGATCAGTTATCACTTCATATTTATTTCTCCGTGAGTTCCATGATTATATTACACGCGGATAAGGCACTAAACTCGTCCAAAGAAATTGAAGCACAAATACACCAATATTCTAGTGACTGTAAGACTGCTTGAAAACTCAAAAACAAATACCAAAAATCTTCTAAAAACAACTGACTGACAACTAACTCTGCTTCCTATGTCTGTGCGTTTAAACAGATGCCATAGAAAATACAAAGAGTGCCGACAGACTTTTCTCGAGCATGGCCGCATTTAGGGTCTGTAGGCCCCTAGGCTACACCTGTGGTGCGGGCCCTTTACGATCTGTGTGTAGGCTCATACGCTATAATTGTGGTGCGGGCCCTACATATATTTAGTCCAAAATATAATAATATATAATGATAATAAAAATATGCGAGGGTAACTTACTGAAGAATCAAAAGTTCATAACGTGCTTTCTGTATCGTTTCCGAGACTTAAGTGAACGATGTTATCTACATCTACATATATACTCTGCAATTCACAAAACTGTGGGTGGCAGAGGGTGCTCAGCACCAAAGCTAATCTCTTTGCTGTTCATTCCAATCGCTAATGGTTCGAGGGAAAAAAGAATTCATATAAGAATCAGTCCGGCACCTTATTTCTCTAATTTTATCTTTCCTGTCCTTCCGACTCAAATAGGTTGGTGGAAGAAGTATTTCACTACACTCGTGAGCGAAAGTGGGAGTACACACGTTTAACAATAAGTTTAAACGAAACGTGTGTCGTCTGTCTACCAGAGGCTCCCAGCCTAGTCTACTAATCAGTTCTGTGACGCTTTCATAAGGACTGTAGCAAGCGGTCACGAATCGCGCGGCTCTTCTCTGTACTTTCTTTATACTTTCGATCAACCCCTTACGAAACGGGTCCCAAATGGCATAACAATAATCCAAATGTGGACGCACAAGAGATTTGTGCGCTATCTCCTTTGTTTGTTCATTACAATTTTTCAAGATTCGACCTATGATTCGCAGCCTAGAATTTGCTCTACCTACTAACGAATTAATGTGTATGTCCCATTTCATGTTCCTTTGTAGTGTTACTCCCAAATATTTCATAGAATCGACCATATCAATAACTGTATTGTTTAACTCGTATTTCTGAACAATTGGATTTTTTTGTTAGTTATGCTCATTGTCTTTCACTTTTTACAATTTAGAGTAAGTTGCCACTCACCAAGCCAAAATAACATCCAGATCACGCTGAATTTCTAAGCAATCGGCCAAATTTCTTACTTCCCGATAAATAACCGCATCATCAGCCAACAATCTAAAAAGGCTTTTCACTTTGTCTCCGAGATCGTTTATAAAAATTAAGAAAAGAAGTGGTCCTATTACACTTCCTGAGGTACACCCGATGTAACATCTAGATTAGAAGAACTTTCTCCTTCAACGACAACATACTGCTACCGACCAGTTAGAAAATCCTTTATCCATTCACAAAGCTGATCCGATATACCGTATGCTCGAAGCTTCGCTAAAAGGCGGTTGTGTGGCACAGAGTCAAAGGCTTTCTGGAAATCTAGAAAAATTGCATCTACTTGTGAACCTGCATCGATAACATTCATTACGTCGTGTGTAAATAGGGGCAGCTGTGTTTCACATTATCTTTTCTCCCGAAATCCGTGTGGATTTGTTGTAAGCAAATTATTATCATCTAGAAAATTTATAATGTTGGAGCATATAATATGCTCCATAACTCTACTACAAACAGATGTTATAGATATGGGACGATAGTTTCCAGGATCACTTCGATCACCTTTTTTGAAAATCATGTTATCAAGTTATCAAGTGATGCTTGCATGTTTAATTTGTTGATTGATGATCGATAGATAAGGTGCTGCCTATTTTAGCGGTGTTGTTGCAACCGAATACCCTCAGCAAAATCCCGCGGAATAAGAAACTCAAAAGTTTTAGTAGAAATATGAAACAATATTCCTACTCTTTAGGATAAAGGCAAACGATAATACTGGTAGATGATCAACATCACCAAAACACGCAATAGAGAAACATTAAAAAGACGATATTGATTATTCACCACGCATGTCAACAAGATGACTGCGACTAATATATTTTTATTTTCATTTTTGTCTACCTCTACAGTTCCTACCTTCGACCATTCCTTCCACTAACAAATAAACTAATCGTTAAAATGTGACTCCTCATCCTGTCTCTTCTTTCTGTAAAACTCTTACACATGCTTCTTCTTTACTCACCCATCATTTCGTACTTTACTTGTCCACTTAATTTTCAGCTTCCTAATATCACTCTACATTTCAAATGCTTTTCAATACAGTTGAAATTAATAGTAAACTATAAGATCCGCGCGAAAATTTCGCGAATAAAATACGATTAATAGTGAGGATGGCGGTTATGTAATAGGATGAAAGCAGAACCGCCTCATTTGTAACAATTGTTTACTTGTTTAGTGTAATGTGTACGTAACAAAATACTTACAACATATTACGAAACAATTAGGAAAATTTTTAATATATGTGAATCGTATGTATGACAAACTGTCACTTACCTTGAAGGAATACAACTGACTCAAACAAAATACACACAACATATCCATATCTCTTTGATATGTGTTGCTGTGATCAGAGTCCGCGAGAAAATTTCACAAATAAAAGTTTATATAGGATTTCTATAGTTAAACAGAAATGTTTCCGTCACAGAAAAAAATATTGTACCAAAGACACTCAATTCATATCTCTGCGATATGTGATGCAACCTTGTCAACACCAGTGAAGCAGTTTATTATATATCTGTTACATGTGATGCTGCTATTTAGCGGTTTGATCTGAACGTTCATGGTTACTGCTTTTGCTCTGTAAGCGTCAAATCTGAAAAATTTCTTTCTTAATTTATGATTTTACTTAAGTGGAGACCTTAGTCTTTAAAACGGTATGTCATTTAGCGATTTCGTTTAGCTATCAACGGAGATAAATGGCTCTTAACAAAAACACATTGTAGAAATAATGATACTTTTGAGCTTTAAGGGTCAAACTACACAAAAAAAAAAAAAAAAAAAAAAAAAAATGCTTTCATAAAATATGAAGTGACAAAAGCGGAGACTTTGTTTTTTTTTTATATATGATACCTCATTTATCGATTTTGCTTAGATTTCAAGGGAGACAAATGATTTGTGGCAAAAAAAAAAACAACAAAAAAAAAAAAACAAAAAAAACAACAACAACAAACACACTTTAGAAATAATTATATTTTTGCCCTTTAAGGATAGAATTCGGAACAATTCCTTTCTTAAAATTGCTGTGACCGAAGTGGAGACCTCAAGCTTTAAAATGACACCTCATTTTCCAATTTGCCTTGATACAAAAAAATACCTGTTAGGAATAATATATGTGATTGGATGTGCAGATTGTAACACCCTCCGATTTCAATGGATCTGCATCCACACTTGGCCCAAGTCGGACTCCAACCGACGATTCTACAGTGTGAGGTCTGCTCGCAAAGGCGTCTGCTGCTGGGACCGACAGTGCTTTGACATATCTAGGTGTATAAGTTATCAGAAACGCTCGAGTTTACCTTAGTTGATATTCGACGTTGTTTTATGAGCTCCCCTGTGACACGCGCCAGAAGCTGCCGAGAGCTGTTGACAAAGTCTCGTGTCTGTTGAGCTGAGCTGGTGCGCGTGTGACGAGATGCCGAGGCAGATAACAGGTAGATCCCCCCAGCAGGTGGGGTCGGGGCAGTGGTGGGAATGGACAGGTGCTTACAAGAGGCACGAGATACACATCGGGCAGAGGTCTCTGAGTGGCCCAAACATGTCGGCGAGCAGCAACAGCTCCTGTCTGACGCTCCGGAAAGATAAGAGGACCGTCTGTAAACCCGTCTTCTGTAAGCGCGACGGTACCCCTTGGCATTCACAAGTCTTCTAGTTTTTATTTGTTTTTAAAGTGAAAACTTCTATAAGCGCTGTTTGACGGGGGTATATCTATGAGTCCGCCACTTCCCGTCACCGACATGCTGTGACGTGATGCGCGTATGATATTCACCTTGGACGTTTTTTGGATGGGAGTTCGCGTCACCAACATGCTGTAACAGCAGTATATCTGTAGCTATAAGTATGACGTGCTGCGCTTAGAAAGCAGTGAAAGCTCGTATAGATTCTACTTGTATATAATATAAAAAATTGATTTTTTCCCCAATGTTCTTCATACAAACACACAGTGTTTATCCGATTTTGATGGAACTTTGCATACGTATACTTTAAAACAAATAGAAAAACACTGTTTACGTTTGATTTACAAAATCTAAAACCTCTCCTCCTCCCCCCCCCCCCCCCTCCCGGCCCCACCTTAATTGCGTTTAACGTTGTTCGTACAAACCCACAGTTTTCACCCGATTTTCGCAGTACTTAGCACACGTATATCTAAAAATAATACGGTCTGGTAGCTCAGCGGTTAACTCGCTTACTTTAGAAAGTTTCTCTCTCTGCTCGCGGGTTCAAATCCCGTGGCAAGCAGATATTTTTAGGAGCTTTATTTGATTATACGAGTTACGCCCGGACGTTCATGGTTCTAATTCCACGTTAAGCTCTAACAGCCCCTGAGGAAAGGAATTGGCCTTCCTGCCTCTGAAACAATACCTTGGTACATATCCCTCGGGAAGATTCAACCAACCTTCGGGATGTGGACTAAATTAGATTTTTAGTTTTTTTAAATGAAAAGTCCTTTAGGCACGTTGGTTGATTTTTGGATCGGTAAAATCTTATGAATTCGCGTCACCGACATGCTAATGTTAACAGCATATCTGTTGCGATATCGTGGCTCAATTGTTGACTGAATGGGAAATAAAAGGTCCCCGGTTCGAATCCCTATCTCTGCGGCGATTTTCAGAGACCCTTAACCCGACCTTGTGTGAAGTACGCCAGAACGCTTCCGTGGTTCGGATTCCACGTTAAACTGTAGGTCTCCTCCAGCTGGTAACACTACCGGGTTAGGTTAAGGCGGCCATCCTTAAGACAGGAGTGGAATGTCCAGCCCATAGAAATCCAATCGCCAGGTCATTACGATCAGACGGAACTATTGTTATTTAGTGTATGTGTAGCTGTAAGTATGACATGTTGCGTGTTTGATAATCATTGTATATATATATATATATATACATATATATATATATATATATATATATATATATATATACTTTACACAATACCAAAGGTAGGAAGTGAGTTTTAGACGTCCCGGCTCAAGTCAACATGTGATTGAGAACAAAGAAAATCATATACCATTTTAATTATTGTCATTAACTTTGTCACCTTGCCCTTCCATACAAAAAATATAAAGTATTTTCTCAGTCACCTTTAGTTACCAAATTCCAACAAGGAAATTCTTTCATGGATAATATACGTAATTATTCCGTGTGGTTGTAATGATACTGTGGCACTGTTTCTATTGACTGCGCATTCCGCCCTTGCTTTAGCCGCCTTAACCTAACCTAAAAGTACTACAAGGTACAGGGGACCTACAGTGTAACGTGGAACCCGAGCCATGGAAACGTACTGGCCTAATTCACACTGCACAGTAATCTGTGCTGGAGGTGAAGGTCGGGTGAAGGGTGTATGAAAATCCCAGCCGACACAGGGATTCGAACCGGTGTCCTTTCAATCTCCAGTAAGGCGCCTTAACCACTGTGCCACCACACCGCTCCTCTTTCACAGATCAGAATGGGTACTGAAGCCAATACTACTTCAGGCTGTTAAGTGGGTAGCCGATAAGAAACCCTGTAACTAGGTCATTACGTCCACATGAATTTACTCATCTTACCAGCCGCACGTCTCTCTCATGACGTCTTCGTAATTTTGGGGGGGGGGCGAGGGTGGGAACCTTCTCGTGGACACACCCCATAAAAACAAAGGAAGCCACCCCATGGTCAGACGCATGGAGGCGAGTGCTGCCAATTTAGCATTTTTATGGCTAAATGTAGCACATTTTCAATTCATTTAGCATGACAAAATTCAATTTAGCACATAGCATATGTTTCAGCATTAATTAAACGATTTTCTTGAAGTGATAAAATTTTAATATTGTTCATCAATCAGAATAATCTATCACAACGAATTGTTATTAATTATTGCCAATTTTAAATTGATTGTTTTACATATTTTAGAAGTGTAAAGGAAGCATTTGCATAAAATAATATAACAAAGAAATTTTTTAACTAATTTAAATAATTCTGTTGTTATAAAACACTGAACATGTATTGCTTATTCTTATTTTTAACTAAAATATACATTTAAGTTTTTTACACAATTTTCAGGATAAAAAATTACATATTACGGTACATATCTTACTGACGCAAACTAATTAACAATTTCTGCTCTTTTCGTTGCTTAATACGTATGTTTGGTTTTTCTGGTAGTGTTAGAAAATGGTAAAATTACGTTAAGGAAGATCTTTTTTTTTTAAGAATTTTGGAGGTGTACCATTATTCTAGAAAAGTTTTGATAGGTTTACGATTTGGTTGACATTTTAATGGTGGACTTGTGATTGGTAAACAATAAACATGGTAGACACTGAGTTTGGCAGAGATTCCCATGTACAGTGATGTTTTTGGTGGGGTTTTCATGCGGTAGTGTTCGTAAATGGTAGAGAAGTTACTACGTATAACTAAAATTTGTTAGAATTATTTATTGATATAGTTATTTCTGGTAGGATTTCATTTTATCTGGAGTATGTTTAACTGGAGTCATGTTCATGGTAGACCTGTTAATGGTAGAGTTTATTTTTGGCAGAGCTAATTCTGGTAGGCATGTTAATGTGGCCTTTAATTTATTTGGCATTTTTTTCAGTATTTTCCGAAAACTTTAGCATATTTTTGGCATTTTCTAAACGTAGATTTGACATAAAATATTTTTTTGAGTTGGCAGCACTGATTGAGGCTACGAGTTTACGGTGCCACTTTGGAACCTTGCTGGTTCTCTGGCGATCACGCAAAGTCTCAAAAATGTTTATGAAACAAACGAAAACCTATCGATGACAGAGTGATGACACTACTAACCTGAGTCAACGGGGTGGATATCAATAATTTTGCCAAATGTGAGAATCTTGAACGTTGGTCGTGAGCAATTGACTTAATTAAATATCACTCTGCGGACACAACCGATCGTCAGGAACGCTGAGTCGTGAATGTAACAGGAGACTGCAGTCCCCGAGTTGGGTGAGAACTTATCTTGCAGCAGAAGCAGAGTTGCTGTTGTGTTGTGTGCTTAGGAAACCTTTGGTCATCGCAAGCGAGTTCTCCCCAGCCGGCACTAACTGCTAATCGACTTGCAGGCGGTCGCGCAACATCAGCAGTTCTCGTGGCAGGCGAGCCAGGGAACACACCAGACAATCTACCAGAGCGTTCGGATCAGAACGGTCATCACCAGATATTATCACGAGAAATTAGGACCGTTGTGTAAATGTGACTCATTGCGCGATCTCAGAGAGAAACGTTCCAAAAGTGAAATGAATAATATTTATTTTATGCATGATAAAAATGAAGTGATGTTGTAAAATATTGTTAAGATGCTTCTGTTAAGAATCTTTGACAGCAGAGAAAAAATTACGAGTGCTGGTCATGGAGATTAAATAAGAACAATATGGGAGTTAAGATAAATGACGAAGAAGATGGAATGGAAATGGACTGAATAAAACAAAACGATATGAAACTGAAAATGGGGCCAGCTGCCGGGCTATGGAAAGATATTGAATTATGAATCAATATGAACGGCTGCTGCCAAACAAAACACTAATGATGCTAAAGTTGTATAAAGATAATGTTAACAGTTTCAAAAATATTGTATAAAGTGTAATAATATATGGAGCGTTGTACAAAGATATTTTGTCGTGTTGATTTAATTTAAAAGTAGGAATTACGGAAAAATCTCAGATATAGTATAAAAGATAATTGCAGATGGTAAGAAGATGAATTATAACTGGAATACCGAACGCTACAATCTGTCTCAGTAAAAGAAGATGGTAAAGAACGTAATTCCTTTCTTACATAAACTAATAAGAAACACGACCAGGTAAAGAATAGTATTGTAAAATGATTTATAATCATTGTTAAACAACCAGAGAGAGAATTTCAATATTGTTTGCTTGAAATAAGCAAGACCAAAAAGTGTTAAATCATATACGAAGGGAAGGTTATAAAGTCATCCTAGAAAACTCATCCTTGCGGAATAGAAAAGTGTGTGCCTCTTTCTTTTTTCCAGGGATATTAGATTATATTCGCAAGTAATATTTTTTAAAAGATTTATCTGTGACAAGAACGTTACATTAGCTTTTGTTATAATTTCAATACATATTTTTTTTATTCAGGTAGCAAATAACACATTATTTGTACAATAGGATCTATTTGCGCACTCGGGTTTCTACTTCTAGTATAAAATTGGACTTTCTCCGCTCTACCATAATTAGTTTTAACCCATTCCTCCATCAGTGGAACCGTCTCTGGATTCAGCAAATCAAAGGGTCTCCTTTCCTATTGCTTGATGATCTTTGCCCTTTGAACTTCACATAATTAATTTTTTACATTCATTAACTTTCCATAAAAATATTTTAAACATTCATTCATACAGTCGGTAAGGTCATTTACCTCACTAGTTTTTATTTCTCGAACGGTGAGTTCGTAAATTTAATTCTTTGTTCACCTAATTTGCTCTTAATTCCTTTATTCTATTATAAAATATTGTTTTACGGTTCTTTATCGTTTGAAGATTTTTTTTTATTTAATAACTTTACAATAAATACAATGCCAACAAAAACAAATGCCAAACCAACGGATCTTCTAAAGACTCAAATTCTCTCCGTCAGAGATATTAACTTACTGGTTTTTACACGTTATACCTATGTATAGAAGGTCTTAAACTTTTGAAGGGAATGATATTTAAAGATGTTCTTAGAGCAATCGAATGAACTAAAGTCTCATGTAAAGTTAAAAAGACTTATATTCTTCTTATGGAATCAAAACACGTGTCAGCTTAATTATTTTGATGATGAATCTCAAGATTAAAACTGTAATAACAGTCACTACGTCAGATGAGATAGCAAGGAATTTATTTGTATTGAAGGGAAAAGGTAGAGAAAATACGAATAAATTGCTGAATGCACGAAAATGATTGAAGAAGATGAAACCAGAAAGAGATTTTGTATTGTAACCTAAAAGCAGATTGTGATGGAAGAGAAAGGGTGGAGATGAACAATTAAAGAACCAATGTTTATTTTTGTGACTGAATATTTGTATTGAAACAAAAACCCAATTTCTGATGAATCCCTTTGATTGCATTGCTTACTCGAATTACTCCATGTTCGTCCATATGCCAATATTTTCTGTTACCATTAAAGCTGTGAAAATTACTATTCAAAAAAATGCAGTCTTTCCTCATTTCTTATGAAGAAATTCACAAATACCGCTAGGCAGTTCTTAGCAACGTAGGCATCTTGCTCCACAATTCTTGCTGAAGTTTAATATTTCTCTGGAGACTCAAAACCTACTCCAAATTATCGCAATAATTACCATCTTCTCATTTTATTCTATTTCGTATTTCATCGGAAACGCCAAAATAAATTTATCAACTAAAAATGTGTAAAGATGCAAAGCACACTCCTATTTTTTCTAGTACTAACTAATTCAGGAAAGGGACACTTTCCTACTGATGTTATTTGGTCACTAAGAAACAATACGAAGCATAACATGTGACATAAGACTTACTATTAAGAACTTTTTTTTTCTTTCACTTACTTTACCAAAATAAAATAATTAAGTTCAATATTTAAAGTATAAGTAGATTTAATGCATGGTAATAGTATAATTTTAACAATAGTCTTTGTGAGTTACCAACGAGTAATTATTTAGAATATTCTAATAAAAAAGTATTTAAAGTGAAATCTAAGAACTAGATGGTTAATAACCGCAAAATGTACATACACACGGCATTGATCAATTTATGATGTTAACATAATTTTTTCCGTCATCTACATCGTTAAAGGCCATTCTGTTGCACAAAAAGAAGAGTGTATCACAATATACTCCGAAGTATGGAACTAATTTTTCTCCCAGTGAGTACTGTAACATTCAACCAATGAATCATACTCTTTTAGATATAAACGGAGCCATCAACTTAATCGCTATGACGGCGGGTACGGTACACGAGAGCCAGAATATTTGCTTCTCCAATCAGCGCATACCTCTGCCTTAGAGCATGCGGTTTTTTGTAATGTCATCTTTGGTTTATGGTATAGGCGTACGCTGTGTTCAAACGACTTCCAACGAACCTTTCCAAGAAATGCAATTTCCGGAAAGTGAGGGCATCGGTTCTTCTTACGGTTCGGAGATAAAAATGGCTTGCTGGAAAAATATATATGGCAGAAGTAAAGGCACTTTCAGAAACATATGCTTCTACAACAATTTTTCCCAATTTTATTGCGTTTCAATTCTGATGCCATTGGAACATATTCCGTCTTATCTTTTGGGAGCGTAAGGAGATGTATTCCAATTGATAATGCATTTAACAGTCTGAATTTTATATACTCTCTTACCAGCTTTTCCCTAATTAACGAAATTAGAATACTTCTTGCCTCTGATATTTTTAGAGTACCTAAATGTTTTGATTGTTTATGGTAGCTCTTCTGCTGGTACATCTCATTTGCCTCCACTTCCTCCATTTTTGCCAATTTCGAATTTCGATTAAAATTTCTTCAGTATTTTTGGTATTTTTTTTATCACTTACCTTGATATTTTTTTCCAGTTTCTGACTTCCTTGGCTAAAAAATAAAATTTGTCTGCCACGTTATGTCTGAAATTGAGTGCCAGCTTGTGGTCATGGTCATCTTTTCGCTTCCATTCACTACTCCTAATTCTTCGACAAATACATTCCCGTGCCTCATCACCAACATACACCTTGTTCAATTCCAGCACTCTCCATGCTTCTCCAGGGAGTACAGCCAGATACCACATGTTCTTCCACGGAAATCGTAACTATGGTAAATTTGTTGTCATGCCGGCAACCCGAAATGAATGTATCTCAGTCAGACCCTCAATCAGCTAGTGACAAAGCCATCGCATTAGCGGGAATACTAACTAGTATCTGATGCTGCTGTAGATACGAAAAGAAGAAGACCCTACTACTATCTTCCAATGACACCTGTTCAGTCTGCCAGTAAAGGCCCCTGCCAGGCAGACCTCACACACAACGCGCCTGCACGCCGGGATACATATACGACTCCAAACAGGCACAGAGACATCAAAACAAACCAGGAAAACAAATAGAATCATCTAGAAGCTAAGTGGGACTATTTCTTACAGAGGTCGCCGTACTACCACACAACGGAATTCCTGCGCCAGGCCGCCTATATAAGCGTAGCCGGCCGCTCCACCGCCAGTTCCGGCCTGACCGCGGAACCAGCTTCAACTACCGAAGACCACCGGAAGTTCGCGAGAAGTAGAAGCCGTCTCTCTCTACCCCGGATCAGGACCAGGCTAAATTTCTCGACGGTTATCCGCTAACTGTACCACATTTGTTATTGTTTACCAGTGTTTTGTGTACATAGTAATAAACCTCAAGGAACCATTAAGTGTAGTTCACTTCAGTGGCGACAAGGTTGGGATAAGAACTCTCGACCATCATGGCTACGCCAGCAGCACCTACGGAATGGCAACAGTTCCTCCAAGGACTTCTACATCAGTTCTTCGAATCTCAGAGACAACTGATTGCGGAAGTCAGGAATCTCCGCCAACCCACGGCCCCGCCTCCGTTCCCAGCATTAAACGACGACGTCGAAGAATGGGAGACCTACGAGAAGCGCATAAAACAACACTTCGCAATTCATCACATATCCAAAGAAGAAGACCAGCGTGCATATTTCCTTTCCTGGAACCAATTAAAGATGTATGTCTTGCTCACCAAACTTCAGCCACAAGACCCCGACACCCTCACCTTCACGACCATCTGTACGACACTGAATGCATACTACAGACGCCGGTACCATGTCGTCGCGGCCCGCGTCGAATTCTATCAATGCCGGAAGAAGCCCGATCAAACGTATCGCCAGTGGGCGGCCGAACTCCAAGGCCTTAGCAGAAAATGTAAGTTTCAAACTCGTTGTTCCCACGAATCCTACGCCGACGACATGGTGCGTGATCACATCATACAGGCTGCACCAGATGCCGCACTCCGGCATGACGCCCTCAAGTTAGAGGACCCATCCCTGGAGCAGGTCATCGAACTTGCCTACAAATTCGAAATATCTACGGCCGCAGATCGCCGCCTGGAGTCCTGGGCGGATGTGGCTGCAATACGAACCGACGTAGAAGACACACAGGACGTCGCCGCCATCCAGAGCTCCCAGTCGCGCTCCTCCCGACACCACAACCGGGGACCGCTTCCTCAGAAGGACATCGAACCGGCCCGTTCCGGCAGGGGCACCAAGTCTCGGCAGCAGCAGCGGATCCCGCATGGCCGACGCCGCAGCCCGCTCCGCCTACCCTCCTGCCCCGCCTGTTATTCAGCACATGAGAGGGAAAATTGTCCGGATCGTTGGGCTGAATGCTCACGTTGCGGCAAGGAAGGACACCTGGCGTCCGTCTGCCGCACCAACACCACCAATGCCAATCCCGGCTCTCGCCGCCCAGGGTCTTACCAAGACAGGTTGAGCGGCGCACCTATGGATATCAATCAGGTAGACACTTCCACAGCATCTAAACTTTTTATTGACGTTACGGTCAATGGCAAGCCCCTGCGCCTACAAGTCGACACAGGAGCAGCAGTCTCATTGCTTAATTATACTACTTATGTGCAAATTGGCTCGCCTCCCCTCTCGCCGGCCCCCAAGCGCCTCCTGACATACAACAAACAGGAAATAGCACTCCTGGGACAGTTCACAGCAAACGTCATGTATAAGTCTGTACATCGTTCAGTCCCCTTTTTAGTAGTTAACAGTTCTCTCACAGCAGACTTATTTGGACTGGACGCTTTCCGCTTATTCGGATTTTCAATTGAGGATAACATACACCTCGTATCTCAGCATGTTCCTTTTCCTGAAGTGAACGCCCTTTGCACCGAGTTTCAGGACCTGTTCTCACCAGGCGTCGGCTGTGCAAAGGACTTCGAAGCATCACTCCAACTCCGGCCGGACGTACGGCCTCGATACTTCCGGGCACGCCAGGTACCCGTAGCGCTTCAACAACCACTTCAGGAAGAACTTCAACGTCTCCAAGACGAAGGGATCCTCCAGCCGGTGCGGTTCAGCCCCTGGGCCACGCCGTTGGTCATAGTTCAGAAGCCAGGACGCCGCTTACGTCTCTGTGGTGACTTTAAGACCACCGTCAACCCGCATCTGCTGGTAGACGACTATCCACTTCCGAGACCGGACGACCTCTTCCGTAAACTAGCAGGAGGTACCTACTTTACAAAAATTGACCTGGCAGAAGCATACCTTCAAATCCCTTTGGATACCCAGTCCCGACAATACACAGTCATCAACACTCCCTCTGGCCTCTTCCAACTCAACCGGCTCATGTTCGGCTTGGCCAGTGCTCCAGCGATTTTTCAACGGTATCTCGAACAACTTCTCCAGGATATTCCGGGATGCATCAACTATCTCGACGACATAGTCGTCACGGGACCCTCCGCTGCCGAACACATGACCAACCTCCGCCTACTCTTCCTCCGCCTCCGTGCAGCAGGATTAAAATGCAACCTTTCCAAGTGTCAATTTTTTCAACAATCCATTTCCTACCTGGGTCACATCATCGCTCAGGAAGGCATCTCCCCAGCATTTTCCTATGTGGACGCTATTTCCAACTTACCTCGGCCTCAGGATCTACATCAGTTGAAATCTTTTTTAGGCAAAATTTCATACTACAGAAAATTTATACCCTCAGCAGCACAAGTGGCAGCACCCCTGTACCACCTCTGTCGCAAGAATGTCCCGTTCCGTTGGACCCCAGCTTGCGAGACCGCATTCCACACCCTTAAACAGCAGCTCAAGTCCGCAGCATGCCTCATGCCATACACTCCAAACCTCCCCTTGATACTTGCCACAGATGCATCCGATTACGGTGTGGGGGCAGTTCTGTCTCATAAATTACCAGATGGCACGGAACGCCCCGTAGCCTACATCTCCAAAGCCCTATCGGCTGCTCAGCTTAAATATTCTCAAATCGAGAAAGAGGCGCTAGCTATTGTTTTTGCCTGCTCCAAATTCTATTCCCTTTTATATGGGATTTCTTTTCATCTCATTACCGACCACAAGCCACTCCTATCACTATTTGATCCGTCCACACGTCTGCCTACCAAAACATCCCACCGCATCCAGCGTTGGGCACTATTCCTGTCCCAGTTCAGATATACCATGCATTTCCGTACCACCTCCAGGCATGCCAATGCAGACGCCTTATCCAGACTACCGCAGGGACCTGACCTTGCCTTCGACAAGTCGGAACTTCTGGTGTTCCAGATCGACGATGACATACAAGAAGCACTGAAGACATTTCCAGTCACGGCCTCAAAAGTCGCGGCAGCCACAGGGGAGGACCCCCTCCTCCATGTCATCCGACACCACATCCAACACGGGTGGCAAACACGTTCCCCTCCACGCCATCATCAAGACCTCAAGTTCTACTACTCCATCCGCCACCAGCTCTCAGTAGTAGAGGGAGTGCTCCTCCGCACAGAACCAAATTCCACCCCGAGGGTCGTCGTTCCGAGATCCCTACAACCGACAATCCTCCAAACTCTCCACCAAGGACACTGGGGAATTGCCCGCACCAAATCCCTTGCCAGACGCCATGTATTCTGGATCGGCCTTACCACGGATGTCACGAAGATGGTGCGGCGCTGTACCATCTGTGCCCAAAAACTGCCCCGCCCCCCTCAAAAGTTCCTTTCCTGGCCGGCACCGTCCGGACCCTGGGAACGCATTCACCTCGACTTCGCTGGCCCATTCCTAGGCCACCAGTGGCTCCTAGTGACGGATGCCTTTTCCCACTTCCCATATGTCATCCGTTGCTCCACAATCACCACAGAGGTCACCATTTCAGCCCTCACGAAGATCTTTTCCATCGAAGGATTACCATACGCTATCGTCACAGATAACGGACCGCAATTTCGAAGTCGGGAATTCCTATCCTTCTGTACCGCCAACAATATCCAACACCTCCTCACCCCGCCCTTCCACCCCCAATCTAACGGGGAGGCGGAACGGCTAGTCAGAACATTCAAAACCCAAATGACCAAATACACCACAAGTCACAAACTCGAAAAGGCATTGACACTCTTCCTCAGTTCCTATCGAACCACTCCAGTGGGGGCCAAAAGCCCGGCGGAATTGCTACATGGCCGCCAACCTCGCACTCTCCTCCATCTCCTCTTACCCCCGCCCAAAGTACAGGTACCTTCGGGCCCATTCCGTTTCACCCCGGGCTCCCTAGTCTGGGCCCGCGGGTTTGGCTCCCGGGCCGGTTGGCTTCCGGGGGTCATCCAGCGCCCCCGGGGCCGCCAACTGTTCGACGTCAGCCTGGATGGCCGGATAGTGCGACGCCATCGAAACCAACTACGTCCCCGCTACCCCACGGCACCGTCCTCTTCCACCACGGCATGGCCATCCACTTCTTCCTCTCCTTCCCTGCCACCTCCACCACTCCTGCCGTCTAACCGTTGCTCAGGGACAGTTACAGCGCCACCAACGACGCCACAACCTGTCGGTCGCTCCGACACCCTTCAGCCGCAGCCTCTTGACCACCTGCGGGGACCATCTTCAGCGCCCCCCGTACAGCCCCCGGCCATCGACGCCGACGAACCGATGCCGTTAGCTCCACAAGTACCTCCACCACAACCTGCACCACGACGCAGGTCGGCTCGCATCGCCAGGGGAACAGCTCCGTACTCCCCTGGAGGTAGCCTTCATAGTCTGCTCCAGGGCGCCGCGGCAGACGACCTCGCAGACGTCGCAGACATCGCTTCCCCCCCTCCCCCCCCGGGAGGGAGGTATGTTCAGTCTGCCAGTAAAGGCCCCTGCCAGGCAGACCTCACACACAACGCGCCTGCACGCCGGGATACATATACGACTCCAAACAGGCGCAGAGACATCAAAACAAACCAGGAAAACAAATAGAATCATCTAGAAGCTAAGTGGGACTATTTCTTACAGAGGTCGCCGTACTACCACACAACGGAATTCCTGCGCCAGGCCGCCTATATAAGCGTAGCCGGCCGCTCCACCGCCAGTTCCGGCCTGACCGCGGAACCAGCTTCAACTACCGAAGACCACCGGAAGTTCGCGAGAAGTAGAAGCCGTCTCTCTCTACCCCGGATCAGGACCAGGCTAAATTTCTCGACGGTCATCCGCTAACTGTACCACATTTGTTATTGTTTACCAGTGTTTTGTGTACATAGTAATAAACCTCAAGGAACCATTAAGTGTAGTTCACTTCAACACCCAATCCTTTATCACATCAGTTACTGGATGGGTCATGTGGTAATATCCAAAACAAACCTGGCTGCTATGTTTTGCGCGCCCCCAAGTTTCCTGCATCTGATACCCAAAATGTGTGTTTCAAACTCCACTATATTCAGGCATTGGTTTACAAAATTTTTGTAACCAAATTCTTTAACTTCTCTGGTACATACTTTCATCAACGTCTTCAGTAAATGATGGAATTTGAAACCATTTCCTACCACCAGTGCAATATGTTCTGTCCAGTTGAATTAATTATCGAATGTTATGCCAAGATACTTACACTTCAAGCTATTCCTTTAAAGTTTCTTCCCTCGAACATTCCTTAGACTAACAAGTTAATCAGCGAAGCAAGTATTAAAATTGGATTCGCAGACAATTCCAAGAAATTTTTACATCGCCCATTTCTCCATTTCCTACTTTCACAGTTTGGAACAAATAAAAAAGGTATACGAATTTTCTTATTTCCGTAGACAGGAACCGTCGGTAATTACCCACTACTATTATGAAGATATACGAGTAAATGTCAGTAAATTACAACAGCAGCAGTGGCCGTCAAGGTAAACACACAGGAATGTTATAATCTGCCAACATTGATCACTAGAAACCTTAGCTTCTCACCTGTAGTAGAGGAGAAAGCTGGGTGAACAAATTTTGTGGTTGATTTCACTGATCAGCCAGAACATTAAGACCACCTAAGTAATATCCAGTATGTCCGCCTTTGGCACGGACAACAGCGGCGACGCCTCTTGGTATGGAAACTGAGGCCTTGGTAGGCCTCTGGAAGGAGTTGGCACCATATTTGCACACACAAGTCACCTCATTCCCGTAAATTCCGGGGAGAGGGGCGATGAGCTCTCACGCCACGTTCAATCACATCCCAGATGTGTCCAGTCGGGTTCAGATATGGCGAGTTGGGAGGCCAGCACATTAACAGCAATTCGCCACTGTGTTCCTCGAACCATTCCATCACACACCTGGCCTGGTGACACGGCGATATCTTGCTGAAAAATGCCACTGCCGTTCGGGAACATGGTCGTCATGAAAGGGTGTATGTGGTACGTGGTCTACATATGGCGACGATACTTATTGGCCGTCATGGTGCCTTGCACGAGCTCCACTGGACCCATGGATGCCCACGTGAATGTTCCTCAGAGCATAATTGAGCCGCCACCAGCATGTCTCCGCCCCGCAGTGCAGGTGTTAAGAAGCTGTTCCCCTGGAAAACGACGGATTCGCACTCTCCCATCGGCATGACGAGGAAGGTATCGGGATTCATCAGAACAGGCAACGCTCTGCCACTGCACCAACGTCCAGTGATGATGGTCATGTGCCCATTTCAGTCGTAGTTGCAGATGTCGTGGTGTTAACATAGGCACAAGCATGGGTCGTCGGCTGCGGAGGCACATCGTTAGGAGTTTTCGATGCACTGTGTGTTCAGACACACTTGTACTCTGCCCAGCATTGAAGTATGATGTTAGTTCCGCCACAGTTCGCCACCTGTCCTAATCTACCAGTCTGCCCAGCCTACGACGTCCGACATCTGTAATGAGGGGAGGGGCGGGGTACCGCCCAACCCCTCGACGTGGTTTCACCTTGGTTTCGCCACTTGCTAAAGAGACACTCCCCACAGCACTCCTCGAACATCCGACAAGTCGTGCAGTTTCCGAAATGCTCGTGCCGAGCCTCCGGGCCATCACAATATCAAACTCAGATAGATAGCGCGCCTTCCCTATTCTAAACACGGATAGCACGCTCACTGATACTACATGCACCGTACGTGTGGCTGACTAGCAGTCATTCCTCGTCAGGTAACGCTGCTATCGCCTGGACGGGTTTGTATGGATAGTAGGTAGGTGGTCATAATGTTCTGGCTGATCAGTGTATTAGGACAATGTGTGGGATTTCTAAAACGATTGTGAGGTAATCTACGCAGTGAGGTCAGGAGAGGTGACAGTGCGTATAGAGTACGTGATTCCCACGGCATCCCGCAGCTATCCCAACAGACTTATCTCAGATAGACACCCGCTATGAGTGTGCGGTCCGGCTGCCGGCACCATCAAACATTTCACCCACAAATATTTATCTTGTCTATCGGGGATTCAATAAACCGAGGACCCCATCGGGAACGCTGGAGAGCAACAACGAATAGATAGTTCATTCGACTCAACGAACCAAACAAAATTCATAGACTGTTTTATTAAGGAGTTCTAAAGTTTCATAAGATTTGCTCTTACAGTTAACTCATAAAGCAGCCATCACAAAAATATTTTTAAAGTGAAAACTTCTATAGTCGCGATACGCGAATTTTGGGCGGCGATACATCTATGAGTTCGTAAGAAGCCACGTGTTGCGCGCGTCAGATCACACCCACCTGTTATGCGTATCTTCTACACACTGTTTAACTCCTTTCACCCGTCTGTCCCCAGGTCTTCGTCTGGGCCTCTTCTCTTTCAGCTCCATGTCCAAATCTTCCTTGGTTTCTTCTGCTCTCCAATTCTGTTCACGTGAACAAATCACTGTAACCTAGATTTCTCTATCCGTTATTGTAAAGGTTCCTCCTTGATCATCTATCCGATTTTCTCATTCCTCATTCTGTCCCTTCTCGTTACTCCTACTTCTCTCTTCTAAAATTTCACTTCAATAGCTTATACCCTCCTATTTTCCTCTCCTCCTTCATCCACGTTACCGATCCATATGTCAAAATTGGTACAAAATAGAGTTCATAAACTGCATCCTTGCTCCATACCACGCCTGTAATACTCTTAAAAAATCTATCTGTACATCTTCCACTTTCATTTATATTTCCCCCATTTTCTTCAATCCAGCTTCCCAAATATTTGAAACATTCGACTTGATTCAACTGATCTTGTCCAGGTGATATGCCTGTATCTGCCCTTTTATTCTTTCATGTTGTACAATCAGTTCACTCTTTTTCGTAGAGAACTTAATGCCATGTTATGACATCCAGCTGATCCTGCATCTCTCTTTCAGGTCTGACATATTTACCAAAAAAAAATCAGAAACATCCAATTTTCACGGGCAGAAGATAATAGGTGCTAGACAGTGAACTATGGATCTGTAATGAAGGTCAGGTTAATTCAGTCTAGCACTCCTGTGTTAAAACCGTGTAGGAGATTCTGGTCTTGGTTTTGTCCCCCGGCGTTACGTGTTGCGGCGGAAGGGGCGGAGGGGGCGTTGCCGTTTCCTGGAATACTCCGGTCGTCTGAGGCCTGCTAGCCAATTAAGAGTGTCGGGCAATACATCACCGAGCTGACAGCCAGGCGGGCTGCTCTGCTGGCGGCTAAATTCGTAACGTGCCAACCAGGACGACAGTAGCGACACCACTGCATGTTCACACATTACCAGATACCAATACAATTCAAAACACTTCAGTTACAAGATTTTGGGCCGCATGGGATGTTTTCCTTCTCTGTGCAACCCTCCACTAACATGCAAGAGGAAAGAAAGAATGCATACAGGCATCAACCAGAAGTTCTGTTGCACCTCCCCTCCCCAACCCCTCCCGAAGAAGGCACTGTAAGATAGGTTACAGTGGTAAGACGGCCACATTCTTATTCTATGTATAGATGACCGTTATTAAGTGTAGCATGTTGATTCCTCTTGTGCACATGAAAATGAAAGAAAGGAGATGTTGATCGCATTGCCGGCTCATTCCGAACTTTCCATCAGAAAAATACTATTTTTTTTTTCTTTATGATTTTACGCATTGTCGACATTGAGGTCATTAAAGGCGGAAAACACTGGGGCTAGGAAAGGAAAGGAATGAGCCCGAAGCTGAGTTGTGGTGGGTGAGTTGTAACGCTCTGGTCTCGCATTCGGGAGGACGAAGGCTAGAAACCTCGTCCGGCCATTATGATTTTAGTTTTCCTTTGTTTTCCACAATGACTCCATCAAAAATCGTGGATGGTTCTTCCCCGATTCTAATGACCTCGACGTCAACGAGGCGTTAAGCCATAAGCCAGACATAAGCGATCCCGAATACTTACGAGTCATCAGCATGGAACCGTATCTTGTCTCTCCTATTGTTGTCACTGCCCCCAGATACGTAGGGAGTAGTATTCCACTATAGTCGAAAATCTATTGCACAATAGTACAAGACCCAACACTATTTTGTGACTGCGGGAAGGTACTTGGTTTTCTCAGTGTTTGTTTCTCACTTTCTGTAGAATCTTCACCATATCTCTGAGCCTGTATTAACAATCACAGGTCGTGTACCTGTCTCTTTGTCGTCAGTTTCCAACATTTGACCTGCAACTCTTCTGAAGCATAAATACGAGTTGTATCCAAAAAAAAAAACAACAACAGAAAAATGTAGTGATGTTGTTGCGCATGCATGCGTGTTGAGTTTTTTTTATTATTTATAAAGGTGCGGAGGGGATTTGCAGTCAGTCGAGGATGTTTGATCATTGTTTCATGCGTTTACTGAGTCTGCTGCATTTAAAATAAGATTTCTAATACAAAATCTTGAATAAATGATATTCACCTCGACGCCAATGACGTGTATTACAGCACATGTCATGAGTAATTCAAAAGAATAAGGATCTGAGGGAAACGTTTATGGATAACGCAAAAATCTGCGTGAAGAGAACACATCGCAGACTGTAGTTAGTAATGATTTCATTCAGGCAAACTATTAAATAATTTTTTTTAAAAAAATGGATGGAGTGGACGTTTCTCCAAGTATTTATTGTTAGCTTCTCACGACTCATCCTCATAGAAGTCATGAGAATCTGTGTAGGAAGTGTATAAGGAAACGTCTTATATACACTGTGAATGAAGGTGAAAAATTCTTTTGTGTATCGGATTTATTTTAATCAAGTAGCATATCGTTGGACCGCAGATTTTTATTGTCAGTGACAGCTATGCAGAGCAGGCTCTTTGGTTGTTAGTTTGTAGCCAAGCAACAACTACGTATATTAGCATAAGTCGGATGGAGGTATGATTAAAAATGTAAAAGGATAATAAAACCAGAAAGAAATAGTAATCGGAATGAAGAAGAGATAAATAGATGAGTAATCAATAAGTAAGAAATTGTTAAAGGAATTATGAATAAAAATAAGTAAGTATTTTATCTCAGTGAAAAATCGGTAAGATTCAGAGTTACGTAAGTAGGCCTACTACTTTATCTGAATAATTGAGAAAGTATACTTTCAAGTGGACCAAATAGAAGTAAAGAACCTGATGACGGTATTTTGAAGGAATATTCCAACATTCGCCTGGAGTAATTTCGAATGACTGTGGAAACTTTCCTTGGTGGCCCGCAGTGATGTGATGAGAGATGGGTTAATGAAGCTGTTAGTATTCACGCAGAAGAGAGATGTGGGAATTTAGTAACCAGGTGTTTTACTACAGGTTCGTTGGGTGGAAACTTGACATGTACTATACCTCCACCAATCAACTGGACTTATCGAACCTATTCCTTCTTCACCACCGTTTGTTGTCGGCTGCCTTGATGAGTTTTACTCATCATTGGCATGGTCAAATTTGGTGCTTTGGCCTCATGCCCTAGCTGACGCCAAGCATTTTTATACAGGCCGTACTACGAACTACTGGAGGAAGTGAAGTGTTGTCATTTGCCTGTGAAATGCGTAACAATGTTCTGTATGATAAGCGTATTTTTTGTTTGTGAAATTCGTAGTTTATGAGATACAGATAGGAGACCATCCTGGAATTCACCTTGATGATTGCAGTAAGCTGCCTAAAAACTGCTGTCGGGATGGCCAGTACTCAGGGAACAGGTCTAGTACAGTATAGTGCAGTGAAATTGTTCGTAAAGATGCAACAACCACCTGTGACGCAAACTTCTACTACAGACACAACTGATGACGAATTACTGTGCAATTACAAGCAAATGTGAGCAATGAAATATGTAAGTAAGCTTACATCTATTTATACCATAATTTCCAAGTGTAAATTGTAACATATTACAAATTAATTACATGTATAAACACCCAGTAGAGAAAACTGCTGAAGATGTTTCAGACAATGATGTGAAACGCGTTCGGCAAATCAACAACAAATTCAATTGCATTGGCGTGACAATTATTCATAAAAAATTGATTCTATCGGGATTTTTCCCTCGTACCATTAGGGATTGGAATGCACCACAAAGAGATTAGCTTTGGTGCTGAGCAACCTGTGCCACCCACAATTTTGTGAATTGCAGAGTATATATGTAGATGTAGATTGAAGACATGGCCCTCAATATCCAGATGTAAATAGAGTTTTTGTATAAAGTGACCATAATTTAGTGTTTCGTCCACCTTGGGCCGGGTAGCCCTCAGTGAAGACGCATCTTGCCGCTAGGTTGACCTACTGGAGATGGTACAGTAGATTCCGAGCTGTATGGTAGGTGCGTGGCCAGCCTGCAGGAAGAGACGTGCGGCGACTAACGCCGGTGCGGTGTATGGCTGCTCTTGTGTTCCATGTCGTTATCCGAGTGGACGTGGGTCTCCAACCACAAGCCATAAATGGAATCATCGCGTCAACGACTGCGGGCAGCAGACTCGGCGCCTCGCGCTAGATAGTAACTCCGCTGATACGGTGATCACCACAAATCATTATCGTATTGATCAACCCAATGTCGCTCCAGAGAAAATCTCATTGCCCCGCTGAGCTTAATCAATGGTCATACTGATGTGAAATGAACCCATTGTAGGATTTCAAAACGTTTGTTTAATTGTGTCATACTATTGTCAGTAACATTTGGCGAAGAATAATTTTGTATGAAATGTATATTTATGTTAAATGTAGGTAAAAGGGTGTAGTTAATGAGAAAAGCAACATCCCGATTTCTCATATTAGAAATTTTAATCACTAATAATATTTTATTGATAATTTATGCAAACAAAAATTAATTTAATTCGTAATAAGAGTGATTACAGCTCAATCACATGTCCAACAATGATCAGACACAAGAAACCGATCACATGAAGTTGCACGGCTAGGATCTGCAACCCTAAAAATGAATTTTTTGTCCCTATAAGCGTCCCAACTTTATAACTTCCAAAGTGCTGAGTGGGTTTGCCAAGGATGTGGTTCATACTAATTTAGTTGTGATGACGCTCAAGTAGCAATTCCCTCTCTTCCTATTACCCCTTTTCTAATTTTTTTCTTTTTTTTTTTTAGGTATCTTATATAATTTGAGTGTTGAATTCTTCGTTTATCTACTTTCACGATTTACGAATTTTAAATTACTTGAGCGTTTTTGGTAAATTATTCATCCCTTCACTTAGTAATTTGTTCCAATCCCTGACGCCCTTACCTATAAAAGAAAATTTTTCCTCTCTCTTATGCATGAAACCAAGTGACAGAAATGTCGTCGTGGTCATCTTTCCCCTTCTATGCACTATTCCCAATTCTTCGACCAATATCCTTCCAAGCCTCATCACCAACATATGCCCTGTACATTTTCAGCACTCTCTTCACCCACCTCCTGTCCTCCAATGACTCCCAATCCTGCTCCTCTATCATGTCAGTAACTGAATGGATTCTGCAATAATATCCACAAACAAATCCAGTTGCCCTTCTTTGCACGCCCTCCAATTCTTGAATTTGAAAACCAAAATTGGGGTCCCAAACTATAGCAATTCCCTAACATACCTGGTACATTCTCTCATCACCCTCTCCAGTAAATGTAGGATTTTGTAAACTTTTCATACAACCTATCCAATGTGCTCTGCCCATTTGAGTTTAGTATGAAACGTTAAGCAGAGATATTTACACTTCAAGCGTTCAACAAAAATTCTGACCCCACCCTATAATCTTTGTATTTAAATATTACTATCCGTAGAATCTTTTCCAAAGCAATTTTCCTTTTTTTTAGCGGGCTTTGCTTGTAGTATTTGCAAATAACAGAACAAAGAAGGGCAGATGTATAAAAAATTATTATGCGAGAAAGAGATGCAGCATTTTATTCTGCTAGGAGTTGCGAAAGTAACTATACAAAAGAGGTGGGCACAGAGAGATGGATCGTTGTTTTTACTGTCGCATCCTTAAAGTAAAAATCGAAAAGTTGTAACCTAATTTGAATAGAAATTTCGTCGTTATTTGACAGAGTGGTGGAGGGCCACTTTAAATAAATATTTTAATGAAATACAGCTGCTATATAAGGTGGTTATCACTACACAGTTAAACAAAATGTCAACGCCCCGCATGTTGGCCACTAGTTATTTAATAAGTATGTACAGTATGTAAATCTATTGTTTTTAACATAGTCATTAGTAGATTACTTAATCCGCCTAATAGTTGTTATCTAGCCTACGTTTCTGTTTAGTAACACTGTCGCCACGGTTAGTTTGCAAATTTATCCACAGTCAACTCAATATTTAAAGATTTCAGATGGTAAATATGTGGTAGGGTTTGGTGACATCTGATACACGTGCTCGCGCAATCCAACGCCACACTTTTATCGTTATAGTTTCTAATGGTACAATACACTGATCACCAACGAAAAAGTTATGATAGATATCACATTCCCAAGTAATACTATTATATTCCGAAGATTGTTTCTCATGCAGTTGTACAAGGAATAAAAACTATGTGGCATAACGAAGTTGGAGGCTTGGGAACGGCTCGTTGCGTTTGCTGGGTGCGTGGATGGGCAGTGCTAACACGCTCTGATTTGCGGGTTCGGTGAGCTTTTCACAAGCGGGATTTGCGGCGGCTGCCGTGCTCTGCACTGCCGGACAGGTTGTGGCGACAAACCACAATGTGTCTGTCGACAGCGTGGGGACAGCGCTTTGAATCCCGCCTTCACTACTATCCCTCCTCCCCACTTACACTGTTTTGTGGGTTGCATCAAAGTGGCTGACGGAATTAAACTGACCGGAGAGTAGTTTACATTCACAAATTTCGTTAAATTTTTACGCTGTATTAATATGAAAAAAAATGGCCTTCGCTAATAACTTTTGGTGCCAGTTGCTTTTTTCCCTTATGTCTTCATGCCTCGTCGTCATAGAGGTCAGTGGAAACGGGAAAGGACTGGGGGCAGGAGTGGAAACGATTTTGGGCATGATCTTCTGAAGAAAGCAGGTGGGGATTTGAATCCACGTCCTCCCGAATCCCAGGCCCATGCGATACCGCTCACACACCATACTCGGTTCCAGTTATTTAATCCTCTTTAAGAAATTGCGTTCAGCCTGGAGACTGCGCACATCAATAGATCGGCAAGCTTCCGCGAGTCTCGATGACGCCCGAAACGTTAATTACACTAACTGCCACCACAGCGCTGCTGGTTAGCCGTAAATTTCGAATAAATAACTGCATTGGATTTTATTTGCGCTCATATTGCTAAAAGGAAGTGTCAATTTTAAATAAATAATTGAATTTGCTTTTATTTGCGCTTACGTTGTTAATAGAAAGAGTAACTGCGATGTTATCTGAAAGGCAGTTATTTGTTCTGGAAGTAACAGGACAAAGATATATAAAAATAATAATGCGAGGCATAATTAAAAAAAATTGAAAAGTGACATTGCTTTTGGTTTATTTTTAGATGCAGAAATTCATGCAAGCATAAGAGCATCAGACATTTACGCTGATAACAAACAGGAAAACTCAGAGAAAGTTTACACGAAAATAAATAACTGATTTTGATTTTATTTGCAATTATAATTTCAAAAAGAAGTGTGATGGCTAAAAGGTAATCGTCTGTCGTGTAAAAATATTTTAAAAATATAATGCGACGTTCACTTAAATCTACGAGTTGTTGTGTGTTTCTTTAGAACAATTAAATCCATAAATTCATGTAATGATGTATTCTCTCTAGCAGTTACTAAATCCAGATGCAACATAACCTTACAATTCTTTGATAGAAGTTCAGAAACAGGGCAGTTTATTAAAAAGCCAGAGAAAGCTTACAGGAACGCACGTAATCACGAAATATATCGATAAAATAAATCATAATTACTTGATTTTGAAGTTACAGTCTCCTTACAAATTTTTCATAACCATAAAAAATTCCATAATTTCTGTTATGGTAGCAATTGCAAATTGTTCAAATTGAGGGCAGAGAAAAAAAAAAAGCTAGTCTGAGTCAATGTGCATTTAGTTTACCTGCTATTACCTGCTGTGGAAGAAGCAACGAAAAAGCGATGGGTAAATCAGGATTTTACTATGTAGAAAGGTATTTTTCATCACAATTAATAATGTTGTTATTAATATGCAGCTTAAATATTTATCACTAGCCACGAACGGTGCCTGTGTAATGGTCTTTATCTAGTTACTGTTTAAATATTAACATTTCAGAGAACTGTATGACCTTAAAAATTCTGCATTTCTATCTTGTACCATCTTCTATTGCATTCGTACAGTCAAACGTGGCAATAAATTTTTTTAGATGCAACTAATCCAGAAAAATGTGTTCCATCATTTTATCCGTTAATATTTTGATGTAATTTATAATAGTTTCTTGTTGTTTTTTTTTCTCTGTCTCTCTCTTGTTCTTTTTTTTCAGGTTTTACGTCTTGCTGACATCGAGCATGTCGTTTTATTTTATTTACTTATTTACCTTTTGAGTTTGTGACTCGTCGATTTCCAGGGCACTAGACCTGGGACAGAATAGGAGTCAAGGAATGGAAACAAAATGAAGAAAAATCGAAATCTGGATGTCCAGATAGGATAATGAAACCGGCGTGCTACCGAATGTCAGGCCCCATCAACTGTTATGGTTCGCAGGTTCGATACTATGATACATTAAGTGGTTGATCGGCTTACTGGTTTAGGCTGACAAGTAATCTGATCGGGTAATAATAGCTTCTTCTGACATTCCTATATGGATTTACGCCTCGTCGACGTCGAGGTAATTAGAGGCCGGATGGGATAGGGGACAAGGAACGGGAAGCAATTTGGCCATGGCGTTTTGATGGTAGCATGCGTCATTCATATAGCAAAAGAGCCGAAAGTCCTGGAAAAAAAAAAAAAAAAAAAGCTGAAGGAGGCAATACTCCTAAAGTTTGGAGATAGTTTTGTTTGAATATTTAGGGAGCACCCATAAATTACGTGGCTCCATTTTGGCCATTTTTGAACCCCCGTCTCACCCTGTACTCGACACTCCACCCCCATTACCGTCTAGAACATAGTTTCTTTCCCTACTAATTCTAGAAGGCATTTCGTGCTGTTTTCTCTTACCAGACAAGATTATTGTATATATAATGAGCACGACAGATATTTTATTTCGATACTTTTCTATAATTGTAAATGTTCATAATTAAATGGAGACACTAGCCACTCCCGCAAATGATCAGTTATTGGAAAAACCTTTTAGTCAGGTACAGCCGGGGGATCGTTTTCTCCTTGAGATGTATCTAAAAACGTTCTCCTCATCTCATTCATCATAGTATATTAACTGATAAAATAGAACAAGCTATACATGCAGCGTAAAAAAATAATTAAGAAGTACTGCGATTTTTTTTCTGTTGTTCTGTCATCTTTCCTTCTACATTGCCATCGAATGATTCTGTGTCCCGCTTAAAAGAATTCCCATAGCTCATTGGCACCGTTTGGGATATTGAAAACTATCTGGAAAAAAAAATCCAATAAGTTTATTATACAACACCATTTGAAACCACAAAGTTAAAATATACGTTCAGTGGGTACCAGAATTAAAAATGCACTGAAATTCACTTGACTCAATCAAAAAAAAAAAAAAAAAAAAAATTATCAACAAGTGGCGTAGTGACACGCTGGTGATCAGAATAAAAGATCTCTTTTTTTTTTTTTTCTAAACAACAAATCAATATGAAATGTCACTGGCGTGGAAAATCCCGTATCACATCAGCAAGGATTCTGTGTGTAGTTACCGTGTGCCTAATCTCCGTTGCATGTGAAATAGTTCAGAAGCGTCTAGAACACTATGACTTCAAGTCACACGCAGGGGCTGCATTGTCAGAATATGGGCTATTTAAAACACGGGGATGATTAAATGACGGAAATAAAAATCCATATATTGTTGAGTATTCTGTACCCAATTTTAACTGTAACAAATAAAATGAATGAGAAGGTACGTAGGTTGACTCTAAACAAGGTCCCCTCCCCCCCAAGACCCTACAAACACATAGACAGACTCGTATTCTTCTCCCAAACCACTTCCCCCCTTACACTACCCTCCTCCTCTCCCCTCCCCTCCCCCTTGATGGAGCCACGTAGTGTATGGGCGCTCCCTTACTAGTGTGCTCGTCAGTTGTACGCACAGTGGATGGTTGAAGCGGGTCAGTCGGGACTCAGCCACCTGTGCGGGGAGTAGACAGTGACTCGGTCCCGTTTAGAACGGGCGTCACGTCCTCCCCCGCCTCTGCATTGAATATTTAAAGCCGATCCTCCGAGCCCGGCCGCCCGTGAGTCATGACGCAGCAGCTGCCAATACGCTCTTTGTTAAATGACGGGCGGGCGGAGGGGGGAGCGGGGCGGATTTCTTGCAGGAATTGGACCGCGCGCTGTTAACGAGGGCGCAGCCATTCACGGCTGCGCTCCCCTTAATGTATTATGTAATCCGCGTCGTATTAAGGAGATGAGCTAGGCGCAGGAGGCGACGCGCGTCAACACAGGATACACTGCAGACTCTCCCTTCCTATGCACACCAGCGACACTGCTCGTCCAGCACCTCGACCCGGAGGCCAAGGTCGCAGAATCCAGCCTCGGTGAGGGTTCCGCAACAAACGAGACCAAACAGCACTGCAGATAAACTTTAAAGTTGCAAGGGAGCACATGCTCCGGTGGCAATTTCCCTACAGACCAATTTTCCCCCTTTCCTGCACCCACCTACATTTGCCCTCTGCAAATTTCAACTTTAAATTCTTTCAACGTTTTTGGTGAATTATTTATCACTTCTATTGGTAACTTATTCCAATCCCTGACACCCTTAAAAAGAGAATCTTCCTTCACCCTTGTGCCTGAAATCCAGTGCCAGCTTGTGGTCATGATTAAACACTGCTCAAAAATTTCTAGAGTATTTTTTTTTTTGGCTCTTCCTACCACTACCATCTATTTATTTACAATGACGTAATTTTACTCTACTTGTCTTTTCGGTCGACTTCTTGATTGGTTTTCTTTAAATTCTTACGTAATCTCACTTCAGATGAATGAAAGAAGGCTTAAGCAAACAAACTGCACAGTTGCTTTATTTTCAAAACATTTTATTCTTTCATCATTCTCTCAACTCTGCATCTCATCATACCCCTTACAATCTAAATCTTCCATTATTTGCGTCATATATTCTAATTTTTGTCTGTATTCCTTCGACTGTTCCTTTCACTAAAATATTAACCAATGCCGTAAGTCTTAAAATATGACCTACCATTCAATTTCTTGTTTCTGTAAGACTCTTCCACAAATTTCTTTTTTTCACCTATCATTTCCATAACGCATTCATTTTGTACTTTATCTGCCCAATTAATTTTCAGCATCCTTCTGTAGAACAACATTTTAAATGCTTCATTTTCCTTTTTCTTGTGTTGCTAAAATCCATGCTTCGTTAGAATAAAGTGCTGTGCTCCTCATATCACGAATATTTAAACAATTATTGCCAATTAAAAACAAGTCCAACATTCTCTATAAACCACAACAAGAACAGTTGGAATACCCTCCCCTTAACATTAATAAAAAGAGATTCTTATACCGAACACATCAGAGATAGTAATAGAAACTCCTCCGATGGCAACATTTGTGGCAAAAGCTTGTCCTAATCAGAATTATAAATGTGTACGAACTAACTTTGTTATACATTTCCTACCAATTGCCGTCGTGAATTGTTGTTACGGTTCTCTTGTAATTAAGCGAACTATGAGCTATGAGATTGCTATGAAAAATGACCCATATACAAGCACTAAAATAATTTGATACTTATATCCAGCAGCTGCCAACAAAAAAAACTAACCTTAACGTTTGCTGAATTTTTGTTTCTTCTTTTTTTTGGGGGGGGGGGGGCTTTACACATCGCCAACGTGGAAGCCTTTATAGTCTAGAGAAGACTGTGGACAAGGATCAAGAAGGAATTCGGCCATGACCTTTTCAGGGAACCATCTCGTCAAGCATTGAAAATCCAATTCAGGACTACAGGAAATGGATTTTAATCCTCGTTCTCTTGAATGAGAAGTTCAAGTGTTGCCGCTCACCCACCAGGTACTTATGCTGAAATAACCTTCATGTCAATGTATCTGCCATTACAACAAACTTTTCCAGCCAACCTCCATCCGTTCCTCCATCCAAGACAAAACTCTGTCGACCAATGGACTTTCTCTATACAGTTGAATTCCGAAAGGGAGTGTAATGCGACACTCGTTGAAATATGTCTTCTTTTTCCGGTTTCAGTTATACAGTAAGTGAAATTGGTAGAAAAATTTCGGTGTGGACATAAATGGAAAAAAATTTCTGAAAGGCACGTCGTGATCAGTATTAAAAGGCACTAAACAGACCTGCGTGCAAAGAAGCTTCACTTTCGTTAAATATCTTGGAGGAATAACACATTTAAAAATTTTTATTGCCAAGTTGGAATCCTTATTTAGTTATCATTATCGCATATGAACAATATTATAATACAATTACACGAGTATAACAAATAAACCTTTGGTAAAAAGAAGATCAAATATATACGGAACTCATGAAACTGAAAAAAACATTTGTAATCAAGCATTTCGTCTTCAATAATAATTATTATTGATCTTGGTTGACTGCTGACACAGTTACAAGTTACTTATTTGTGTTTATAACAATCACCATCCACATCACATGTTTCTAGACAAATACTATTCGATAACATACAGTTATTATGACAGTCTTGTGTTCAAACGTAGTACTGCGTGTTGCTTGAAAGTCTGAGCAGGATATCAACCTGATCCCAAATGGCCGTTTTATTTTTTTTACAGCGATACTTCCCGTCCTGTAATTCCGCAAAAATCATATCTTTCAATAGCACGAATTTTCATAAAATTTGTTTTCCACATGTAAATAAATTCTCCACCACGAATGTTAGCTGTTCATATACCACTAAAGGATATTTCATCATTCGATGTACTGTCCTTGCTGTTAAATTTAATTGCAAACATGTGTTACAAGTAAGATTTGGCTGTCGACAATTGTAGTGGACGGACAAGGAATTTTGCGCTACAGTTACTAAAGTTACTGAAGTTTGGCGAAAGTTGATGGCATGTAGCAACAGTTGAAATCAGGGCAGTTGCAACAGAGATTCAAAACAGTTAGAGGCTCTGGAATGCAAGCACAGAGGCAGCACTGACATCAAAGTAGATCAAATAGTCAGCAGAATTAAGCTGTAGCAAGACGTCATTGGAAGGAAAATGGTAGGGAAGGAGTTGTCAGTATTGGTCAGAATTAATCCCCACTATGAATTCTATGGAGGGGAAAGTTGGACAAAACTGCGACGCACGGAGAGAGAGAGAGGGAGCGATGGAATGATGTAGCGAGACGAACTACAAACTGCAGGAGAAGCCATCGACGACTTCAGCAGCCATTATAATAAGGTGGGAGGAGACCAATGGAGTATAAGCAATATAGCTGGCAGTAATAGCACAAAGCAATGGGAGGTACAGTCCAGTGAAGAGTAAAGGAAATGAGGCATGTAATTATTGTACATAACTGATGTAAAAGTGTACAGTTGTAAATATCCTTACTGGGAATGTTCTTTGTAAGTACTATGACTGAAGTGTCTTACCCTTCGGAAAGTGGCCAGACGAAAAGAAAAAAAGTTCGCTAGTCCACCACAATGGTATAATTACAACATGCCCACAAACAGATAAAATTCTGTTTGATGCAATCCTCCATCTGTTCCTATATAGAACTAACTTCATCTACTCATAGCCATTACAATCTATGTCCTAAATTATCTGCTTCAAATATATGAAACTTCTTTTTTCTCTTCAAATCCCTTCCTCAACTATAACCTCCGTTTACAGGTTAATCAGTCCCATTAGTCTTCAAATTTGACCCACCATTCTGTCTCTTATTCTTACGAGACTCTTCAATAAAAGTACTTCCTTCGTCCCTAATTTCCGAAACACGTCCATTTCGTACCTTATACAACTTAATTTTAGACAGACCCTTCTATAACATCACATTTGAAATGTTTCAGTTCTCCTTTTTCTGATATTTTTAAACGCCGTACTTCAATACCACGAAGTGCAGTACTCCATGTATATAGTTTTAGAAACTTGTTTCTAAGCCCTAGATCAATGTTTGAAACTAAAATATTTTTGTTATTCAAGATGTTCTTTCCGCTAATGCCATTCTACTTTGGACATCATTCATTTTTCCACAATCAGTTGAAATTTTAATTCTTAGATAAAACAATTTCATCGATTATATCTGGTCCTACTATTTTTTATTTAATCTATCGTTATTGTTATCATAACATGTATGACTTTCATCGTTCTTCATTACTTCATCACATGATATATAAATCTGTAAGTGGTGATTGGCAGGGGATTTAATTGTCTACGCAACTACGCATCTACAATACCATTTCGGATGGGAGTTTCACACTTTAACAGCTTACGCTCTAACTTAAAAACTACGTGATATCTTATGACACTATATTGACGTTGGGTGGAGCAATAAACGATAATCTGCTCGTAAACTGATAATACGGGCGTCAAAGATCACACATCATCAAAGATAAACACACCTTTAGTAACCTCAACAAATAAGCGTCAAAGATTACGCTACACCAAATATAGACACACCACTCTTTCGATTAATTTATGTTTCTCACTCACTTTTGTTATTTAGCAACACGGCACACTCGAAGGCAATTTAAATGATTAAAATCTATATTCAGCTAGGAGCGACAATAATTACATCAGTAACACGTCACTCGTGAAAACAATTTAAATCATTAAAAACTTAAATATCTGGTGTCTTATTCGGTCACCACTACACGAAGTTATGTTTTTGTTTTTTTCTGTATGTTGGCCGAATGTGAGGGATGTCTACTTGGGTGAAGCTCTCTGGTTTTACACTGCTGCTGGTTTGTGTCATGAGGTAACAAGCGCCGTCCACTCACCCCGCCAGTGTTCGACCCTCGAGTCCGCCCACACCGTCAGGCAGTGTAAACGCAATAAGTGGCCAAGCAATCCAAACAGCGCGCCGGTCGCAATCTGTCCCTGCCGGTGGCTCGTGTACAGTAGCGCTAACCCACCAACCGTCAACACAGAAATATTTACCCGGAACTGCAGTCAAAAATGCAATATGCTGGTTCCTGATTTGACAGGGCGTTTGATTGCAGCAGCAAAGGTACATTATCATTATTACGGATCCCGTCCCTATAGGGAGTGCTTATGACTAGTTGGTTTTGGATGCTCGCTTTCGTTTTCGTTTTCCTTTCTCTCCTGTGAGATAGGTCGCCAATATTTAGTAACTTTTGGTGGAGGGGACATAATATGCAAGTAATATTTTGCCAATTGTCGAAACGACAGAAAAATCCTAAAAAAATATATTTAAAATGTAAAATAGTGTATATTATGCAAAAATAATTTTTTTTCGAAAAACATGGTGTTTTGAACGCGACAATTAACAAAGAAACAAGAAAAAAAAAGCCTGGGTGACACAGAAGATTATGGAAAGAGGCATTCTCAAGGTAAGTCGCAGAGATCAATGTCAAAAACAAAGACGAAACAAATGATTTATGAAATATGTTTTTGATCTAAGTGAGTTGTCATTTTCGAAATGTATTCCATATTTCAAGAGATGTTCAGATAGCAATTCGAGCAAATAAAATGCAGAATTAATCCTTCTCAAAGGTAATAACCGAGCGTGGTGGGTGAACGGTAACGTTCTGGCCTGTTATTCGGGAAGATGCAAGTTCGTATTACATCAACGTATTGCAACAACAACAACAATAACCGATCAAGTGCGAGTTGAACCTCCGTACTCTGATGATGTTGGCAGATATCCCGTATTGTAGTAGATCAGAGGGCAAGTGCTTGGTATAAAATTGAATGCTTGTCAGAATGACCCTCAGGGATCAGCAACGCCGCACTACGTTGCCGCTCCCAATTGTACTGCAGTTAATTAACTTGCAGTAAAATTTACTATAGTTACAGTAAGATAAAATGCACTCCGAGTTAACAGTACTTTCGATAAGTAATATTAATTCATGGCAAAATGATCTAAAGAAAAAAACAACTTTAATTGCATGCAGCTTAGAAAATATTTAATTTAATTGCAATGGAGTGCATAGTTTGATGGAAGTTTGATGGAAATTTCCCTACACCCATCTATCCCCTTTCTTCTACGCACCTACTTTTGCCCTTTAAGAATTTTAGTTTTAAATTCTTTTAATGTTTTTGGTAAATCCTTCATCACTTCCCTTGGTAACTTATTCCAGTCCTTGACCCCTTTACCTACGAAAAAAATTCTCCCACCCCCCTATACTGAAATCGAGTGCCAGCTAGTAGTCAAGATCATCTTTTCCCTTCCATGCACCACTCTACGCCTTGTACACTCCCAAAACTCTCATCACTATCCAATTAATTCCATGTTAGGAGTATCTAATTTTTGTATTCGCTGTTTAAATTCAGCATATGTTCCATAAACAAATTTCAAATTCGTAGGCGACGTCGGTTTTTTTTTGGAAAGATTTGTTTTTCAGCGAAATATATACATATTAAAAGAGTACTAGAAACACTGTGGTGGCGTATACCTCACAAAATTGTTTTCTTTGGAACACCCTTTGAATATAATGTTGCATATCTTTTAACGTTATAATCGGATTTTGATCAACGAAATTGGAAGCACAGAAATGATAATTAACAGAAATAACTCTTGGTTGTGACATGAACGATTTGATTCTATGTGAAAGAGTAAAATGCTCACGTCGTTCCTCACAGACAGGCACTTTCGTTTAAATGTTGACTATGTCTGCGACTATACATATGACGCTACTCAGTAATCTATCTCCACATTACAGTATGCAAGTGTGAGATGGTCTAAGGAAAGCTTTAATTTTTTTATTTTCGCATTATTTTATTTCTATGCCATTACAAATTTCGTTCATGGCATAAGCATGGCTACTTCCAGTCTCTGTTACGAAAAATGTTTATCTTTCTTTTATTTAAACTGTTAAACTGATACTATATGATGGCAGACTTCAGGCTCACTTCATGGCTTGATTGGGATGTAATTGGATCTCACGGCGGAAATTGTTAGACAACATCTTAAGATGCAGTACGGCAGAGCTGAGGATCAATGAGAAATAGTTCATAGACGGTAGCAGCAATTAACGGGAGTTCTAATGTGAACGGAAAATTAATGATTCAGTTGTTACAAGTAACTTTCAACAAAAAGTAAGTTACATATTTCCTTCAAATACACTAATTTCACTAATTTCTCATGATGACAAAATTTATTTAATCCATTCTAAGAAATGAAATTTGGTTTCGTTATTAACTGGAACAAAAGATTACGCATCAGGCAGAAACTTAGCGTAAAACAAACCGTTATGTGTAGTTTTTTCTGCAGCAAAAGCACAAGAGCGGCAACTCCCTTCGATTGAAATGAACTTCCTGGGAGTAACAGCGGGACATACATTGCTAGATTGTATCAAGAATATATTAATACCGAGATCGCCCCTCTGTCTTTAATATTCCTATCAGTTCAGACACAACAGAAATTATAAAAGTCTTGCAGAGCAAAATCTTAGGGTTTAATAAAGTATGTGACAGTATTTAAATCATATCAATTCAAGGACCTTCGACCGTAAAACTCATTTTTTCTTGTCGTAAAACACCCGTTTCTGCGATTAGTACAAATTACTAAGGAAAGTGCTGATCAATTTACCAATAATACTGAAAGCATTTAAAATTACAATTCGTAAGGGAAACAGTAGAAGGGAGGAAAAATAGCCTCGACATAATTTTTTTTTAAAAAGGAAATTTAAAAATAGGGCAACTGAAATCGTACCATATGATCCATGGTATTTATATCATAAGAAATTTAAAAAAATCGTAATCACAGCACATTCAGGATTTCTGTTAATGCATTTGGCTACGAGGCCCCATAGCCAGCACTATGGAACTATGTAATTTACAACTATTTACCTGAGAACTCAGTTGTATTCTACATTCCGCATAACACAGACGACATAAGACAAAGGCAACAATTGAATTAAAACCACCCATGCCCGAAGCCGGACTCGAACCGGTAACCCATCCAACGCGAGGCTAACACGCTAGCACGTATACTCCCGAGGTTTGCCATCCTAGAACTCAGTGACCATGGAAAGTAAATCGACGTCATGCCTTTTATGTTGGAGAAGAGAGCGTAGGTCAAAATAGTTCTACGTTTGTCTTTCCGCCAAGCACCTACTTAACGTTCTTTCGTGCTGGTCTGAAAGCTTCCGTATATCAGAATTCTCTCTCGACGTCCGTCAAAAAAGGATGGTCGTGGAATAACATGGGTAGAATAGATAAAATTATAGCCTAAAAGTTGTTGAAATGGAGAAGGGTTTAAGCACCACAGCAACAGCCCTGGGAGCGATTTCCCGTTGGGAGGGTTCTCTTTCGTATATTTACAGAGCGGGTGAGTTTACCTGCTTATCGGCTGGTGTGAATGTTACGCTGAGGACATAAAATGGAACGTCAACAGTGATAAGCAGCGATCGCGCCGCCACAGTGCTCCCCGCCGTACAAAGACCTCCACTCTGGCCGCGCCGCACCTGAGTCAATACTCCCGCAGGCGCCAGCGATATACCACACAGGCGCCCACCAAGCGCTCCACACGCAACAAGTACGGCATTACGCACTGCACGGGGGAAGCTGTACAATGTAATCTGTAATAGCGACCCTAAGACCCAGTTTGTTTCTTATGGCTTTACGCCTCTGCGACGTCGAGGTCATTAGGGGCGCTATGGACTGGGGGCAAGGAACTGGAAGAAATTTGGTCATAGCCTTTTGGAAGCAACCATTCCGGCAATCGCCTGGGGCGATGTGAGGAAGCCGTAGAAAATCCATGATTCGAACCCACGTCCTCCCGAATGCGAAGCCAGAGCGTTAGTCCTCACACACCACGCTCAGTCCTGTTAATTTAAATCCTTCAAATTAATTACAATTTTGGCTTATAGAGGTATGCCGTTATTGATAATAAATTTGTATATTTTCGGTGAAAAAATATAGATTTGATGAATAAAAATAGCTTAAATGAACTATAATTTAATTTTTAAAACTCTATGTGTCGAGCACAGCCCTTTATGGTAGCGAAGCATGGACTTTAGCAATACCAGAAAGAAGGTAAATTGAAACATTTGAATTGAGTTGCGGTAGAAAGATGCTAAAAGTCAAGTGGACAGATAAAGTACGAAGTCAACGTGTTTTGGGAATGATGGGTGGGAAAAGAAGCTTGTGGACTAGTCTGTCACAAAGAAGATACAGGCTGTTGGGTCACACTTTAAGACATGCGGGACTGATTAATTTGTTGGTGGAAGGAAAAGTCGAAGGAAAGAACTGTAGAGGTAGACAAAAATTAGAATTTATTCTAGTGTATTACCATACTATATCTGCGAGAAGCTGGACCCGTAGCTGGCACAGATGGTCAGAATGTGAACTATGGAGTAATGGTAACTGCCCGACAGCCTTCCGGAATGTGACGTTGGGCCGAGTAGCACTCAGTGAAGGAACATTGCGTGACGCTATGGTGATGCAGAGCGGATGGTACTGTAGATTGCGATCTGTGTGGTGGGTACGTGGCCAGCCTGCAGAGAGAGATGTGTAGCTTCTCTTGTGTTCCATGTCGTTATCCAAGTGGACGTGGGTCTCCGACGGCAAGCAGAAAATGGAATCATCGCGTCGGACGACTGCGGGCAGAAGACTCGACGCCTTCTACTAAATGGTAACCCCGCCGATCCAATGATCACCGCAAATCCCTATCGTATTGTTCTAGTCGGTGTCGCCCTAGAGGAAATATCATTGCCCCCGCTGAGCTTAAATAATGGACGAATAGAAAACCCTGAGAACTGATGTGAAATGAACCCATTATTGGATTTCAATACTTTGTTTTATTGTGTCATACTATTGTTAGTAACATTTGATGAACAATAATTTTATTATTAAACGTATATTAATGTCAAACGTAGGTACAACGGTGTTGTTAATGTCCAAAGCAACATACAGATTCCTAATATCAGCAATTTCAATAATTAATTATACTTTAATGATAATTTAATGCAAAAAAATAATAATTTCATTTTTAACAAGAGCAGATAATGAGAGGTTTTGATTGTAAGGGGTATGATGAGATTGCAACAAACCAGTAGAGAATGATGACGGCAAAAAATTAAAAAATTGAGTCAAATTTACAAAGTACGTGGCTGTATAACCCTCTTATCAGTATGACATTGCAATCATTCTGGCTTGAATGCTTGCACTGAATCGGTGGGAAGGGTGTCACAAAGCCGTTGTATCCACTCCTTAGAGAAGCTGGACCACGACTGTTGTACCAGATCTTGGACTTCATGCATACTGGCACTGGGACGGAGTAGACGTCCTAACAGGTCCCACGCATGTTATGTTGGGCGACAGATCTGGGGATCTTGCTGGCCAAGGGGAAACCTCAATATCATGAAGACAGTTTATAAAGACACGTGCTGTTTGTAGACGAGCATTGTCCTGTTGAAAATGACAGCACGAAATTGACGCATGGAAATTAACACATAAGGATGGAGGATGACCATGATGTCCTGTTGTGTCGACAGAGTTCCCACAATCACTACCACCCGTGACCTGGATGATTCCCCCCTCCAATTAAGCAAGGAGTAACATTGCTGTACCTCTCCGAAACACTGTAAGAATGGGACCTCTCGGCAGGTCTCCACCATGCTCGCTGATGATGGTCATCCACTGTGGTGCCGAACACAGTGCGACGCCATTCAGCAACAGTCCGTGCTTGCCGGTCACGGCACCACTCCAACCGCAGCCGTTTATGTTCTGATACTGACGACAGCTTACTCATGGCACGGTAATTCTCTTGTCCGCCTACTGGTAGTCCCCGACCAATGCTGCGGAGTGGCAGATTGTTGTAGGGAGTCCATTACTTGTATTTAGGATGGCAGGCGCAGATGTGAATTGCTTACGATGAGTTTGATGCACAACTCGGCGTATCCTGACCTTTGGTGGTCAGACTTGGTGGACCGGAAACTTGGCAATGAGTATTCCTGAACTTACATTCCCATGCAGTCCAACATCTGGCTACTATCACATGCGAATGTCCCACAAACCTGGGTATTGCACAACTATTCCAGTAGGAAAAATAGAGAGCCACAATGAGTCCACGAATAAACTTTTTCAGGTGCTGATGATGCTGTCTGACACGAGCACGCGGCATTTACGGGGACTTCGCAGTGATCACTAAACATCAGCAGCAGGCAAGCAGCTACTGCTAACGCCGAAGGCGTTGTCTGTATTTGGGGAGGGGTACGTATTGCCTTTTGGCAATATCTGTCCCTACATTTTCCTTTAGTAGTAAAATTTCATTACATTTCTGGGCTGGTCCATTGCTATTTGCTCTATGGGTGAGTTTCATTTCATTTTATAATAATATTTTTTATTTTTTTTAAAAAATTATACATATACCCGTTTAGTAGTGACTTGGGCATTTTATGGCGTAGTCCAAGATGTTCATAGCTTCCCAGGTTGCGTATGAGTTTATTGTTGCATTTGGAGGCACTTTCGTAGAACTTTTGGGCTGCGGAAACCATCCGTGACTTGAGTTTTGGTGTTTTTGCCAGGTGGTGGAGGTCTTCTGTTGGGAAGTCGAAGGGTAGATGCAGCGCTCTATTCAAAGCACGGTTTTGCAACACCTTACAGTACAGCAACACAATACAGGACTGGCATATTCGATGATAGATCTAACAAGAGCCTGGTTGATCTGTACGCCGCATCTTGGTGGCAGTGATGAGGCATGGTTGAGGACTGGGTATAGTGCACCCAGTCGCCTGTTCACCCTGCTGCAGATATCCTCTACGTGGTGTCGCCATGTCAGCCTTTGGTCCAGTGTGATCCCCAGGTAGCGTACCACTGCCTTCTGGGGCACCTGCTCCGCAAACAGCGTCAGGCCCAATGGTCTCGGCGTGCCTCGCATACTGAAGACGATCGCCTGTGACTTCGCGTGTTTATCTTCACCCGCCATCCGGTCGCCCACTCCTCGAGCTGGTCCAACGCTTCTTGCAGTCGACTCAACATCTTACTCAGTTCACGCCCTTTATAAACAGGCTACACTACCAGGCCTAGCAACAACAGTAATGCACTCTGGTGGTCCTTCTACCTGTGATAGTGAATTGCAACCTTAATCATTTTACATAGCCACATATGGTGTGTTTGCGTCCGAAGTTACATTAACAACCGAACATATCTTCTGGGTGCTTTCACCGAGCGGGGCGGTGTAACGGTTAGCGTTCTCGCCTCGCATTCGGGAGGACGGCGGTTCGAATCCCCGTCCGGGCACCCAAATTTGGGTTTTCCATGGTTTCCCCAAATCACTCCAGGCAAATGCCGGGATGCTTCCTTCAAAAGGCCATGGCCGAATTCCCTCCCATTCCTTGCCCCCATCCTTGCCCCCCATCCTTGCCCCCCATCCTTTCCCGTCTCTAAAGACCTCGATGTTAAAAAGAGACGTAAAGCAGTTAAAAAAAAAACTGGGTGCTTCAATTTTTTTGTTGGTTATTTTTATTAAATACATACTCATTTGCATTTGATTTGAAAGTTCTCTTAAATAAATATGGGATAATTTTGTGTAAAAATTCACTGGGTTTGATTTTTTTACGACATCATTATTCGGCGCTGTTCCTTCCGTTTAATAACGTCGATATATTTTTGTAAATGATTATTAACTAACTTATCAGTTTTGCTGATAGCTTCACGGCGTCCAATTTATGGTTATGTTAATAACCAATAATAATTGGAGAAACTTTTTAAGAATCGTACGAGCAACCTTTAACGTTACAATTGCTCCTAACTGTGTGTGATATTCCACATAGAAACCTTGTTTCCGTTACAAACTCCAGGAAAAATGTCATGATCATTTTTCTTCATAAAGAGAAGTGTGGGAGTCAGTTACCAAGCTTCCTGAGTTGCAAAGTTCCAGACCTTCGTTGGACTCTCCGTACGGGACGGAATTGTCATAGGCCTTTATCTTCGTCAAAGCTTTCTTTGTCGTGCGTAGTGCAATGAGCTCGCTCAGTAGATCAGATTTTGCGTGGAAGGGAACAGGCCATCCTGCACTTGACATGTACTTAGCATGTTTTCTTTTAGAGACTACAACCCAACCAAAGTTCTTCTTGCGCTAGTATCATATTTCTTAGACTCTCCGCTATCAAATATAACTTCAATATAAAGTTCAGAAAGTTTGTTTTTCAATGAAACACAGAATGATTCGCGCTGACTCTATTCCTTAATTCGCGAATTGTTTTGACCGGGTTGGTAAATAAAATTACCTGAACATTGTCGCGTTTCTTTTAAACCTCACAAATATTTGTGTCTGATAGCTTTTCTAAGGTATACTATACAACTGTCTATATCTCAGAAAAAAATCGAATTTTTTACTCTTTTTACCAAATTTTGATGCCAGTGACTAATAATGACCAACATGGCAGAGATAAGTAGTTGTGTAATCGAAGTTCATGTGCAGATCAATCACCTCGTTAGTCATAATTCTACAATTTCTGACTCTCGACACGGGGTGAGTTGGTTCGAACCCCGCAGGTGCAATGAATCACCATCATTCGGGGCAGGACAGAAGAAGTTGTGGTGCACGATTCCTAATCAACAGCTTTTACAGCATAGTTCTGGGTCTAATCCCAAACATCTCCGCATTGCGTATTGAGTGAAGTCAATTCTCAAAATTCCTTTGCCCACCGGGATTCGAACCAGGGACCGGAGCCGCAAACGTTTTGAAAGCAAACCACTGAACTACCAGACCGCTCGAATATCATATAATGCTCTATTCAAATATTCAATGCAATGAGATCCTTTAGTATGCAGTTACCATGGTTTATAATTACCTGATAATTACAAATGCGGAAGGATCGGAAAGAGGATAATTTCAAGGATTCTCCCCACGAAAAACTTCCGCCCCCGAAGTAGTTGAAAATTTTTCGTACAGGCAGTCAACCTTTAATAGTTTAAATAACAATAAAGAGTAAAATATAATTAAATTCTTCCTTTATGTAGTAATCACATGATAAAAATCATTTCTTTTACACTATGGTATAGTACTGCAGACACATGATGGAGTACAATATGGGTCAAAATGGTGCTACCCATTTTTTTATTTTTAGTCATACAGACTATATGGACAAATATGAACCGAGTAATGACACGCAGCTTGCCTGACAGCGGATCCATCCTTCATAAGTCCTGAATGAAGTCCAGACATTGGAGGCTCTCTGCTTGTTCAGTGTGTAATGACACATTACATCCGTGTGATGTTGCAGTCACGTAAGTTTGCTAACGGATTTATGAGGCTGCAGCTAGATGCAGACAGGTAGCTGTCGCCCACAGGAATGTGGCAACCCCTCGTATTTCCCCGAATCCGCTGGACCGCTAGGGAAGGGGTTGCAGACTCGCTTGGAGCACTCGGGTGTGCACCTCGTGGCTGTACGCACGGACGTTGGAAGAATACGTGAGTGCGAGTGTGAGTTCGCGCTTCTGCTGGAAGAATTTTTCCAGTCCGTATCTGCAAGGAGCAGGTTCGTCGCCAGACTGCGTCGACATCTTCCCGTCCTAGCTGCTAGAGGGGTCACTCTACGTCTGTGCTGCGTCGAACGTGAGGCGAACACGACGCCACCCGTGAGCTGATCAGACCACTACCCGCAGTCGTGTCGTAAGAAGCCCCACCACGGACCTGCCCGCAGCTGCCGTCACAGGAGCAACAAACGGTATTGTGTGTGTTGAGTGCATTCACCTACCGCGTCCACTAGCCCAGTAACGACCCTGATGAACAACAATGTATGCCGGACAGTTTACAATAACAAATCACATCTCTGAATCACGTCTAACTAATTAATACATCCATATGAGTGATTTAATAAATAGTAATTTTAAATTGGTGCCTTGATGATCAATTCACATCCCTCATGATAAATATTAATAATTGATTTTTTAAATTTTTTTTTATTTTTTTTATTTTTGTCGTCAGTCTTTCTACTGGTTTGATGCAATCCTCCATCCTTTCCTATCCTGTACTAACCTCTTCATTTCTACATACCCCTTACAGCCCACGTCATCAATTATCTGTTTCATATATTCTAATCTCTGTCTTCCTCTACAGTTCTTACCTTCGACTGTTCCCTCCACTAACAAGTTAACCAATCCAGCATGTCTCAAAATATGACCTACCAGCCTGTCTCTTCTTTCTGTAAGCTTCTTCCATAAACTTCTTTTCTCACCCATCATTTCCAAAACTCGTTCATTTCTTACTTTGTCTGTCCACTTAATTTTCAGCATTCTTCTGTAACACCACATTTCAAATGCTTCAATTTTCTTTCTTTCCGGTATTCCTAAAGTCCACGTTTCGCTACCATAAAGTGCTGTGCTCCACACATAGAGTTTCAAAAAGTTCTTTCTAATTCCTAGATCAATATTTGAAACTAAAAGGTTTCTCTTTTTCATGAAAGCTCTTTTTGCTAGTGCTATTCTGCTTTTGACATCATTCTTGCTTCGGCCATCGGTTGTAATTTTACTTCCCAAGTAACAGAATTCGCTTACTTCTCCTATTGCATCCGATTCTATTTTTATATTTAATCTAGTATTGGTATCATTTCTGCTACATTTCATCACTTTTGTCTTGCTTTGATTTATATTCAGTCCAAAATCTTCCTTCAGTATTTCGTTCATGCCATTCAGTAACTTCTCAATATCCCCAGCCCTCTCTGCTAACAAGACAATGTCATCAGCAAAACGTAGCATACTGATTTTTTCTCCCAGAAAACTTATGCCACATGGAAATTTTTCTTTGACTTTCTTCATTGCTGCCTCTACATACAAGTTGAATATTAACGGGGATAGACTACAACCTTGTCTCACACCCTTTTTAACTGATGCATGTCTTTCGTGATTCTCTACTTTTATTACCGCCACTTGATTCTTATATAGTTTATAGAGTATTCTTCTATCTCGATACTTTAGACCTGACTTCTTTAAAATTTTGAACATCTTGTCCCACCTAACATTATCAAACGCTTTTTCTAAATCAACAAATGCCATAAAAGTATCTTTGTTTTTCTTGAGCCGCCCTTCAAGTATTAATCTTAAAGACAGAATTGCTTCCCTTGTACCGCGATTTTTCCTAAACCCAAACTGATCTTCACCTACTATCTCTTCTACTACCCTTTCCATCCTTCTGTATATTATTCTGGTCAGTAATTTTGAAGCATGTGATGTTAGACTAATGGTGCGATAATTCTCACATTTGTCGGCTTGTGCTTTCTTTGGAAGTGTGAACATGATATTTTTATTAAAATCAGTTGGAATTTCTCCTGTTTCATAACTTTTTGATATCAGCTTGAATAATCTTTCGATTCCTTCCTCTCCTAGGGATTTAAGAAGTTCTGCAGGGATTTCATCAATTCCAACTGCCTTATTTGCTTTTAAGTCATTCAGGGCTTTATTAAATTCTGTCCTCAAAACAGGATCCCCTAAGTCATCCATGTCAACATCATCTTCCTTTTCCATTACACTATTGTTCAAGTCGTCCCCATCATAAAGTTTCTCAATGTATTCTTTCCATCGGTTAGCTCTATCTTCTGAGTTTAAAAGAGGTTTCCCATCGGCAGCTTTAATGTTCATACCTCTTTTCTTCATTTCTCCAAAATTCTGTTTGATATTTCTGTAGGCAACATCTACTTTACCTACGACCATTTCCTTTTCTACTTCTTCACACTTTTGTTGTAGCCATTTTTCTTTTGCTATTTTGCATTTCCTATTTATTTGATTTCTAAATTGCCTGTACTGCTCTCTTCCTGCTTCATCCTGAGCATTTTTGTACCTTCTCCTCTGATCCATCAGCTGCAAAATTTCTTCTGTGATCCAAGGTTTTCGGGCAGATTGTTCCCTAAAGCCTAATGTTTCTTTACCAGCTTTCATTATTTCGGTCTTTAATGCATTCCATTCGTCCTCGGTTGAGCTCCTTTCAGAGATACTTCTTAGACCCAAGTCTACTATTAGTGCAAATTTTTCTCTAGTGCTAGATTGTTTCAGTTTATTCACTTCCAGTCTGTTCTGCTTATACTGCTTCCTTATTCGCTTAAATTTCAGCCTGCACTCCATTATTATCAAATTATGGTCAGAGTCTATGTCTGCTCCTGGGTACGCTTTACAATCTAGAACTTGATTCCTGAATCTCTGTTTGACCATGATATAATCTAGCTGATATCTGCCTGTATCCCCAGGACGTTTCCACGTGTAAATTCTTCTTGCATGGTTCTTAAACAGTGTGTTTGCCACTACTAGCTTATATCTTTCACAAAATTCTAGCAACCTGCTTCCTCATTCATTTCTTTCTCCTAGACCAAAACTTCCTACAGTATTCCCATCTTTTCCTTCTCCCACTATTGCATTCCAATCACCCATGACTATTAGATTTTCCTCCCCCTTCACATATTGAATTAATTCTTCAATTTCAGCGTATATTTTTTCTATTTCTTCGTCATCTTCCTGTGATGTTGGCATATACACTTGTACTAATGTGGTTGGGACGGGCTTAGTTTCTAACCTCATCAAAATAATCCTGTCACTAAACTGTTCATAATAACTCACCCGTTTCCCTACTTTCTTGTTCATTACAAATCCTACACCAGTGACTCCATTGACAGCATGTGTGCTAATTATCCTGTGTTCCCCAGACCAGAAATCCTGTGCGTCCTTCCATTTAATCTCACTAATCCCAACAACATCTAACTTAAGTTGTTCCATCTCCCTTTTTAAGATTTCTAACCTACCTGCCCTATTCAGACTTCTAACATTCCACGCTCCGACTCGTAGAATGTTTCTATCCATTCTGATGACTCCTCCCTGAGCAGTCCCCACCCGGAGATCCGATTGGGGGACTATTTTACCTCCGGAATATTTTACCCAGGAAGAAGCCATCATGATATATGTAATTTGAGAGGATTACATGTCCTCGGGATACCCTTTGGGTCTTTAATGCAGTGGTTTCCCGTTGCCTTCTGCATCCCCATGCCGTTGATCATTTCTGATTCATCCGCCTTTAGGGGCCGTTTCCAACCCCAAGGGCAAGAGGGTGCCCTGAACCGCTCCCCGCTCTTCCGCCCTCCTTTCGGAGGCCGTTGGCAAGCAGTGGGTGATTCCTTATACCGGGAATCTTTCAGTCGCCAGAGCCTCGTCCGTGCAAACAGGGTGCACCACGTGAAGGAGAGGTTGACATTTGGTTGGAAAAGGCTAGTATAGCCTCTCCCAAACCCTTACACCCCTAATAATTGATAAGTTTTTAATAATTTAAAGTAATTAAACATTCTCTGATGTCGCAATTAGTGAGACATTTCAAGTGTCACTATTCTGCTTTGTTAGATGACATTTCCAGTCAGTCTTATTAACTGTTCTTTTCTTGCTATAAAGACTGCCGCTCCATATGGATTGGTGGGGTATTTTGGTACAACCCGTTACTTTCAAATTTACTTTTCGTGCGGGCTATCTTATCTCAGGTCATAAAACTGTCTTGTCTCAGGTCGTGGCTCCGATGAACTTATATTGACAATAAAGTAAACAAGGCAAGATGTACAGTAACTGTTGTTTTTACGATAATCCTTACGTACCGAAATGTTACAAAGATAAATAGCATAGAAACTCAGAGAAAATAATAAGAATATTTGCTGAATCTTTATGTGCCATATCACGAGTAATAAAACGGTACTACACAGAAGGGAATGGCGTATGGATCGCCGAGGACTTAATATTAAAGCAGGAACTTATTAGAGGACGCAATAAAGTGAGAACGGATAGAAAAATTTAGGTGTAGATTTAAGTGCAAATTGATAAATTAATTGTGGAATATTTCGGAAGGATAATATCTATTAATGTTATGAGAAGGTATTTATACACCTTTCGGAAACATAAGAGACACATACAAGGTAGCGGCCAGTAGTGGACCCAGATAGGTGAAGTCAATGGCCAAAATGGCTTGCTCGTACAACCGGGCGGTAGTCAGACGACTAGCAAAATATTTTGGCCTTAAGAATAGAAATTAGGCTGAAGTCACTGGTTTTTGTACACGAAAGTCCATAAGGTAGAGATTGTATACGAGAGCTCTTGGTTAAAAGTTGTAGCGGCGTCTACAGTTTGGTCGAGGGAGAAAGCGAGATTTGGTTGCCAGACTTCGTGTACTGTTAGCCAAGATGGCATTATAATCCTCTCCAACTTAGGTTCGGTCTAAGTACATTTTGTATAGCTCACTATGTATGCCGGCAGTGTGTGATCATCATTGACATAGCACAGTATGTGGCTTCAAATCAGCATATTGTAGAGCCCAATAGTAATGGCTTGAGATCGGATTATATGCATTTACATATAAAGCCCATTTCACTATATTTACAACATTTTTTGGTAATGTACGTAGTTAATAAATAAATCTTACGTTGTAGCCGGCAAAACCTACTAGCAGAACAGCTCTTAGTCTACAACGACTCGCTGAAGAGCTACGACCCACATTTGCGAATGTAAATAAACTGATTTCATCAACAAAGAAAGCGTTTTTTAAGCCACGTTCTAGTAATACTGCCTATAACAAAATTGTCAAATGTGCCTTTTGCTTCCGGAACCAGTGGTAACCCGATGGGCGACGACGGTTGAAGCTGAACTGTTTTACAGGGAACATTTCGATTCCATTAAAGGTACAGTAAACGACTTTGATAGTGGAGAGGCTATGACAGTTTGTCAGTACAAGGAAGCATTTAACAATTCTAGAATTAAAACGACAGCTGTAATTAGCATTCGTTTTTCCACATACTGGTGAGTATTAAAAAGCTTGAAACTCAAGGTTTGACGTTCACTGAGTCTATTCAGTTAATGAATAAATTCCACATTGCCAGAGGTATTCGTGTGTAAACTTAAAGTGAAGTTTAAAAATATTTTGAACAATAAAGCAGGTTGTGAATATTTTTCCAGAAACAATGAGTTCTAACAAACACAGCACCCAGTTTTAAATACTGCCCAGTTACATCAATGAATGTGGAACGGTCCATATACACTTATAAACTATTTTGAGAGATCGAAGAAACAATCTTACTATTAAATATTTGAAACAGTACCAGATTTTTTACAAAAGTAAAAAGTAAGTTAATAATTGTTAATTATGGAATTTATGAATATGTTGTTCCACTACTTACCAATTGCATGCCGATATCGAAATAAAAATTACTATTTTTATATTATATTAGCTGATACCCGCGATTTCGTACGCGTGGATTAAGAATTTATTTGCCAGAATTTAATATAGAAAGTGGTTGGTAGCGAAGGAATGGTCCCAAACAACACCGAGTCGGCATAATATGACCGGAAAGCCATCACAATATCATTCTGCCATCGAACCTGTCTCTTGAAGAGAATCAATTTCCAACACATTAAAAAACAGAAAAACAAACGAAGTTGAGGGGATGTTGGGGGTGTTAATTAAGGGCAGCTTTATTTCAGCTTAGTCCATTCTTCTTTCTTCAGCATGAGCATCCGATTCTTGGGATCTAATAACTTAAGCTGCTCGTGCTCTGCAAGAGCTACAACTTAGGCCAGTTTACGCCCGCAAGGCATGTCAAAAAAGAAGGCAAAATAAACTGATGCCAGAAACATCTAAGCAGACACAAAGTAATAGGACAGATATAATCGACATCTATACTAAATAATACGTTTTTTCTCTAAACGAAAGTTATTAACAAATTATACACTAACATAATGCGCGAGAAGCATAGCTTGAGCAAGCGATGTTATAACATTACAGACTAACACACACATCCGTCTCTCTGTCACCATTCGATAAGTTCTCAAAATTTCGTGACTACAACTGTTAATCATGCCGAAATAAAATGTCCTGTGCCCTCCCTACAGATTATGTTGTCAAATTCCGTCAATATCGGTATAGACATTTAGTTGTCAAAACGTAACAAAAAATAGGGATTTACTTCCGCATTTACAGTATTATTACTGCAGATCACACACTAACTGCGAATCCCCCCTGAGGGATCAAGATAACACCTACAGCATTGCAAGACTACCTACGATTTGTCTCGCATTGCACCTCTAACTTTGTGATATCTACAGTTTAACATTCAATCCGAATAAGCTACGACCAAGGCGTGACTCTTACGATCAAAAACAACTTTTAAAAATTTTAGCCTCCACGGAGATTTGAATCGGAGAGCACGACCCAAACATTAGTAAGCAAGCGCATTAACAACTGAGCTGCCTGACCGCTACACGGAAAAACAGTACGGAGACGTCCATATCCAACGCGTCTGTCTATCGCCGTTCAGTAATATTTCGAAATTATAAGACAACATGTATTATTTATACAGATAATTTTTCAACCAAATGAAGACAGTATTTTTCTCCTTGTTTCAAAGGATAAGTGTGCAAAGTTTCATCGAGATTGGATGAAAACTGTGGATTTGTATGAAGAACAAACAAACAAGCATACTACAGGGTGTCCAGGAAAGGACTCCCTGATTTCAAAATTAAATATCTCGAAAACAAAGATCGATAGAGGAATGCAGTAAACGGTATGTTTATTGGGACAGCTGTAAGAAGTGTATACAGCAGTGTGAAATAATAGTTACAAAAGCTGCTAACAGATGGCGCTGTACGTTCATATCAGCATACATAAGTGAAATAATCGTATGAAAACAATCTTTGCAAACAATCACATCACAATGTTTTCAAAATGTTCACCATTGGCACGTTTCAATGGTGGAACTGATCGCCCTGAGCTTCGGATCACTATTTAGGCATTACGTATGGCGATTACAGCGTCATCTGTTAGCAGCTTTTGTAACTATTATTTCACACTGCTGTATACACTTCTTACAGCTGTCACAATAAACATACCGTTTACTGCATTCCTCTATCGATCTTTGTTTTCGAGATATTTAATTTTGAAATCAGGGAGTCCTTTTCTGGACACCCTGTATATATATATATTGCAATGTTTTAACACTTTTCATGCATATTTGAAGCATTTTTCAACCATATTTCTAGCTTTATGTGTTGCATACAATCCGATCTCTAGTAATGATCCAGTATTTTTTTATATATATATACTAATGTGCAACAATATGTGAAACGCAACAACACAACATTACACTGATCTGATTACTAACTCTGTTTGTAAGGGAGGGTCCATAAACAAGGCTCATTTTGACCTTTTGTGAACCCCCTACCTCCACGTAGCCCGACGTGACTATTGCCTCTATCCCCCCCCCCCTCTCTCTCTCTCCACGCGTAGCATGTGACTATTTTCCCTCTCGATTTCAGAGGACATTTTGTTCTGTTTTCTCTTGTCAGACTATCGTAAATTACATACGGAGATAATTAAATGACGAAAATTGATATACTCACATGCTGTTGTGTGTTCTGTACCGTATTGCAAGTGTGACAAAGCTACGTGGCTTGGCTCAGAGCACCCCCGTAACCCTGCGTATCTTTCTACCCAATCCCAACCTACCTGCCTCAACGAGCCACGTAGTTCATGAACGCTCCCTAATACTGAATAATCAGGTCAGTGTAGTGTTGCGTCGTTGCATTACACATTGAAGAGAAGCTTGAAAAAGATAGTTAGAATAATGCGGCAAAAAAAAAAAAGATTCTGAGACTTAGAGAACATGAAATAGAATCACATGTAAGTCAAATACTCAATATTGTTTCCACAATGAATTGTAACTGAACAAAATGTACAAATATCACAAAGATGCTCTAGAAATGAAATGAAAAGCCTATAGTAAAAAAAAAAAAAACGAAAATTCAATTGCATTGGCATATTATTAATTTTTATATAAATTGATAGTTCCCTATGTTTCATCGTAACTTTGTTTTCCCTATTCTTTCCCTACTTTTCAATGCTCCTCAAAAAACATGGTTATACATTTGGAGGAATATTCTACGACGGATCAATCGAGGTTTTTGGAGATTAAATACAGACAGCTCAAGAATGATTAAAAAAATACAGCAACTTTATAGAATGCCATTCAACGTTGACGAAAACAGAGAAAAATCTAAATTCTTATATTTCGTGCAGTAGGTAGTGTAATATTTAGGTATACATTTGCGGATAGACATTACTTGTAGGCCGTTATAGACAGTGCCAGATCTAGGGGGTCAAACCGGGGCTGTTGCTCCGGGCGGCGATTTCAAGGGGGCGCAATAAAAGCATGTTTCATTGGCAGAAAATTTATGTCGTAGTGACCTTTGTTTTTATAAGCTCCCCAACTGCCCCAGTGGGCGACAATGACACTTCGGATGGAAACAACTTGGGGGGGGGGGGTTGGCGAAGTAATATAATCCCACAATTTTTGCCCCAGTTTGGAAAATTCCTACATCCGCCACTGCTTATAGAAGTACCAGCATCTTCGAACGCGTGGACTGATTGATTTAATATAGAAGTTGAAATTAAGTAAAAGATGTTCCAAAAAGCATGGAGTAGGATCAATACGATGGGAAAGCCATCACCATACTACCCTTCAACGGGTCTCATTAAGAGACCAAACTTCAAATATGTTTAAAAATAGAAACAAACTACGGGTGAATTGGGGGGGGGGGGGCGTAAGGAAGTTACCAGTGGGAGACTATTGTCGGATTTTTGTTTGTAGCTTAAATTTATGTCACTTTGTAGGGACATCTTACGTCAATACCGCATTGCACACAACGTTTAAGGTTTTACTGTCCTTTGCTGAATTATATAGCCTTTGGGGGTTGGAAACCCGTGAGGTGCCCATGGAAAAACACTTCTTTTCTAAGTGTACCTCTACCACTTTCAGTGTCTGTCCCTGGGCTTTATTGATACGCATTGCAAACGCTAATTTTATTGTGAATTTCAGTCTTTTAAATTTGAATCGCAGGCAGGTCTGTCGGAATTATTGGTATTCGAGGAATCAACACATCATCATCACCTTTTGCCACTCGATTCATAATCACAGTTTTTATTACGATCTACCCCAATTGTGTTACTTCTAGGCGGGTGCCGTAGCACAGTTGCGATGTCTGTGAACTGATCTTATACAAACTGATTGCGAGAGAAACAAAAACTGAGCGACCAATAGAAGATTAAAGAGACTTACACACGCTATCCGTCTGTCTGTCATTGTTCGGTTAGTTTTCAAAATTTCGTGACTAAATATGATATTTATACCGAAAAAATTATCTTATGTCCTCACCGTTGATAAATAGTATTTCGTTGTCAAATTTCATCAAGATCGGTTTACCTGTTTAGTCATGAAAACATTACAAACAGACAGAGAGATAGAATTACTTTCGCATAGATGTGAACTTTTGCGGGCTTAGTTTTCGGCTTGGACCACCTCTTTTGGCTGCAGTCGGGTAACTGACTCAGTCCGGGCGCCCCGACACATCCAGCCATCTCCGACGGCAGCGATACTAAACACACGGCGCCTGCGCAGAGCCGGCGATGAAGCGATCGCAGCGCCGCGTGGCGGACGGTCGCGGCGACGGGCCGGCGAGAGGCTCGAGCCCTCAGTCGAGCGTGCGCGCGCGAAATGAACGGTAGGAAGCTGGTGACTGTTTTACCGTACTCCGTGCCGTATCTGCCGCGAGCGGGCAACATGTGAACCGGCTACCACAAACGACCCTCCATCAGGCACCTTGAATTATACTTTTGTTTAAAGACTCACTAGCTGTCAAACCAAAAAATCTTTTATGAAACATATTTTCGCTATCCTATTATGAACCGATAGTTGTGCCAAAGTTTAAACAATTTTTTTTTATTATATTTTTTTTGTCGTACCCGGCAGTGTCAAGTGTAAGTGAACAGGTGGTTGGTTTCCTACACCACATCGAATTAAAAACTTACTGAACAGGTAAGTCTTATTTTATATTGTTACTTTGTGGTATCAATAAAATTCACGGCTCCTTGATTAAACGAAAAATGAAACAAGCCTCTATCAGTTACAATAAACTCCAATTGGTGTAAATTAAGAAAACTATCAACATTTGTTTGGTCAAACGATATAAACATGCCCGAAGAAATGCTACAATTTTAGGACAAAAGATAGCTACGAGGCTACAGAGCTTATTTATATTAAAAAAATAATTTTTTCACCTGCGAGAAAACTCTAAAAAAAATAAAGAATGTAGCTTACTGCATTCGTTTTATCTCTTATCTGCGGGTAATCATACGAAATGCAATTCTGACACTCGCCCCGCTTGTGGTTCAGCTGCTTGATTACGCAGTATATCTAGGGTTACCAGATATGTTCCGAAATTAATTTTTTTAAAGCAATTATGTAAATATTTGAGACTGAAAAAGTATTTATTGCCAGTTCCAACACTATTAAATCGCTTAGATTTACGCTGGGACTGAAAATGAAAGGCTTCCAACATTTTAGTTACTTTGATCAGGTATGAATTAGTCGATCAGTCACAAATGTTGATACCGAAGAAAATATCTGCTGCAATACCTGAAAAGTGATAGAAATTTGTAGCATTGACTGGAAGTAGCGTGTTTGTGAATTTGCTTGAAGATGATGTCATATGGATTTTTTAAAGGAAATAGCTATTCGGATAATACGTTTCAAAATCTGGGTGGAGTAATTGCAATCGTTCTTTGCACTGTGGAGGGCCACAGATTCTCCTTATTTATGTATCTTTGGGAAAACAAGAATCTGAATTTTAGGTTCAACGACCCTGACTATAATTGATTTGAAACAGTACTATTCCGTTTCAAGTTGCTCTTAATAATTCCCACCATTTTCTAATATCTATAGATGACTGCACAGCGTTTCCCGTAATTACGAAAGTTGACACTTCCTTTTGGTTACTGCGGAAAGTTAAGAAATTGCGAAGTAAAAAATCCTGTTATAGCAGTAACATAATCCCTTTTAGAAACCAGGTCTAATGAGCCTTATAACATTCAGAGAAATGTTTTATTAGAGATGGCGCTACATTGTGGGAGAATGATTTACGTTAGTACCTGGCATTCGAGGAACGAGGGTTCGATCGTTAATCCAGCCGTCCACACTTACCCTTCCTGAAGTTTCCCGAATTCACTACAGGTAAATGTCAGGAAGGTTCCTTTAACAGGCAGTAACTGAAATCATTCCGACTCGGCGTTGTGGCAGCGTAAAGCCTTTAAAGAAAAAACCAACTTTAAAAATTGTTTAACCATTTAAACTCGTTCGATAATTTGAAAATTTACGTTAGTTGTGAAGCAAAGGAAATCAACTGCCAAATATAGAAACACTATACAGCGCAGTGCAGGTTTTGTACGCTGCAGTCACGAGATCATACACAAAATGAACTTTAATAGAATAGCTTGGTTTAGCTGATTATTTGTCCACGGCTTGACTTGGAAGTAGGAGATAAACACTTATTACACTTTGTATCCTGCTGTGGCATAATTCACAATGATTTTTCCTCGCAGTGCGGACTTGGAATCAGTTACTGAGAGTATTTCAAAAGTTTCATTTAAATGTCCTTAGGGAAGGGAGAAGGTATTAAGTAAGACTTAATTAATTCACAACCAGTCCAAAGATTTCATTCGCTTCAAACCAGATTCGGGTATTATACCGTTGCTTTTGCATAGCTCTCCTTTATATGACAATAATTCTGTTACTTTCGATCAGTCACTGAACAATGGGGGAGAAGTTCTCATCCGATAATCTACGCAACTGAATTTGCTTGGCTGTGCGGTTTTTCAAAGGACCAAAGATTAGGGACTTTGCAAGGTTATTAGAAAAGATCAACCTTCTGCTAAAAAAAACTGAGTTGTTTATACAAAAATTACTTCTGTTTGCACTTACGTGACCGGTACGCAAAATAAGTGAGATACTTGCTAGACTTTTTACCTTGAGAAAAAAAGAATTATTTTTTCCTGCTTTCAATATTAACAATAAAAATAGTTGCTGTGTATTTATTCATGTTTATAATTAGTTGATCATGCATAATAGTATTCTGAGATTCTGTTTAGGTTACAGACGCTGCGATGTGATAGCTATATGAAGAGTTTACTTCACGATTTCCATGCCGAAATTAGCTACTCACTTTGTTTTTTTATGGCTCTATGCCTCGTCAACATCGAGGTCATTAGATTCCGGAAACGACTGGGAGGCAAGGAACGAGAAGGAATTCGGGTATAGCCTTTTAAAGGAACCCTCTCGGCATTATCCTAGTGTGATTTCGAGAAACCATAAAAAACGGAAATCTGGATGGTTGGACGGGGATTCGGAACCGCATAATCCAGAATGCGAGGCCATAGTTTTAGCACTCACCAATCACGCTTCGTTTGTGTGTGTGTAATTTTTTTTTTACTTATGGCTTTACGCGGAGTCGCGGTCATTAGAGGCGGGATGGGACTGGGGACAAGGAACGAGAAGGAACTCGGCCATGGCCTTTTGAAGGAATCATTACCGCATTCGCCTTGAGTGACTTGGGGAAACCATGGAAAACCCAAATCTTGATGCCCGTATGGGGATGCGAACCGCCGTCCTCCCGAATGCGTGGCCAGTGCGTTATGCGCTCACCATCTACGCTCGTTACCACGCTCCGTATATTCCTTTTGAGTAATGCCGTATAGTAGAATTGTGAATTACGATCCGCTTTTATCTTTTTTACCCACAGCAAGCCTGCGTTTGTAAATAAAGGGTATGGAACATTTTATGATTGGATTGCATACACTGTGAGCAACACGACACGTTCTGTGGTCGACGTGGGTTTGACAGCTGTGATCGCGAGACGACATATTGGTCACACAATGGTTCCCCTGAGGGTGCAGCGGCTCTTAAGCTTGCTGCTGCTGATTCATCAAGTATGGATAGGAACAGTTGGCGCTTCTGGGAACGGGGATGCTGATTCGCGCTGTTTCATTGCCTTTCCTACTAATCGAATGGACGTTCCGAGAAAAACTGCGACAGTAAATTTACTTCAAACGATCCGAAGTTGCTAATACTGAAGGTTGGAAGAATTTTGCCTGTCTGAGAGATCATGTCGTCTGGAGATTACGAAACGAAGTTTACGTGCCTAAGGCGGGTTTACACGTTTCACTTTTCGTAGTCACTTAGGGTGAACCACTTGCAGTGAAAGTGTATTCAATTTTCGTTTACATGTATCATCACAAATTAACTATTCAATTCACTTCAAGATGGCAACCAACAAACTTGTGCGTATTTGAGTGAATTTGATTTTAAGAAACCTCGCCTAAGGAATTAAAAATTACACTGTGAAGAAAGTTAATTGAAGAAAGAGAAGTAGGTAGACGGCAAACTGGATCTTGCGGCGTGGTATGTTGGGTACTGCAGGAAAAAAGGCATTTAAAAATCATCTTCGAATGTATGAATCACAAAATTCACCACTGATTACAAAACAGGAGAAATTTTTTTCAGGCAAACCTGAAGCTACAAACTACTCTCAGGTTTCTTACGACTGGTAGCTGCTTTCAGACACATTCACTTTCCCTAGAAGCACAATCGACACAACATTTTTCTGGTTTTAAAACTTCAGTTAATTCGCTAATACACCAGGTTCGGATAGTTTTAATTTTGCACTTGATTCCTTCTATTGTAAAAAATTGGAGATTCAATTCTTTAATCATATCCTCCGTAGCAGTCTTATGTTATTATTTTAATAACTTTCAAATTTTGTGTTCTATAAACATTCGTTGTTGTGGAAAGATTTTAAAAATAAAGAAATGTTTCTTCTTCCCATTTAAAAACCATTATGTGTTTAAAACAACAACCACCAGAAAGAAACGTTTCCGACCGATCTAGTTGGAGGTTTCACTTCGATATTTTGACTGTTCATATGCGTCACTCTTGATGATTCTCCCGAGTGAAACACCAAATGTGAACGAAATGTTGAACCAGAGCCAACTTCTTTCATCTGTCATCTCTGATGATTACTTTGGATGATTCTCTATTTACACAGTTCACTTTCCATTCACTGCGAGTGAATAAGAAAAGTGGTGAACCGTGTAAACCCGCCTTTATATCTAGAAGTAAAATATCGTTGCATGTTTAATGTGTAAACTGGCTTGATACAGGGAACCTAATTCTGTTGTTATATCTTTTGTGGTACGTTAAATTTGTTCTATATGCGTTGCAGCATTCCACTGTCGTCAAAATCGTTTCTCTACTGCAAATATTGTAGTAGCTGCCGTCATCATAGCTACAGCTGCAACAGTAGTATTGATTTGTAACCTGTGGCGCAATGAGAGGTATGGAACATTCGTTTGGCGATTGAAGTCGATGGTATTCGCGAATTTCACTAAAATTCGTTTCCTAGGATGCACATGTAAAACGTAGTAATTAAAACAAATAACAGAGGGAATGTGAGAGATTTAGATCCTGTTTGTTTCGTTCAAAAATTTTGAACGCTGCAAAATGAACTGCAGAAACGATCCTTCATCTTTGCTGTAGTGATAATCGTTCTTATTTCGCATCCTGAGAATATTAGACGTTTCGTTACTCTCAACGAGGGGTATTAAACACGCAGTCACATTATTCTTGTTTTAAGGTAGCGAACGTGCTAAAGCATTCCCTATACAATGCATTGTGTTCTCCGATAGCAAAACTCCGAGGATTGTCGATTCGTGCACAGCTCTGAACATGGTCGTTCGTATTGATTCTGTATCGGCGTAAGAAACACAGTGTAATGTTACTAAAATACAGGATTTTTTTTTTGCGTTCACCTGGTAGAATAATGCGTTATAAACAACACAGTCGACTGTCCACTACAGCAGTACGGACAAGCCTTTTCCACGATGGCCCTATTGCATCTAAATTTACCGTGAATGGTGGTGTAACAGTTAGCGTTCTGGCCTCGCATTCGAGAGGACAACGGTTCGAATCCCCGTCCGGGCATCCAGATTTGGCTTTTCCATGGTTTCCCAAATCACTCCAGGCAAATGTTGGGATGCTACCTTCAAAAGGCCATGGCCGAATTCCTTCCCATTCCTTGCCCCCCCCTCCTTTCCCGTCTCTAAATACCTCGCAGTTAAAAAAAAAATGTATCTAAATTTATGTCTAGAAATTAAAATAGTTTAAGGCCACCATGAAATTACCCGTCACCCTGTGATGACAGGCCAGTGGTTAACCGTCGATAATTTTACTGTCCAGAACACGAGTTCAGTATCAGTATTTACTTGGCATCGTGTTTTAGCCATGGGCACTGGCTTATAAATAGTCTATCTGAGAGATTTGTGTGTATTTAAAAGTCTGTTATAGATTTATTTCATTGGATATATTATTTAATCGTTGTGCTTGTTGATAAATGTAGCGAAAATTTTAAGTAACCAATTCAATAACGTAAATTACGTCATTATGTTCAGGGCAGTTGATAGAAGTGCACGTATATTACATGTATTTGCTTAGAACTGATTGATGCTGGCATACTGCGAGCATAGTGAGTTGGGCAACAATGAGATAAAATTAAGTTTCAATTCTATAGTCTCGAGTGTTTCAACTATTTATGTTTTGAGTGTATACGATTCGTTGAAATAAAAGATTAGTAGATCTGTTTTTATCGTTGTAGTTGATAAGACGAATACTCAGAATTTCAACTTTGAACGGAAGTATTCCGGAGGTATCAGTGCGATGCAGAAGTAGAAAATTCCCAATTTTATGTTACCACACGACTGTTAACCGGTGTATACTTCATTATATACAATGCGGATACTTTTATGACAGGGGACATATATGATTGATTATTTTGTATTCAACAGTACGATCTCTGATGTTAACGTGTTATGACCGAAGAAAATTATGAGCAGAGAAGTGGACTATGATCATACCTCTTTTTTTATTTTATTTTGCACCTCTTGTTACATCAGGAACAAGGACTTTTCTTTAATGTCAGCTAAATTATAAGTTTGATGACTCTTTATTTGCTTTTATTCTTTCCTTTCGTTTTCTTTCGTCGAAGTCATTAAAGATGTGAACAGGTTTTAGGCAAGGACTGTGAAGCAAGTTGGCTTTAGCTTTCACTGTAGTGATTTAGGAAAACCATGAAAAACTAAAATCTAGATACCTGACAGTGAAATGAATCCGCTTCCTCCAAAAATACCGGCCTGGGGGGTGAGCTGTGAAGCTCGGTGCCTGGCATTCCAGAGGACGCGGGTTTAAATCCTCACCCGGACGTCCTCATACCGACTTTCCTTTGTTTCCCGAAATAACTGCAAACAAACGCCGGGATGGTTCCTTCAAAAAGACCATGGCCGAATCCATTCCTTGTCTCCATTCCTCTCCCGGTTCTGATGACCTCGACGTCAGAGCGTCGGGAAGCTTCGTTAATTTGGACCCCACTACGTTAATTGGCAATGCCTACTTAGGCAGTTCTATTGGGCTGCGGATGCGTCCAGTGTTACTAAGGAGCAGGGCACACCGCTGTTGCGCCTCGACTGCCGCTGTGTGACAAGTGCCGTTGTCGCTCGCGATTGATGCATATCGGAAATTAGCAGCGCCCCCTCCTCCGGACGCCGTGTCCGGCAACTTGATATACGGCGACGAGGCGCCAGCAGGCCGAGCCAAACATCGCGCTCCAGGACTCAACACATCTTCCCACTCTGTATTATCCTCGCAGCATTTTTTCCCCGGTTTACCACAATGATATGCGTGCTACTGTGAATCAGTTTATTCCAAACACTTTCAACTCTAGTTGGCAAGTTTATCCATTCGATCAATCTTCTGTCTTAGATACTTACGTTCGGATTCTTATTGCTTCGTTTATGTATTCTTGTAGCAGGTTTTTCTTTCCCTTTACCAACATGGCATGTCATTGTGAGTCAATTCCAAACACTTTTAACTGTAGTCAGCGAGTTCATACATTCGATCAACCTTCTGTCTTTCATACTTTACCGATACCCTACGTTCTGTTTCTTATTGCTTGGTTTATGAATCCTGGTATCAGCTTTTTCCAGTTTACCAACATGATGTGCATTCACTGCGAATCACTTTCTTACAAACCCTTTTAAATCTAATTACCAGGTTTATACATTCGTTAAACCTTCTATCATAAATACTTTATCGATACTTAACTTTCGGTTTCTTACAGTTTCGTTTACGTATCCTTTTAGCAGTTGTTTTCTTTCCATTTATCAACTTGATGGGAGTGTTACTGTAAATCAGTTTAATCCAAATACTTTTAACTTTAGTTGACAAGTTTATACAAATTAATCAACATCCTACCTTAAATACTTTATCGGTTTTTTTCTGCTTGATTTATATATCCTTGTAGCAGTTTTTACCCGTTTACCAACATGATGTGCATGTCACTTTGAGTAAGTTTCTTCCAAATACTTCTAACTCTGGTTGGCAAGTTTGTACATTCGATCAACCTTCTATCTCAGATACTTTGTCGATACTTAACTACTGGTTGTTTATTGTTTCGTTTATGTATCCCTGTAGCAGTTTCTTTCCCTTTACCGACTTGATGTGC